>VWYO01012919.1:261996-325655 GCA_013400275.1 Rhadina sibilatrix | reverse complement strand
TTTTTTTTTTTTTTTTTTTTTTTTTTTTTCTTTTTTTTTTTCTTTTCCCCCCAGTATTCCTGCTTAAAAATTCAGCTCCAAATGTTCAGTGTACAGAAGGATCTGGTGCAACTGCTGCAAAGCAGAGATGAATAGATGTAGTCCAAGAAAATCCATAACTCTTTAGATTGAAAGAATCCAAAAAGTAGCTGTACTTCTTCTCATACTGTTGTTCATGTAAACTTCAATTCAGCTTTATTCTGAAAGTGGAAAACCTGTGGAAAATAAGAGGTTGAATGCGTTTTGTAGAAGGACAAAGGAATCTTGCTGCTTCGGTGGCCTTGCAGTTTTTTTATTTCCCGTTCCCAAAATCACCAGTCTTGTAAAGGACAAGGGAAACTCCTCCAGCCAAGCTGCCCAAACAATTCCATGTTACTCCCATCATCAGTCATACTCTCAAATTGCTGGGCACTTAAGCCTTAGTTGAAGTAAGTAACTTGGTTAAAGATGTTCAGGTTAGCCTAGATACTCAGATTCCATTTTAGAGGCGTTGAAAATATATGAATTGAACATAAGACAGCAGTTTGGGATCACTTGCCTTGTTTAAATGTTTTGTTACAAGTACTGATCTAAACTCTCCTGCAAACATAAACATTTTAGTTATTGGACAGAAAGTGACACATTTCCTCTAAATGTCATTTAACCCCTACAAACTACAGTCTTTAAAGTGATGAAGGAAACTTAGTTTTCCTATGAACTTCAAAGAGGGTTGAGGAGGGGAGAAAAAAGGTGGGCATCACCTCCAACACATGGCCAGCTCTGTCTCCTTTTGGAATTACCTTCTTATCTGAGATCCAAAATCTGTCTTCATCACTGAATGCTCCTAAAAGTGGCTGAAGTTGGCAGGCAAGTGAGAGTAGCTACATTGCCATCCATCCCTAACTACATATTTAATTTGGTAAATAAGTGAATGGTGAGAACATCCAAATATTGATTACAATCTGTGGGAACTGGCTTTTTCCTTTAGGTGGAATGAGATTCTTTGATATGTACCTCTGCCAAACGTTGCAGAGCATCAGGCTGCTGTATTTAAGTTTCATACAGCTTAGTGGTGTTTTTCTCCAGAAAAAATATTTTATATGTTAATTTAAGCATCCAAATGCAGAAATTGGAATTAATGAAAGCCAACCTCCAAATTTAAAAAAACTTAGGGAGATTAAATTTGCAATTACTTAATTATGGTCTATGAAATATGCAAAAAACCCCCTGAGGTTTGAGCAAAGTTGTTTGTTTTTTTTTTTTTTTTTAAATAGAAATTTTATAGCAGTACGTACTTTGAATTGTCCAGAGTTTGATTTACAATAGGGAAAATAGCCCTTTAAAAATTTGTTTCTACTGCTAATAAATAACCCAGAGCTGAAGCTTCAATTTTCAAGAGAGCAAAAAATAGATTATATTAATGAAGGGCTGAGAAAATAAATTTTCACTCTCTTGGAAAAGGAACAGATTGTGTCTCTTAATGACTTTGCATTTGTTCAAATGATTTTGTAGCCAGTTCGGAATGGATCTGAATTGTATCAACATTTATTACTATTACTAATATCTGGACTATAGTAAAGGAAAAGTGTAAAAATGCTCATGAAGGGTTGATATTGAGGGGATGGAATATGTGCAGACACACCTCAAAATAATTAAGAATGTATCCAAACATTCTGGGCAAAATGAGCCATATCCTCCTTAATTTTCTGTTGTTGTTTTTTCCTTAGACAAACTAAGCTGAAAAGAGACATTGATTTAATTTGGTGAGGGATGTGTTGTCTGTCTGATGCCTTGTTTTCTGCCTGCTCGTGTCTTGCCAACAATTATCTTGTCAAGAGGTAATGTAGGCAACAGAGAAGCAGTTACAAAACTTCTGATAAACGTGAAGTTTCCACTGCAATAAAGCTTGACCTAAAAACAATCACGTTATTATTTAAAGAATTTATGTGCTTGTTTTCCTGTAAAACAAATATTGCCTTTACAATTGACATTTTCTGGACCTGAATCCCTGCACGTTAATGCAGATCGTGGCACAAAACAGAATTAGACCTGAAATGAAGATTAATTAGAGAAACATGGTCTAGAGCTGTGTCTGTCCTGTTTTTCAGTGCGGTTTGTGGAAAAAGATGTAGCTGGAATGCTCTTGCCCTCATGGTGTCCTTGTGGGACTGGGCACAGTGGCAGCTGGGAGCAACTTGGGACGTTGCACCCAGCTTCCCTGCCAATGCAGCAATATATGTAGGAAGGAGTGATCTCTTTTTAGACTGTTATTGATTGGTGCAATCAGCTTTAAACTCTGAGCAATTGTTCTCCATCTGTTTTAGCTTTAAAGGTTTTTGTTTCTTGCTCAGATCAAAGAAAGCTCCAGTGTCCAAAAGATGATCTGTTTCTTTCCAAAAATAGCAGCTGGAAATATCGCCTCTCCCTCCAGTCCTTGGCTTGCTTATCTCCTGAAATCATCTCGGGTGAAACACTGCTGGTGCCTTTGCTGTGTGTGTGGCCATTTAGAAACTCTGCACAGTGAGAAACTGAGGATTTGCTTAAACTTTGGGATATATGTATGTGCACACGTGCCATGTATAGAGGCTCTGAATATATCTCTGGGTCACTGTGAAGCCTAAAAGCCCCTTTAGATATTGAATTTCTTGATGCACTGACAAATCTGGCTTGGTGCCACTTCTACCCATTGGACACCCTTCGGGGAGAAAGGATCTTCTTCCTCCAGATGCAGCTTCAAATGCTGCAGGACCATCAACATGGGAGTCAGCAGGGTTGGGCAGCCCATGGAGGAGTGGGAAATTTGGTCTGTTGGCTTTAGTGCTGCGAAATACCTTTTGATTGTGGCGAGCTTTAAAGGTTTGATAAAAACCTCTATGTTGGCTCTCAGGCAGTGAGCTGGCTTGTTAGGGATAGAATTTTGGCTGGAAGATGTCCTCTGTACTTAGATGCAGTAAATGTAAGGATTTAGGCTAAAAGGCAGAATGAGATTGAATTTACCTCTTGGATTTTTCTGTCAGAAAGACCTGGAAACTGATTATGCATTCAATAATGCTGAGGCAAAAGATGGCTGAAACATTTTCTTTTCTTTGCTTTTGTAGTTCTTTTGTAAAGGTTACAATATCATCTTTTGGAACTAGTTCAGACACTCTGAGTTTTATTTCCATTTAATTTAACAGCAAATATTGAAAGTATGGTAATGTTATTTGCCTTAAGTTTGGGGTGTGGGAGAGGCAGAAGCCTTGTGTTTAGTGAGAAAAGGAAAAACTTTTATTAGAAAGTTTGCATCTCTTAATACTTGCAATGTGTACAAATTAAAAAAGTTCTTAGCTCTTCTCTTAAATAAATAAGACATTAGCAGTGCCACAATGAAAATACTTTTACCAAAGCTGTGATTTTGCAGTTTTTGCTGAGTTATAATTACATCATAACTTATGTTTTATCGTGGTGCCAGTTATGGGTTTATTAAAAAAAAAGGGGATTTAGTGATGCCATATTTTATTAGCTTTTGGTAGTAATTCTAGAAAATTGTTTCTCCTTTTGTTGGATGGGAATTTCATGCAAAAAATTACAGAATACTTATCACTGGGTCTGCACACAAAATACGCCCCCATTTCTTCTGAAGACAACTGAATTGTGACATTCAGTTCCAATGGCACTAAATCACAATGGCACTAAATCATTAAATTTCAATGTGTGATGTTCTCCAGTAACATTTTTGATGATTAATTTCCAATACTTGCCAAATTACTGGGGCCATAACCATTTTTCTGATCTGTATTTTATTTTCAGCGTCTCGTGCAATGTGACCTTGTCCCGCACTCCTGAACATCGTGTTGTGGCTCTCATTCAAGTGCCTTCATAATAATAATATCAATTCTTTGTTAAAATTTATCCAAAAGTAATTGTGACTAATGAATGGCTAATAAAATATCAATGATGTTCGTAACAGCTCATGCTAAGAAAAAAACAAATTGTTCAAGTAATTTGTGAACTTTTGTGCCCATCCTTAAATATTCATGGAGGTTTGTGGGAAGTGGGTGCTGGCATCTCATTGCCATGGTGGCCAACCCTTTGTGTGGCATGAGTGTGAGTCGGTGTAAAGCAGAAACCTGGCCCTACCTTCAGCTGCTGCTTTTGTTTACACTTGTATGGGCTGTGAAGGAAATGTTTTGCTTTCCCCATTAGCCATGAGGATTGTGTAGCAGCAAAAGCCACAGGAAGATGTTAGGGATGGGCAGACAAACATGGGAGGGAAAAAATATAGAGGTAAATATAATCTTTGGTTGTTATTTGCAAATTATGGAAATGCAGATTGTGGCAGTCTGCTGTCAGAATGATGCAGGAAGATGCAGGAAACTTTGTATTGGCTTGCATAGGAATCTTCCAGTTGGCACTAATGCCAAGGATGCCATTGCATTGTGTCAAGGAATCATGTGTCAAGGATAAAAAGTCAAGACAAGGATTTATGCCATACCTTTAGTTTTGATTGTTATGGGGCTCTCTTTGTCTAAAATTTGGCTTCTGCTTGAATGTCTAATTTTTTTTTAACCCATTTGATTCATAATTTCAAAACTTTGCATGAAAATACTTTAAAAGACATACTAGGGGCTATAGTATTTATAGCAAAGCAGGGAAAGGTTAGTTTAATTGGGTAATGTTGCTTTCTAGTTTGGGTCAGTCTGTGTTTTCAGCCTCCCACATTTCTGAGGTGTCAGGTGGTTAACTAAGGATTGTGTTCTCCAGATTCACTCATTTATTTTGTTTGTCCTTCACAGCCTCTTCAAGCAGTGCTGCAAACAGTGGGAGCAATGTGAATCAAATGAAGGGATAATATAAAACAGATGATGTGGTTGAGTTGCCTCTAAAACCTTGCCACTAAAGCCCAAGGTGAAGTGTGGCTGTGAGACCTGGGTAAAGCCATCTCAGATACCACCTGCAGTGCCCACTGACCTTCACACAGCTGCAGCACTCCTTGCTGTCTTAAGTAACTTCCCTTCTTTCGTAAATATTTGAACTTTTTGTCTTACATCAATGCTTCTGAGTGCTTTGTTGCATAGCCCTTGTTTTATTGTGGTAAAACTACTGATATTTTCATTGGTGTTATTCACTAGCACAAAGTCTCAGTATTAGCATTTTGTTAAAATGTTTTTTTCACTACTTATATTGTCCTTATATTGAAAAGAAGTCTTTGAGACAGGGATATTTTAGCTAAATAAACACGGGTTTTCTTTATGTACAGTAGGGATGTGTTAACTGTGGTTGGGGAAGAACAGCTTTCAGCTTCCCTTTGAGCTTTGGTTTTCCGTGGGCAAAGAAACAAAGTACGAAAAGGTCTCAGATCCCTCTTTGTGGGATGGAAGGAGGGCAGGGCAGAAAAACGTGTGGTCTTGTTCCATCTTCCTCCACTCACCTCCTGCTCAGTGTCAGCTTGGAAGTCTGTAAAAATAGATTTTTGCTGTGTCAGCTTGTGTCCCCTTCAAATGTCAAAGTCAAACTCTACTTCTACCTTCCAGTAAATAATTTCTATGTGCAAAACTCTCCTCTTCTACTGGGACTTGATGGCTTTGTACCCTTTGGTAGAGATGCACCCTCCAGAGCCGTGTGTTTGAGGAATGAATGGTGGATGGCTGGCTGCATGGGATATTAATTAATACAATTACAATTTTATAACAATAATAAATTTAATGATAACAAATTAATATGAATTAATACTTGTTCCTTTTGGGGCCACTCTGCAATTAAAATTTAATCCAGAGGGCTGACAGAAGGTTGGGATTTCCAGTACTGGAATAGTGCACCTACACACCAACTCCTTGCCACAAGGTCCAACAGTTCCCCCTTTTAGAATTTGTAAGGTCACAGGTTGCTGCTTCCTTTAGAGCTTATTCTGGAGGTACCTCCAACTCTGTTCCTAGAGCACAGCTCCCAGGAAATTTGGAATCTGGAATTTTTGGGTTTTTATTTGGACCCTTTCTTTCTGGATTTCTCTGCTGGAGAAAGTATAGTGCTGTGTAAAAGCAGTGGGAATGCCCAAAATGCAATGTAAAGGAGAAAAAAAAAAAAAATAGAGAAAGCTATGAACCTAATATGAGCTGATGTAAGCTGCCAAGGAAATGGCAAAGGGGTAAGAAATGGAATAATTTTTTCTGACAAAAAAATGAAAGGCAAATACAAGGTAGAGGACTGTGTTAGAACCCTTTGCACTCTCTCCTGAGTCTGCTTTGTCTTTATGCTTGTAGTGAGGTCTTCCCTGGCAGCATCTGTGAAGGGTATTTTTTGTGAAAAGCCAGTTTAAGAAATGAAGCAGTCTGGAAGGTGGAATTACCATGAATTGTTTCTTTCTTCTGCCCTGATCAGATTCTGTTTCTCTCTCTGGCAGACCTGCCAGTTGCAGAGCAGGACAAGCAACTCAGATTTGAAGATGCAGATTTTTTTTTTTTTTCCCTGTTGAGGTTTATGTTAAATGTAAAGGCTTAGAGGGCTCCAATCAGGGAATTTTACCTTTACAGACAGTGGATGATAGCAGCCATGTGCTATTGCCAGCCACCTCCAGTTCTACCTCATCCTGTAAAACACGTTAGCAGCAGCAGCATGTTTTGCAACACTAGTGACAATTTATGAGGAAAAAAAGTCTTGCTAGTCTTTAATTATCTATCCTGATATATTAGTTGCATGCTTCTACTCACTCCCACCTTTATTCCTTTGTAACAAAGAACCTTTGCTGGATAATGAAACCATAGCAAGGTAGGAGAGCTGATGTTTCTGTGGGCATACGTTATGGCACTGCTGAAAATTAAGGCTGGAAATTAAGTAATTAGAAATATTTGATGCAGACTGAGCTCTTGAAGATTGCTGCAACCCACTATTTTCTAGCTACCTTTTATGGAGCAAGAGCATCACTAGAGATAGTCTCCTGTAAAAAATAAGCTCTTTCATTTTCCTGTTTCATCACTGCACTCTGTGATCTGTCCTGTCCACGTTGAATAATTTAGGCAAATCATGCACACTGTGTGACTGCAATTTGACTTAAAATAATTATTCACATGGTTATTGACTAGCACTGAAGTACTGACTGCCCTCCTAATGGAACTGTTGTGATTCCCCTCAAGTTCTTCTGCTCTCTGCCTCTCATTGTTTTGTCTACAGGTCCTTTCCAGAAGTTGCATGTACAAAGGTAGAAGCAGAAATACTACTTGATATTTGTATTCAGTGTGACCCTCTGCAGACAGTTGTTGTAACACAGTTCAGGAAAGCTGCATGTCAAAAGTAATCACCGGGGAAGTTGAATTTGAACTTCTTGTAGGTGGGAGAGCTGAGGGCTTAGTGTGACAGCTCACAGGGGCAACAGAGGAGCACGTAATACAGCAAAGAAATAAATCATTAGGGTAATGCAAAGTAGAAAAGAGGAACCAAGAAGGAACTGATGGGAGAAACCAGAACACTCCATTTCATTCATGGTAGGATTAAATTTAGGAGCAACATGGAGACTGTGCTGCTTAATTAAGCCTAACAGCGTTAAGAGAGCTGTAGCTGGACATGCAGCTGCCTGCTGATGGAAGAAGTCAGGAGCCCAAAAAACTTCAGAAAATCAGCAGGAAGAAAGAACTTTCTGTTGCTGAAGAATTGAAGCAAAAAGGTCATCTGGCTGGAATTGCAAGTGAATAGCAAATTAACTCTTTGTTCTTGACTTTTTTTTTCCTGAAAGGTTCTGAATAGGAGTGACTCTTTGTTCCTTCAGCTTTTCCACCATTTATTTGAACTGAAATGATTTCTGTGTGCAAGTATTAATTCTGCACATATGTTGGATGGAAAATTTTAAATGCATAGGAGGTGAACCAGAAAATGCCACATTTTTCAGCCTATTTCATTTATATGTTTCAGTGATGTGCAGTCCTGAGGAAAATTTGATCTAAAAGTGTTACTGTGTGGGTTTGTTTGTTTGTTTGTGGGTTTTTTTTTTTTTTCTGGGGGGTGGGGGGGAGTGGAGGGGAAGGAGAAAGTGGCTGAATTTCTTAAAGATGTTTGAAGTATGGGTATATTTCAAAAATCCTCATGTCTGATCCCTTAAGGTCATTTTCAGTAGAGGTTTTAGTATCTTTTATGTTCCTGTAAGTATATTATGCAGCTATATCAGGCAGAACTTAAAAACACAGACATGTAAATAGCGTAAAGAGAAAAAACATTGTCAGAGTTAAGCTACTTAATAATAGAAAGACTCTGGTAAAAATAATCAGTATATTTTAAAGAGCTTAAATTTGCCATTTTATATTTTGATGTGCATAATGCGCTGGTGCTGCACTGGAAACTGGAGGAGTTGTGGAGCAGTCTGAAATCTTCTACAGAATTTAATCCCTATATATTTCCCAGTGTGGAGAGCAAAACCCTCCTGGAAGACTGTGAGCTCTGATTGCACACAGATGATGTGCTGTAGGAGAGAATCAATATTGTCAGAGACATCTACAGAACATATGCAGAAAGCCTTCAGCATGACTGCAGCTGGCAGAGGAGACAGTAAAAGGTTGTTATCCCAGCATTGCTCCAGATTAACGTGGTGGAAGGGTTGAGAAAACAGGGAACGAGAAATCAGTGCTGCGTTTTCAGCCCTGAGGAGCTGGGGCTTTTGGAATGGTCTGTGCTCCGTCCTGAAATGTGTTCTGTAGATCTCTAAGCAGGAAGCATCCCAGATTCTGCTGGGAGAAATCTTTCTTCTGCATTTCATTCTTCAAGCCTGTCCTGTCGGGACTCAGGCACCTCAGGATATCCCTACTATGCTAGGATTGCTGCAGTTATGCAGGATAATTTGCTGTAGGATAAGATAAGAAAATTATCTCTACATCATTGTCACAGATGAGACCTGGAACAGTTTCCAGTTCACAGGTCCATACAGACACTTATTTCTTGGTAATGAAAATGATGGGCTCTGGGGTGTCTAAAATATCCCTGAGTGTCGGTTTTGAGCTTAAGCTTGTTAAAATGGAGCTAGAATAGTGCTGGAGAGTAAACAACATGCAAGCTGCTCCTAACAATTTCCGATTTTATATGCTGCACTGAGCCAAAACAAAGGTATTCCAAAAGTTTTAGCCACAGTTTAGCTCCAGCAATAACTGCAGCTTGACATTCCCAAAGACCAAGAATGAAGAGGTAATGGCTCTGTTAGGAGCTCCAGTTCTGAGCTGTGTTTTGAGGCTGCTTTAAAAGATTGAGATGGAATGGAAAAGGGGAGAAACTTGGAAGAATCTGTTATAATTAGAAGGCAAAAGGGAACTCTGGGTTTATACTGATGTGAATGCAGGTCAGACACCTTTGCTACCGGGGTGAGTTTGGAGTTGCACTGGCTGAGGTGCTGACTTGTGTGTGCTGCATTAAACAGGCTCTGACAGACAGTGGGAAATGCCTGAAGTGCTTTACCCAGCCCATGAAAATTGGCATCCTTAGGGGACTCCCTCCCTGCTCTCATAATTTCACTGCTTCATTTATTCACTAAATGACTGTTTCTCTGTACAGCTGGGATAGACACTTGAGGGGCAGCAGATCCGTGTGCTTTGCTGTTCTCCAGGCAGCTGAGCCTTCTGCTCCTCTCACCTGCTCCATACACCAATAACTCTTCTGGCAGTCGTAGCCAGGAGCCATAGGATTATTATTTCTTTTTTAATAACTCCTATAATGTGTAATTTTTTTATCTGAGTTTTTAATTCTACCTCTGCCAGGTATGCTGGAAACCATTATAACGATATCTGCGGTAAAACAGAAAAAAAGGAACAATAGGATTTCTTTTAAAGGATGCTTTCAAAACTGATTTTACTGCAGATGAGTTCTGTCTCACAGCTAGTTGCAAACAAGGTGAATATTCTGATGAGATTTGTATAAGGCTAGTGACTTCTGTGATGAGGGCAGAAATTTTAATTATAGTGAAATGCATACTGCTTTATTCCTGCCTTTGTTAGAAATCCTAATTTTTTACTTTTATAAATGCCTTTTCTTACAGTCTTTTTAATGGATTGTAAAGTAATTGGAGATAAAACTTTTTTTTTTTTTTCATAATAGAAATGAATGTTAAGGAAAAAAGAACCAAACATCTAGACAAGTCCATAGGTAACACTGGTAGTTTCAGATGTGTCTGATTGAAAATTAGGAAAATAAGATAGTTTTTTGTTACCAGAGTCCAGTTTGCATCTGGACAATTAATATAAACCTCAGGGTTCTGAAAATGTTGTGTATCCTGTCTTGCCTTGAGTAGTTCTCAGGGCTCCAGCTGGAGCACTTCCTCTGGAAGCTCGAGTCACCAACTAAAATTTTGCTTTCAAAAATACTTCTTGCTGTTTAGCCTGCATTTTCACTGCCAGGAACATTTCTTGATGTTCCATCTATATATGACCTTTCTTAAATTCCTTGTATATCCTTCAAAAACTTCCATAAAAAGGCTTATGTAGACATCCTACTCCTTGGTGGTTTTTTTTGTACCTCTTGACTTTCATAATTCGTCGGTCCTGTTTCTAGTTAACCAATATAACTGAGTTTTTTAATCCCTTAAATAATTATTTTGTCTTGGAGAAATGTTTTATGAGCTATGTGGCTCATAAATGCACTTCATATATGGGTGTGTGTCTGCATTTCCAGTGAAAATTCGAGTATTTATTTAAAGTGGTTAAGATGTAGCAGGAGATGAGCTTTTTGAGATGAGCTTCTTCCAGGATTGACCTCAACACAGCAAGTGTATATTAAAGTTTTATGAGTAGTTTGTGCATAACGAAACATTAACTATCTTCTGACCAGCAATAAATGTGTAATTTTGGAAACTGGGTCCTCCACAAGATCGGGTGATGGGTTTTCATTAGAAAACAAAGACTTCTCCTCATGACCAGGTTCAGTGGAAAATATAACTAGGTGCCACTTTTAAATGCTTCCCAATAATGGCTCATAATTGGTAAATGTGTTGGTTAATAACTAATGATGTCTCATTCTTCTGAAATATTCCCTGCAAATAGCTCAGTCCAATTGAAGTGCTCGGTTTATTGATCCATGTCCTGTTCTTTCTCTTTCATCTTGCTGCAGGTCTTTTCATCCTTCTTCTTACTGCTGGGATTCATCAGTTTCAGTTTACATCTGCATTTGCAAATGACTCTGAAATACAAGCTGCTACTTGGAAGCTGGGAAGCTTCACTGGGTAGGCTCAGAATTTTTTTACTCTAAGGTTTCTATCTCTCTTCCTACAGCGTGATTACTCACATAATTAATTTAAAAAGCCTAGTGAATGTTTCCATAAGGCGCTATTCTGGCACTGTGGAAGGACCTAAATATAGCAATTATTTTTAAAATGAGAAGTGACTTTTTGCTGCGTTTGTTATTAAAGACATTGCAGATAATATGCAGCATTCGTTTGAGACAATCTTCCCCGTGGTCTGTATAAATTTCATTGCCACTTTTTTGGCCCATTTTCTTGACCAGGAGGAAAAACCAGCTCCAAAGCAGTCACAAACACACTTTGTAAACGTGGAAACTTAAACTGATAAGAGACAAGCTGCAAGTTAGTATGTGTGGAAATGTTGGGAATATGCCAACAATATATCTGGGATGTTTGGTGCTCGTATCTCTACGTGAGCAAGCAGTTGTTGCTCCGGCTGTTTGTGTTTGCTTAACCTTCCTTTATCAAATAAAATCCAGAACAAAATACAATTTCTGTCTGAGACAAATATGACTGGAATCCCCAGAAAGACTCTAAAGGTCAGTTCACCTGTTTTGAAATATTGTTCCTCAGTATCTGCAACGTCTTAGTGACATTAAACAGTACAGTGTGGATGTTGCTAGAAGGTACCCAGTGTTATACATTTAAAGCACAAGTTTTAGACTAGAAATAAATAAATAAATCTGTGGTGAAAGATTTCCATCTCTGACCAGTATTTGTGGAATAAGTATACTGTAGAAACTGGATTTAATTTTGTCAGCAGCAGAACTGCAGATCTGTGATGCTCCTGGCCCTTTGTCTGCTGGTGTGGCCAGACGTGGTTCTCACCAAGTCCAGGGACTACTGCTAAAGCTGACTTCCACACCTATTTATTTTGAAAAGGAAAATGGTGATTGCTTTATGCATAAATGGGCAAATATTTGCATTTTATAATCGTTTACTTAGAGATTAGGAAAACTGAATCATAATGAGGTGCTTTTCTTCTTTTGAAATGGAGTAGAATTTTAATTAGCCTTATTTCTTATTTAGGAAATATAGCAATATAGGAGGCAAGCTATTGTTAGGTGTTTTTCTTCTTTTTCAATGAGTTTTATATGAGGCTTCTTAACTAATATTGAAATAATTTGTTGAGCATCTACACAGGCAAATTTTTTTTGAATTTGCCATTGTTAGCTAGTTAATTTCTGTGGAGGGAAAAAACTGATAGTTCTGGAAATCAGTGGAAGCTGGGCAAGTAATCACCAGAGTTCCTTCCCAGTTAATCAGTAAACGGGAAAACTTAAGCGGGCAGTGGGGTGAATATGTATAATATAATATAATATAATATAATATGTAAGTAACTACAGCCACATACAGATATAACTCTGATATTCCAGTCAGCGAGAGCAACACACGATAGTGGAAGAGTAATTTCAGTTAGCAAGCAGAATTTGGGGGAAAAAAAAAAAAAGGAAACTCTGAGGGGAATTAAAGGCTGAAATGAAAGATGTTTCTCTAAGTGACTGCTTCCATATGATCACAATAAGATTGTGTTTAGTTTCTCAGGAGATATGCCTATGATTAAATTTCACTCCTGAACTACCCTGGGTTCAGCACGATTGAGTCACCTTGAATCCAATGATCATTTAAATGAGAAAAATCATGTTCAACATAAAAATAATAGTTTTTACTTCATGTAACTCATTTATAACATGCCCCTCTCTGTTACACACTGCTACCAGAAGCATTTCAAACTGTTGGAAAATACATAGGAGTTCAAGTGTAAATGGGATTTTACTACTTTTACTTAATTGTGCAAAAAGTTGAGTGCTAATATTCCAAGCATATTTTTAAGAGGCTTTCTGTAATACAGGGCAAATCTGAGAGAAGAAAATGTTAATTTCAGTATACTGTGGCAAAGGAGCATCTGTTACACCTGTATTGTGTTTTTGTGGCTTGATCATTCAGTAAGGTGCAATTTTACCTCAGAGTAGTTAAGTGTAGCTATGGGGGGAAAAGGTCGCGTTCCCAACATTTACAGGATTTGTTAGAAAATACTGAACAATCCCCTGTCAGGTGCTGAAGGTCAGCAAGGTACAGGCTAAGCTTTGTGGAGGTCAGAATCTGGGCCCTTTCTGAGAAAATTGTGGTTTGAACTGAAAAACCTTCATTAAAATGTGAGTGGCAAAGCAGAGCAGCCTCCCGCAGTTCGTCTCATGCTTGCACAGTGACAACACTGAGCTGTTGCTGCAGCAGAGTCAGGACCACGCTTCATAAGATTAAATTCTGTGATTTTATTTTCTTGTCCTTACGTCTCTCTCAACATAATTGAGTTATGGTCTGAGTTTAAACCTCTAGTTTAGTCATAAAAAAAAATAAAAAAAAGAAAAAGAAAACAACCAGAACTAAGTGCAACAAGGCTTTGAAATCTCCAGTCTTATCAAATTTTTATCACTGGCGTGAGCAGCTTGAAACACAATTAACCTGTTATCAATATCAGGTTTTATTTATCCTCGTGCTAAAACCATTGATGTTATTGATCTGCTTTAGGGCTAATCGCTCCTCTGTGTAATCTAGGAAGTTGTTACATTGCTTCTCTCCGTGGCACTGATGTGTTTCAAACTGTAGATCAGGAGCAGCATAGTACAAATGGTAATAATTCCTCTGGTGAGATTGTGTGCTGGGGAGATAAGGACAGCTCATTGTTGATTGGGAGGGAAATTCTCACTACCACAGTACTGTGCTTCTTTCTGGCCATGTAGGAAATACTTGCATTTCCACCCCTTGCATTAATTTTTAAGAAAAGAGGTTAGAAAGGTTGTCCTAGTGATGTGTTAATATCACTGAATATTTTACAGCTGTGAAGTTAAGCAGAAGTGAAATGAAGAGCATCTTTAATGAGAACGGGCAAGGACTTTATCAAAAATAAGAATTAATTTTGTGTTGAATATAGGGGTTTTTTATACTTTTTTTTTATCAGATGCTAATAATGAAATACTTTGTCTTCCTCTATTTAAGTGATAGTCCAGAGTCATATAAGCAAACTACAGCACTAAGGTTAAGTAAATTATAGAACTTTAGATATTCACTTACAGTCATGTGGCAGATTATTGAGTTGTCAGCAGGGAGCTCTGAGCAGAGGTGGCACTGCCTAAAATGGGATCCTAGCAAAGCCCCAGAGATTTCTGTGCCATTTTATATAAATATGCAGGGCCCAGGCCTGTTTCTGAGAGCAATGATGGTAATCCTACACATCTGTCCGAGGCACTGGAAAAGAGATGCATGATGATTATCAGGAGGCAATAGCTGGTGTCCAACAAGGGTTTTTAGCAGTTGGCACTCTATTTTAAAAGATGGAAAAGTAGCCTTGAGAAGTATTCCTACATAATCAACTCCAAAAAGTGAATGTTCATGGAAAAGCCACTATAAAAGGATTGCAGCAGTGTTTACAGGTGATTCAGTGGCCAAATTTTTATTTTTTTTTTTTGGAGGGGGGGAAGCTTCTAGATTTTTATCTTACCAGCTGTATATGGAGTGGCACAGCCAAGGATTCCATGTTCTGCTGCACAGAGGGGTGGACAAGGATTGGCAAAGCAAGGCTGGGCAGGGAATATGAAGGAAAGGGAGGGAAGGGAAGGGCAGGGCAGGGAGGAGGATGAGGTGTGGTGGTTGGCTTGGCAAGGAAAGGGTGGTGTAGGCAAGAATAAGGCACAGGAGGAGTAGGTAATGGCAGGCATGGGTGAGTGCAAGGCACAGAGGCCATAAGGAGGTTGTAAAGGGTTTGCAGGCTGTAAAGCAACATGTGGCAACAAAGAAAGTAGAGTTGTAAAAGTGGTGGGAAGCCAGAGAGGTGTGGGAAGGAGTGAAAGTGTGAGAGAGAGGGCAGGAAATAGTGGAGGGTAAATTGGTGTTGGAGAACAGAAACCTTATCCTTATCCAATCTGTGGCTGTATAATTTAAGGGAAGATTTAAAATAAATTACTGCTTAACCTGTAGAGAATGAGTTCATGTGGAAGGTGGGTAAACAACTGAAAATACCAAATATTAGCAGCCTGTTCTCTTTCAGTTTTCCCATAAAAGGTTAATTATTTTTAATTATTTTAATTATTTTTGATACAGTCATTAAAACACAACAGGGGATGGAAGAGAAAGAACAGGTCAAAGAAATTTTACATCAGTTAGATGCTTTCAGGTCAACAGGATCTGATGAAGTTTTCTCTAGGGCATTTCAGGACTAACTAAAGCAATGTCTGTGCTTAAAATTGGGTAAAATCCCAGAGAACTTAGAGAAGGCACAAAATAAGCCTTATTTCCAATGACAGATGGAATGCAGAGAGTTTCAGGAAATATTAAGCAGGCAGCCTAATTACAAAAAAGCAAGGAAGATGCTGTAAATTTAAATGATCCATATGTATCTATGTAGAAACTGAGGAGAAGCTGTCATATGGAGGTCTGTCAAGGACAAATCATGTCTCTTCTTTGACTGCTCATAGCATGTTTCAATGAAGAGCATGTGAGGTAAGGGCACAGCAGCAGATGTAACAAGATTTTGGTAAAGGTTTGTGTGTAACCATCCACAGCATTTGCAAAAACAAGCAATTAACATCTCTTAGTGAGATTGTGTAGAATGTACCCACTTTATACAAGGGGCAGGCACTCACTCTTCCCCAGCTAAAAATTGGTATCACTATTTTCCTGTGAGGATGGAAGGGTTGTTTTTTTTTTTCTTCAGGGTTTGTTACTGGAAAGAAATCTGTGTCCTGTAGGGTGGTGAGTTTTGTAGCCACAGTGTCTGAGTACATTTTTATTCCATTTCAAAGTTTTGCAGTATATAAGAGCTGGTACCTCATTGATTATGAGTGAGTAAATTTGTATGTTAACTACATACAATAGGACACATGCAAACCCAGGAGCTGATATATCCTGTAATAGAAATGTTCTGCCCTAATACTTTTTAGTCATCTTGCTTTGCTTTTCTTGTGGAAAGGGTCTTCAAAACAAAACAGGAAAGGCAAATTAATGACAAAACTGGCAAAATGCATTTCCCTCCAGTGGTGTTTTGAGAAGGTTCCACACTCCTGGGATTTAGCAGTACTGTGCTTTGCAATCTGTGATTTTCCTGGGTTTGGTGATTAAAGCCAGATTAGGTTTCAATCTGAGTATGGTTTTCAAGTAGATTCGGAAAAAAGCACAAGGCTCCTGGAGTTGGTATTTTCAGTTCCAGCTTGGATGCAGGGTTTGCAAAGTCCCTCAGCAGCAAGAATATGACCTCTTTATAATTCTGAAATATTTTTTACAGCTCATTGCTGTGGTTTTCATGATGCTTCTGGTTTAATATAGGGTTGTTTTTTTTTTTCTCTTTTCAAGAGTTCAGAGCCATTGCTGACCTAAAAGCAAATCCCCAGGCTAGTGACCTTAACAAAATCCATGGGCATGCATGTTCTGGTGGTAAGAAGTGTCCTTTGAGACTTACCCTTTTAATTTTGGACAATGTTTATTGCTATTATTATGTGCCATAATTGTACTGATTTAATTCCTCTGTGCCTTGGAGTGTTACATCATTGGGAAGGAGGCATATTTAGGAACTGAGTCTGAAGGCAGTTACCTACACAATTTTCCATTTTGTAGGAAGTAGCAGTTTGCCAGGGACACCTTGTTGCCTTCAGAGTCATAAACTGACAAATTTTAACACTCAGATGCTGTGGTCCCAGGAGAAAATTCCCTTACCTGTCTCCTGGGCAGTCAGCTGGACACATCCCCCATGAAGGTGGAAAGTGTCTCTGAGCAGGACCGTGGTGTTCTCTGATTTCATTGTAGGATTGGTCTACCAGGATAAGTTTCCTTCTCCCAAGTTTGTGGTTACAACAGGGGCACCACAACATATCCTTGCAACTGGAAAAAGGATTTAGAAACCACTATATCACTCAGCTAAACCCACCAGATGCATTGTTTCTTTTAGATTAACCTTTTTTACAATGTCTGGGGATTTTTTGCCTCTTTCTTAAAGGGGAGGCTTATGTTCTCAGGAAGAACAGATTTGTTTAAATAAAAGTAACTTTATTAAGTTCCACTGTATAATGAGAGTATAATGTCTAAAAGCTATACCAGACCCCTCACAAAGTCCCCAGCTCTCTGTCTCTTCTTGTCTTCAGTGATTTAGGACTTGAAGTGAGATTAAGAAAACTGTTTATTTTTGAACATTTCTGTGCTGTTCATTAATAAAAAAAAGTTTTGGTAATTAGGCTATGATGACAGAAACTAAATATGCATCAAGAAATCCCATTAATCTCTAAAAATGTAAATGATCTTTTTAGCGGTGTTTTCATTCACTAATGCTAATATCAAATTAATAATATTATACAGCAACTGCCAAGTTTCTTCTCTCCTGTGTAAGAGAAGTGGGAAAGAGTATTATTATAATTCTTCTGCTATTTTACAGAAGAAAAAGCTGAAACAAACCCAAAACCAAGTAGGCAACAAAAACCCCGAATAAGAAAATTCCTTGAACTTGCATGGTGCAGTGGGTTCCAAGAAGCACTGGAATCAAGAGCCGTTGCCCCTGTAGTCAGCCCCTCACAGCATATGCAGGGCACAATCCATAAACTGCTATTTGCATGGATTGGGAATAAAGTAAGATTTATATTCAGCTGTTACTGGCAGTATTAAAAAATCGTGGGCTTAAGGTGGCTGACAACAGTAGAACTTCGTAAGGCCAAGAGAAATCCAAAAAGAATTTCCTCTTTTAGTGACATTGATACAGTGATGTAAAGTTAATATTAGAAGTACTGAAATTAAAGGCACGGCTCCCACAGATGTTTTGGAACACGGCTCCCATCCTGCTTAGGTGTAGGCGTGGGGTGGGAGAGGTTGTTCTCAGCAGCTAACTCTGAGAAAACTGCTCTCCCTGGATTGTTTTGCTCATTGAGTTGGAAGAGGGTGGCTAAAATGAAGAGTAGCCAGAGTAGCTTTAATTAAAATGCAATTCTGAACCCTTTCCTGGAGGGAATTGTTCTTTTCCGTTGTCTTGAGAGGAATGCAGACCAAGAGAGATAAGCTGAAGTTCATGTTTCTGAGTGTGTTTTTATGTGCAGTTTACTGGATGTCATAAAGCATCCGTGCTACAGTAAATTTAATACAACCCTCTAAATTCCTGCTGTCACACAGCCACAGAAGGCCTGAATTTCAGATTTTCTGTGGCCTCTTGGTGCTTTTGGAGCAGCATGAAGTGACCCTGTAACAGGCAAAACTGCTGACTGGGGAGTCTTGCTCTTGGCACGAAGCTGGCAGAACATCTTTATGCTTGGCTGTGGCGGCCCCCAACTTTCTGTCATTTTAGGATGGCAGAGGGGGATTAGCCATTGGGATGGAGAAGCCAGGAGGGAGGATTGAAGCACGTGTTGTCAGAGATGAGGATGGGATGGCAGATGTGAGACCTAAATTTGTGTTGGTGGGAAGCCAGGGCACAACATGCTCCATCTGCTCCTGACTGCACGTGGTGAACTCTGTATCATTAACTGCAATCTACCCTCTGGGGCAGGAAATCCCCCTCTCAGGAGAGGAGAAGGAAAGGGATAAGACCAGAAAAAAATCAAGATCTTTGTTTTTACCCATTCCTTGAATGAGGAATGAAGTGTGCTGAAGGGATGTGAGAGTCTTCCTTGCGGTGTGCAGTGAAAGTTGGGGTTATGATCCCTCACAAGAGCAGCAGCGTGCAGCTGAAAGCTGTGGGGATCATGCTCGGAGGAGATGACCTTCCCTAGAGAGCAGGGAGTTCTCAAGAGTTTGTCAGAACGTATCACATGTGTACATATCTCTGCCTGCTGCAGGGGAAAACTGGTTTCTGTCTGTTTTCAGCAAAAGTCTTCTGTGTTTGACAAAAAATTTCTCAAAGTAGCCTGTCTCCTTTGAACGCTGCTCAGCTTCCTTCCCATCTTCCAGGCTGCTCTCGGCTGAACTGAAACAAGTTCCATTTAAAACTGATCCAGATTGCATTTTTCTTGTTTTTCCTGAAAGCCCAGACACCTACTGTCCATGGGTAGCGAGTGAGCCGAATTAGAGTCTGTTTATGAGAAACAGAAATGTATGCCATATTTTACAAAATGCTGTGCATGTCCTAATATTTTGCATTGTAGGAGCTTGGCTCCAGTACCTCACAGAAATGTGCATTTCCTTTCCTTGGAAAACAGACTGCCTCATTGGAATAAAGGGGAGGTTTATGCTGAGAATATAAAATGCTCCTGTCTATCCTACTATTTAGCTGAATAAAGACAAAAAAGGGCAATGAAAAAATTAAGATTTTTGCTATCCCTTGAAGTGACAGAAAAATGCCCAAATCATATCAATTTCAAGATCATGTGATGCCAGTTAATTGACCTGGATAACAATGCACTACAGGAGAATGTCAATAGGGTGGTCTTTTTAGGGGTATGTAATCAGTAGTTGCTTTACGGAAGAGATAAGTCTTAGGACTGGCTTTGTTCTGCTTAGATAAAGACTGAAAATGAAATATTCTTTATTGCTGGGGTGTTCTAGAGTTTACAGGAGCATAGAGAAAAAAAATAATCATCATAAAAGCAAGAAAGAACAATGTGTTTATGAAATGGAAGTGTCTGTAAAAACAGCTGGTAGGTGATGAAAGAAAGAGGTAGAAGACAGACAAAAGTATTATTGTTTCAGAAAGAGAGCTTGAAGATTGAATTAATTTAATTTCTGCTTATTGCCATGGACACAGCTCCTGATCTAAACCTGTAAGTTTCACCTCTGCCCTGTGATAAATGCAATGAATTCCTTCAAGTTCTGCTGAATGATAAAGCTCCTGGATGGTAATTAACAGAAAGTCCTGAAATAAATTCTAGTATATTACCGTGGTTCACTACAATTGATTATGTTACTGATAATGTAAATATAATTTCCTCTGCTTTATAACAGGAAACTTAATCATTGGAAAAATGGTCCAATAGAAATAGTGTACCAGTGCCTCTCAGTCTGCTGCTGTGAGCGTGTGGGTGGTGATGCAGCTGTATCCCAGCAATAACATAAATGCCCCTGGGATTGTACATTCCACTCAGCTTCAATTTTGAGGTCTTTTGGCTCTTTCCGCTACTCTCCATAGCAGTATGGCAACTTCTTGGAAAATTCTTGATCAAGGCAGAAAATGGACAAAAGATTCAGATATTTTTTATATTTTTTTAGTATGTCTTTGATCATCTTGAGGTTCTCTTTCCATTTGGAGTACCAGTCCTGAAAGAATATTAATCTTTGCTGTTCAGAAGGAGGCTGGGTAAGAGGTAACCATGTAAGTCAAAGATTTTCTTTCATGTCAAAGGAAAGCTTCAGTTTGCCTTCAGAGGCACTTTACTGATCTGCTGTAATAGGGGGAGTTGCTCCTGCCTGTAGCTCTACATGCTCTCTGAAACCCACATCCAGGTGGGACCTGGAAATATAGAAGACCCTTGGTGAAAGTGCTCACTTCATCCAGAAGTCTCAGAACATGTCACCTCTGTGGGGAATCTCATCTTGTGGGTATCTCGTGGTGGCCACGTGCCTTTGAACCTGACTTGTGCTTTTAATTCAATTTGAGGAATCACAGCCTGCATCGTTCAAGACATTTCCTGAACACCCAGAATGTAAATTACTTTGTGAATCAAGTGTTTTTTCCCTCCTTCTATTGAAACTTTTTGAATGTCATTTCTGAAATTGGGCTTTCACTGAGTCACAGCCATTTTTCAGTCACTCCAGACTTAGAGGGATTAGCTCGTAATTGAAGCTGCAGAGCCATAACCAGAGGGTAAACTCATCAACCTCGTGCATATATGTCTTATTCTATACAGTAATTGATACACATTTATCAGATTTGCCTGGTGGTCTGGGGTGAAGGGAACTTTTGACATTCCTTTTCACTTTCATATACAGTGATTTCATGCTTATTATTTAAATAAGAAAATACTCTGAGCAGTTGCTTTTAATGCAGTCTGTCCTTCTGTGGTACCTGACATTAGCTGTAAACTAAGATGGAAGGAATTTGAATAAAACAAGCGTGAACATAACCGAATAATAGGTTATTAAATTTTCAAGGAGACAATAGGTATTTAAATTAAGGAGACATCAAAAATCTGCATATAAAAATATTTAGCATAAAGGCTACAACATCTAACAGGATGAGACAGGCAAGAACTCATCAACTGAGGGAGGCTCTAATTGGAGTGGCACAGAAAGGGAAGACAAAGAAAACTGGCTTTTCAACCTCAGCTGCTTTTTTTAGGGAACGAAATTTGTCAAGAAACCTAGGAGAAAACTCATTCTGCTGTTTACTGCCCCATCATCAAGGTAACAGAACAAAATGTGTTAAAAAAAAAAAAAAAGGCATTAAAGAAATTCTGCAAAAAGAAGTAGCAATCTGGGATGGATGGAAATGCTCCCTGTGAGTCAAATTAAGCCTCAGAGCAGTGTAAGGCTCTCTTACGTGTTATCTTCATTAGCGACTATTCTGCGTCCTATTTAGCGAGTGTTTCTGTGAGTGGCAGAACGCATGACGCTCGATTTTCTCCACTGCCATCTGTCGCAGGGAATGTCTAATAATGGTTTAATCTGCTCTGTAAACACTTCTTCTTTTTTTCTTTTTTTTTCTTTTTTTTTTTTTTTTTTTTTTTTTTTTTTTTTTTTTTCCCATTCGGTGTTTNNNTTTTCCCCAGTGGGAGTATTAATCTGCCTCTCTCCTTGGTCGTTTCATGCCACCTCTTCTGACAAAGCTTGGGAGGTTTACATCTCTGGTGCTTCTGCCCCACTGTCAAAGAAGGTTGGCCTAGGTGTGCCTGGGAAGTTTGGTGTTTGGAGAGCTACAGGGCAGAGAATGATAGATAATGACAGTCTATTAATTTGGTTTCCTTAGGGAGAAGGGAGTTCTGAGCTGGGCTTAGAAGGGGAAGCTTACTTCTGTAATAGGTTTCATTTTCTTGCGTGCATTTCTAGGAACGTGGTATTTGTGAACACTTGATTACTAATGCAAAATGACTGAGCTGCATTTGTGATGCCCAGTTTGTCCAGAACTGGGTGACCACATCTCTCTGTGCACTACAGCACTCCATCTGCCATTAGGAACAAGCACTTATGCTCACAGAAAATGTCCTGCACTCAGGTCACAACAACCCCCGCACAGAGATGCAGCCTGGGGGGAAGAGTGGTTGGAAAGTGGCTCAGTGGAAAAGGATTGAGGGTGCTGCTCAACAGTGGCTGAACATATGAGGCAGCATGTGCCCAGGTGGGCAGAAGCTCAATGACACCTGACTGGATCCCAAATAGTGTGGCCAGCAGGACCAGGGCAGTGATTGTTCCTCAGTGCTGGGCACTGGTGAGGCCACACTCCAGTGCTGTCTGGGTGTTGAAATTCTGGAGCAGATCCAGAGCTTGTGAAGGTTCTGGAACACAAGTCCAGTGTGGAGCAGCTGAGGGAGCTGGGGGTGTTCAGCTCAGGAAAAAGGAGGCTCAGGGGAGATTTTATCATTCCTTGCAACTGCCTGCCACTACTGCTCTTTGTGTTACCAGTGACAGCTCCTGAGGGAATGGCCTGGAGCTGAGCCAGGAGAGGTTTGTATTGGAATTACAAAAATGTTCTTCACTCAGAGGATGGTTGAGAACCGGACAGGCTCTCCAGGGAAGTGGTCATGGCATCAAGCCTGGCAACAATTCAAGGAGTGTCTGGGCAATGCACTCAGGCTCATGGTGTGACTCTTGGGGTGTCCTGAGCAGGGCCAGGAGTTGGACTTGATGGTTCCTGTGGGTCCCTTCCAACTCAGGATAGTCTGTGATTCCCCTAGGTTACAGCAAGGTGAGGGTCAGTCTCCTCTCCCAAGAAACGAACAACAGATGAGAGGAGAAATGGTTTCAAGTTGTGCTGGGGCAGCTTAGGTTAGGATATTAGGAAAAATTTCTTCACAGAAAAGAGTTGTCAAGCACTGGAACAGGCTGGCCAGGGAAGCTGTTGAAGCACTATTTCAAGAGGTATTTAAACATTTAGATGCAGCACTTGGGGACGTGGTTTAGTGGTGGACTTGGCAGTGCTGGGCTGACAGCTGGACTCTGTGATCTTAAAGGTCCGACCTTAATGATTCAATGGTTCCATAAAGCAATTCCATTAGCTCAAGTGTGGTGGTGTTAATCCTCATTTACATGAGCACTGTTGACAGAAGACAGCAGCTCTCTGTACCTCATCTGAAAATATAATTGCTCTGTGCATTTAGAGATTGATCAGATCCTCCCAGAGTCAAGGAAAAGCCTCTCAGCGATTTCAGACTTTGGGCACTTGTGAGAGACTTTTCTTTCATTCTGAGCCACAGATAAATAGCCTTAACAGCAATGATGAAGCAATGCTGGTCCTGTTTAGAAGATGAATTTGCTGGGGAAGAGAAATGAAGGTTTATGTGAGAGGCACTGTAATCTAAAGGATAAACCATTGTTTTCTTAACAGCAGTAGTTATCTCAGTAGACTGCACTTTTATCACTGAATAACAAACCATCTTTAAATCTCTGTTCAAAGTTGGCTGCCACTAAAATACTTGTAATGCTTTGAGCGGGTAGGAAAACATGTTCATTAAGGTCAAGGATCAGAGTCTTCTCTTTGGTAGGGAAATCTCCATCAAGTGAATGTCTCTATTATGATAAAATAAGGAAGTAAACTACAAGGAGGTCATTGACTGTAAGAAGCAATTTTCTAGCTCTTATTGCCTCTGAAACTCTACAGTGTAATTCACAAACAAAAGCATAAATCAACAACAACCTTTTCCAGCAGGTTAGCAGAGAATGGGGAGAGATGAAGCCACATAACACAGGATATTAAATTGCCATGACCAATTTTCTGTAATCATTCTTAAAAGAAAGCAGAACATCTCTTCTTTAAAATTACAAAGATATTTTGCAAAATCCTGCCTATTTTAGGAGTGTTTCAGGGCATCCAATATAATAACTCTTTCTGCTGTGAAAAGTATGAGCAAGCAAACAAACAAATGCAAGCGCTCATATATATTCCTCTGCCATGCCAGTGAATTTTCCTATCACATGCATGACTGCTCCCTGTTCTGGCACTTATTTTATCACAACATTTACAGAGGCTTCTAGGCCATGAACAAGTAGTTTCAAGGAAAGTGTGTAGAGGCTGCCATGTCTCATAAATACATTCCATTTTCTTTCATCTCTTGATAGTATATGCTCAACTCTAGCAATTCTGCAGACTCAGCTGTTGAGAGTATTTATAAATTGTATAGGTTTGTATTTCCCAGCATCTCTCACAGTAAAAATCATCTCCGTGTTTTGATGCTTCTTCAGTGAGAAGTGCTTCTTACAATCCTCACAGGCATATGTTGTTTGTAGTTAAGCTGAATTTAATAGCAGAATCATAACCTTTTGAACTTGCATTTCAACTTTGAAAAATTGCTGTCTTAATTTCAGGGGTTTGTGATGTGTCAGAACTAAGTCAGGAGACCAGTGGCCCAAGCTGCTCACGCAGGTACCTTCCCTTCTGACAGACCCCTGACAAATGTCCCAGTCTGTGGATCAGGTGAAGTGTTATAATGATACCCATGGTGGCTGATGGACTGAAATTTAGAATGAGGGTGTGCAGTGAAGGTTTGGGGTAACTAGTAAAAGAGGAAAACATTTATGCTCATGACATAAACTTGTGCTGATTTGGTTGAGTTTTCCAGACAATTAAGGAATCTTTTTGTGTGTGTATATACATGAAAATTTATGATT
Source organism: Rhadina sibilatrix (assembly GCA_013400275.1). Classification (NCBI taxonomy): domain Eukaryota; kingdom Metazoa; phylum Chordata; class Aves; order Passeriformes; family Phylloscopidae; genus Rhadina; species Rhadina sibilatrix. The sequence continues at coordinate 300,733 of VWYO01012919.1, read as the reverse complement.
AATAAACTGTGCTGTAAGAGCGTCAGAAATAGAAATTGGCACTTGAGAAGCTGTCAGTGAAGGAGAAATCGAAATGGAAAATAGAATGTAGAATGTAAGTCTATTCAGTAGCATAATCATAGAAAAAAAAATCTACTCCCATATCTTGAAATTAAAGTGTATGTCCTCCTTGAATTACTTTTAAGGAACTTCCACTGTGCGTCAGGACATTCATAATTGACTTTGCCTTTCAGCTGCTGCAATAAGTTACTTTTAGCTGAATATATAATTCTGTTCAGTGCCAGCATTAGAGGTGGTCATTTTTACCTGGCAGGAAACCTGATTATACAAAAAGCCAACATTTACAGAGAAAACAATGGGTATTAAGTCACTGTTTCAGTAAGGTGGCTGTAAACAAATTTCAGCCTTAGGGTGTAGGGTGGGTCCCCTGCAGCCCCAGGGCTTCTGAGAGCCACAGCCCAAAGGGATGTGGAGGGGAGAAATACCCCTCTGACATTAACAGCACGTCCAAGGAAGGTATGCTGCTGTTATACCACTTGTCCATAAAGAATATTTAACATTCTTGAGAGAAAGCAAGGGAATAATCTGGAAGAACCTGCATATGGCAAGGAGTGACTGCCAATTACACCTCAGTCCTGCTGTGCTCTTATAGGCAGGGGCAAAGAAGGGTGAGGACATGGGATCTGTGGTGTTCTTCCCTCTGTGCCAGCGCTGCTCCCTTTCTAGGTGGTCTCTGAATGTTTTGCTCGTCCCACGTAGCACTCACATTTCCCCCATCTGCTTAAATCATCACTCACACTGCAATTAAATTCAGAATTAAGTGTCTTGCGCACAAAATGGAGTAGGAAAGCAGAAGCATCTTTGCCATACTGTGTCCTCACAACACTTGCAGTTATAAATAGTCATGCTCAAGTAAGTAAGTGAAGAAGAAAGAAATGTTTCCTTCAGCTTCCATGAATTTTGCTTTCTCCTTTTTGCTGGGTAAAACTTTGAGAAGGACCTTCATTTCCTGTAAGAGATTGACTTGGATGTATCTATAAAAGTTCACTTTTTTTGCATCTTTGTTTCTCTTTAAGAACCATTTCAAAAAGGAGGAGATTTTTTTTTTTTTCGTTTTTGATATAGCTATTCTAGGAAAACAGTTCAGAATATTTCACCTGTGAAATTAAAGTGCAGAAAATAACTAATATCAGCAAAATACTGTGAGCAATTTTGTTGTTTGACTAGGACAGAATAGGAAAATTGCAACAAAGCCTCAGACAAACACATTTCTTTGATATTTGTGATGTATTTTTGTAAGGTAGGGGTTGTAAACCAGCAACTTCTGGAATGTGTACAATCTTTTTTTTATCTCAAGTAATCTTAAGCTCAGTCATCTGTGTAGTCTCTGGGTAAAACCTTTTTAAATGAAAAGTGATGAAACACAAAATGAGCAAACATTAACAGGCAGACAAAACCTTATAAATGGAAATGATGACTAACAGCTTTTTTCTTGTAAATATGCTTATTTCATATGTAATGGTAGGAATAATCTATATTGTAGAGATGTTTTTTCGCATATCTTATCTATTTGCATTTTAAATATGTTTTGTTGTGATAATTCACTCCTTCTTAAAACTGCTTTTTACCTTTTTCTTTTTTTTTTTTTTTTTTTTTTTTCCTGATAGGACAAGGGGGAATAGCCTAAGCTGAAGGAGGTAGATTTAGATGAGATATTTGGGCAGGAATTTTCTCCTGTGAGGGTGCTGAGGCCCTGGCACAGGCTGCCCAGAGAAGCTGTGGCTGCCCCATCCCTGGAAGTGTCCAAGGCCAGATTGGATGGGGCTTGGAGCAACCTGGGATAGTGGAAGGTGTCCCTGCCCATGGCAGGGGTGTGGAGTGAGATGTTTTTTAAGGTTTTTTAACATTTTAAAGGATTTTTTTCCCTTCCAGCCCAAACCATTCCAAGGTTCTGTGATACTGTTCCACTGCTTGTTGTCTGCCAGGGGTCTGTGCCTCAGTGGTGCTTTTGCAGTAGTTTAGGTGAGGTTCACCTTACTCATTTAAAAGTTATACTTCTTAAATCTTTTTGAAATTTAATTTCTTTGTGCATAAATAGAAGGGCCTTGCCAGCAGGACCCCCGTTTTCTGCTGAGAATCCCTTCCTATAAATTATCCCAAGTCTGCCTAGCAATGAGGCCATTTCTATGGAAATAAAGTGAGCTGCTGTTCTTCTGCTGGCTCTCCAGCAACTCATGAAGTGCAGTTCACATGGTGAGAAGTGCTTTGTGAATTAGATCAGAAGCACCACTGGGACACTGCTAATTTCCAACTTCCTTTGATAAATATGACTCCAAACGTGAGGGTGGTGGAAGAGGCAAGGCTTGGGTGCCAGTGATGATAATGCCAGGGGAATGGAATGTTATTGTAGATAATGATCTCCTCCTTCTCTGGTCATAAACACAGGGGGACAGCAGAGACCTTTGTCAAAAGGTAAAGTGAGCTCAAATGTCTTTACTTCCATAAAGGGAGATGCCTTTTTATTTTGGATGGTGTATTGGTGAGTCTTATCAATTAAACCCAAGTGTCTCCAGTACATTAGCAGGTACTTACCCAACTAAGAAAGCTATGTGTTCTAATTTCCCTAGATAATGAAAATGTCTGAGAGACAGGCAAAGTGCTGATTTATTAAAAAATATGGTTGACTTAGATTTTATTCTAAAGCAACTTTCTTAGCAAATGCGAAGTAAGTTCAGGTAGAAATAGCAGGTGTTTTTAGTGTGTGGCCTCCACTGAATAGCAATAATTGCAAGAAAGCCATGGTAGAACTTTAGCTAGTATTAATTAATTTTAAACTTCACCCTTTAGTGAGTAAAGGCTACAACTTGGGTAGGGATGTCGTAGAGTGCTAAGTCTGTAAATTGGTAATTTGAAACTCATTTCTAACAAAGGAGCTACTGAACTCCTGGGAAGATGTGACACCGTACTCCCAGCTACCACTCATTGAATAACATAACTGATTTTAGTAATTTTTTCTGTCACAAACTGATGGAAAATTATTAGTTAGATTAAACATTTCATATAGAAAAAAAAAGAAAAAGAAAAGCTATTGCCTATATATGCATCCCTCCCCCCTTACTCTGTGTGACAGCTTTTGTTATTTTATTTTGAATGCTCAAGGCTGCCTTCAGATCTTAAAACCACTATTTTTTTCAGTCTTGTAAATTATTAAAAACGTCCTCGTGATTAGAGGGAACACATTTGAAAAGCAAATGTGTGAGAATAGAAAGAAATAAATGTAAAGAACTGTATTTGAACCTCTGTAAAGGTGAGGGGATTTTTTTTTTCCTGTGGACTGAATTACAGCCCATTATAACTCAGTTTTTATTGTAAGATCTTCCATAACTTTTCATACTTTGAGTGGGATTGGGGGAGGGGAAAATACGAAACGAAAGATAGAGGTGGATATATGAATATATCTTGATTTGTTTTGATTAGTTGTAATTTGACAGTAAAAAATAGCTGGCTAAGGTTGAACAAACATTTGCCATAATGTAGGAAACTTGCAGTTCTGCTCCCCTTTGTAATTAGGGGCACTTAAAGATACAGAAAGGGTTCAGGGTCATTCTGTTTTTTGGGTAGAAATTTAGGTTATTGAGCTGCTGGTGTGTGGATGGTTCCTCACACTCTCTTTTCCATAAATGAAGAGCATTGTTTAGGATATTATACATTTTCCTTTGCCAGCGAAGGAGCTGTTTGAACTCTCACACCTAATACTCTATGGGGGGAAAAGAAAAAAAAAAAAAGGTGAATTGCAGACTGGAGGAGCAAGGGGGAGGGAAAAAAAAAAAGAAGAGGGAATGGTATTCTGATCCTTCCCTGGTAAAACTGACCCTGTATTTATCCCATGGAGTTCCCTAGCTCCAGGGAGGAGAAGGCATGCTACTTGCTTGTCCACAGAGATCTGTCAGAGGTATTCATCTTGAACTCTGCCCACCTGGTTATTACTGCATCAGGATGAAATATTGGGCAGTGGCTTTCCTTCTGAACAAGACAAAATGAATAAAAAAACAAACAAAAAACAAAGGAAGGAACAGAAATAGAATGCAAGTGGAGGTTTTTCTTACTACGTGAGCTCTGTCTGATGTCTCCCATCTCTCCCCCAGAAAATGCAATTTGGAATGGAGTGTATTAAAAAAAAAAATGCTTGAAAGAGCCTTCACAAATTGTGCAGTGCATTTATTTATACACATTTCACCCTGACTCATTACACATCATCATGAGGCTCCTCAGGCTACGCATAAAAAGAAGAGCAGGCATAAATCAAACTGGATGCAACTCCTTCCCTTCAACGATTTTCAGGTTCCACCCTACCCACCTCCACCCCACGATGGACACAGAGAGCATATTTTTTCCTTATCACTCACAAAAGGAATACTGTTCCTTATATTATCATTTTTGTTATCCAATAAAAATGACAGTCCCCATTGCATATGTATCTTAAGGCAGGATATAGTTGTGGTGATGCAAGCCATTATTTTTGTCATTTTTCATCATATCTCTTGAGAATTCATTTTTCTAGCAAGTAGTTGATATTAAGCTTTTCTGTCAACTTTTAAGATGAAGAGTTTCTGCTAAATAATTTTTCAGTGTTTTATCCCTCTGCTTTTCACCTCATGTATGGAAAAGAATCCAACCTTTAAAGTATGCAACCCAAATGTATCTTTTTCCCTTTCCTGTGGGGAGAGTGTATAAAAAAATAGAATTCAATTCTGATTTCAATAGACTGTTCAAAGAGAATTTAAGTCTTCTGAGGAGGTTTTTTTTTTTTTTTTTTGCAGTCTGTATCTTCAATAATTTTAACAAATTCCCTGTGGGTGGTATTCTTTCTGCCTCATTTTAGGCTTGTCTCCTGAAACAATCTGTCTAGACTCTTTCATGTTCAATGAAGTGAGAGAGGTTTCCCTGGAGGATGGAGCACATGGTACCTAAGTGAATGTTCTGCCTTGAATTTCTCCTCAGAGAAACAGGACCTGTCCTGTCCCTTGTCAATACAAGGACACGCCCGTGTTTCCTATTTCAAATTGATGACTGAGCACCTTCAAGTCAAATTTTGCTGTCCTTTTGTGTTGAGATTGGCTGCTTTGGTTTTATTTCCAAATTGAAATGTTGATCTTTTGGGTTTTCACAATATAGGGTGGAAGGGCTCTGCCTCTGCAAGCCAAGAAGTCAGGGACTCCCCCATGGTCTGCACAGTTCACCAGATACCTGACAATTTGCTTTCAAAAGGTTTAAAAAGCCGGGGTGGGGGTGTTCATGGCCAAAATTGGAGTAAGAGAGCAGTTTTTGAAAAGAGACAAAGTAAATAGTTTTGATATGAGAGAGAAATATCTACCAAGGGCATGAAAGGGGATTCTTGATAGACCAGTAAGCAGGAGGCTGCTGCTGGGCTACATCCAAGGCAGACTGAAGTTAGTTATCTTTTTTTTTTTTTCCTTTTTTTTTTCCCCTTCTGATGTTGCTCAGTCTCAGTGTGGAAGAAAGTGAAGATTTAGTGAAAATGACAGGCAAGGCTGAGGGGAGGTAAGGTCCTCTCTCAGATCCACTAACTGATGAGTTGAGTCAATATGAGTTAAGATTCAGCTTTATCATTTAAAAGGAATTATGTGAGCAGAGAGGAGGGGGCAGAAATGATAAGAGACACCCTTTCCCCCAAAACCACTGTAAGAGTCCTTTGCTGAAAGAAAGATGATTCTTTCCTGCACAGACATCTCTCAGGACTTGTCTCAGGGCATGTTTGTTCAACAGCTTATGGATTCTGCCAGAATGCTCCCAGCACACATTCTAGATGTCAGTGGAGGTGAGAATTGAATCTCGCTGTTGTTCAGGTTGGTAAAAACCATCTGAAATTGTAAATATTAATTAACACTGTTCTTCACCCAGTGGATACTCAGCCTGTATAAATCAGGAGGATTTTTTTTTTTTTCTTATTTCCAAAGATTGTTGCAAGAAGGGTTCTCTTTCACACTGTTCTGTGGTGGTACTTTGAAATTTTTTTTAATTCTGCTTGATCAATGCTGATCTCAGTACTAAATGTTTTGAATTTTTTCCACCTTTATCTTTTAAGGTAAGAATAACTAAGCACTCTTTCCAAATGGAGTGTGGAATTTACTTCAAATCTTTGGGTCAAAAATGATTCTTTTTAATATAAAAATTTGTACATTGCTACATCTAGCCATTTTGAGCAAAGTGAGAATAAATTACAACTCTAGCAGTTTAAAATGTTACAGTTGAATATAAAATAAAAGCAGGTGATCAAAACCTGTAGTTGTAAGGACTTTCATTTTCCTACCAGTAAAAATCATCAGCTTAGGTAATGATGAAAATAATCTCTTCATCAGGTTTTGTGCAATATAGTCCCCTCCCCTTTATTTATTTATTTTTTATGATAGCATGATTTAAAAATAAATAAATAAATTACACTGTCTATGAGGTTGGACTAATGGTTAACAATCACCTATTTTAGTTGTCCGGCACCACTGAATGACTGAAAAGTTTTGTAGGAGGGCTCAAACCCCAAGCTTTTTTCTTTTGCTCAGAACTTTCCCAGCTATTAAGACAGATTGCTTCTTTTTGCAGCTCTGTAATATAGTGGCTGTCTCTTTGGTGTACTTTTTGAAAGAATAAATGCACTCCAAAAGGAATTACTGCCAGGAGGGAGAGTGCTTCTCTTGACAGCTGGGGGAAAGTTGCTGATCCTGATGCTAATTCAGCTCACAGAGGTTCAGCCAGCTACCACTGGCTGTCCAGGCCCACATGAATTTTCAGACAATAAAGGCCAAACAAGTGGATGTCTGCATCTAAATTTGGTGAGTTGAAGATTCTACAGGAAAACTTTCACAAGAATTATTTGGTCATTAATTCCAGTTCAGCTTGAAGCTGTCCACTGATTCAGGTCACCCTTCTTGGTGAGGCACTATCCCATTTTTCAGCGCTGTTCCCACAGTTGAACAAGTTGGAGCCTCAGTTTATAATAATTATGTGTAATTCAGATAATAACTTTGATTCCTTTAGATTAGAGGGGCACTTTTTAAAATTGCAAATTGTATGTGGATACAAAAATATTATTTATATGGAAGGAAAAAAAAAAAAGAATGAACAGATATTATGAAGAGTCAAACCTGAGGAATCTGACCAGGTTTGCTGGAGAAGGCTTTCTGAAAATGCCATTTTTGTTTTCACTGAAGAGCTCTCTTACATCCAGTTCTTATGTAAGATCAGGTCCCACCAGTGACAGTCATCTACTCCACCATTCACTGTGTTGGTCACTGCTGCTCTGCTTCACAAATCTGTAAGGTCTTAACCATGATGGATATCGAATGTCTTTTATGTTCAGTTAAAAACAAAGCACCCCACCCATTATTTGAAGTAAATTTAATGTTTTCAGGTATAATTTGGCATACTTTTGTATGATAAAAATAGTAGAACTAATTTCTTCATAAAAGTACTTTTTCTGGAGATCAGCATGTGTAGGGAGAATAATTAGGTGATTTTTTAAAGGCTGAAGGCAGATAGTATTAATCTATTTAATTTTGGTTTAATAAACTCAGATGAGTGAACTTATGCTGCTTGTGTTAAAGTGGTAAATATAAGAGTATTGCAGTTACTAGACAAATTGTTTGCATTACATATGTTGTTCTCTACTAAGTGTCTGACATCAGACTGTTGTCATAGTTCTACAATTTTTCTCGATGTTATTTAAGTAATAACAATTTCTCTCAAGTTCAGGATACCAAATACTTCATTTCAGCAATTTAAATCCTCACCTACACCTGTAATTTGCTTTGGGCTAGGCACTGTACAAAGTTTCAGCATTCCAGTGTACATAATTTTCTTTGAACACCTGCAGCCCAGTCATGTTAAGAAGTTATTGAACAACATTAAATACTATTTTTTTTCTTTGCAAGATTAGTTTTCTTCTGGTGCCTTGGCAGTATCTTTGAAGGAAATCACTTTTGACAGAGGTTTATGTCTCATCTTCCCATCAATACTGGCGTAACAAAGCCATGTAACACTGTCTCTTTGTACTGTTTAAAAGTCAAGGAGTTTGCTTCCTCCCTCTGTGTGATCTCCTCTGTTGTGGTGCAGAAGGAACAGCTGACATTCCCCTAATTTTTCAGTGATAAATCATGATCTGTATTGATCAGTACCACTCAGCTGGTAGCCCAACAGCGATGTTTTTCATTTTAGTCTGATGCAAAGGAGGGAAAAATCTTCCAAATATTTGGTGTTTCTTTAGAAATGTTTGGACATCTGCTTGGGAAGTTGGCACCAAATTTAGTTTGCTAACATTACAGGTAAAGGAGAAAATTGTGCTTGAAAGTGTAAAGAAAAGAGAGGTTTAATTACTTCATTTTTTGGGGCTGGCTGTTGAAACTTAACTCATTGAAACAGCCTATCATTGCTGCAAGTAATAGTGCCTGGAAGGGATTTTCTGTTTTCTTTCTGTTGTTAACAGCTGCAAAGCTGAGTAGAAGTGAAAAACAGAGCTTATATTAATGTGTGTTGAAATTCCAGAGATCTATGTCAAGCAGGAGGGTATTCATCTTTTCCTGCATAAAAAAATGCTTTCTAAAGGTGTCACTGGGAATGGTAACTACATGTGGATATTACATGTTTTTAGAGTATTGTGTTTGAGCTGCATCACATGATAAGGAGTCACAAATTTCTCAAAATTCATACTTCATAGAAGTTTTGAGAGTGAATCATGTGGGCTGGAGATCTCTTGATCCAGCATCTTTCCAGTCCAACAGGTTTTTTTTTTGGTTGGGTTGGGTTTTGGTTTTTTTTTTTTTTCAGAGTCTGGTCTAAAAAGCAAGTCATTAATATTAGCTATTATTTAACTTTGTTGTCCTCTAAAAGTATCTCATTTAAACAGCAGGGTAATATTGTACGAATTGTCAAAAAGTTATAAACAAGCAAATGTTTAAATTGCATAAAGTTTGAGAAATAGCAGTAATCCAAGTAATTAGCCAATAATAAAAAAAAAATAGCGAACATCAGTATAACTGAATTATCCACTAAAATCACACTGTGTTTATCCATGCCTATGACAAAGAAGTGGATGAGAAATAATAAATAAATTAAAAACCCCAGACATGCTTTTCGGGAAACCAGAAATACGTGTTCCAGAAGCTTTTCCTAGCACAGACCCCCAGTGCAACTAGATGGTTTTTCCCTTTAATTGAATTCCTCTTTCAGTCTGGTTGGTGTTTTGAACTGCTATTTAAAAGACTCGTCTCCAGGGAAACAAGATCTATGTTGGACTGAGAGACTCTGACTGACAAATTACAGTGTGGCTGTAGTCAGAAAAAGTGACTCTGGAAAAATGAGACTGTGGGCTTCCATATTTTTTCCTTCTCTGTGACTTCCAGCTGCAACTGGCTCACCTGACAATTCAGGCAGTGATTTTTCCAGCTGCCAGTGTTCCTGCTCAGAATGGGAACATGGAATTGCACCTCACTGCCATGCAGCACTGCTGGCTGTGAGACCTGAGGTGGTGGTGCGGTCTATGGTGTGCAAGGCAGAATTCATCTGGGTTTTCCTGATTTTTAAAGGGAATACAGGTGACCTTGCCCCTGATAAGTCACAGCTGTGTTAATTACCCAATGCAGCCTGGCCCCTGATCAGTCACAGCTGTAGCCAGTAAAGGTAAGTGTGAGAAAAGGGAGTGGGTGATCTGGTGAGGGGAGGATCATCAGGGAGGAGGAACCTTGAGGAAGAGGGAACAGTGAATCATGAACAAGCAGGATCCTGGGGAGAGAGAATCCCTGCTGGGTGTGCAGTCTGTTGTTGGAAGAGCCTGTTGTTGGAACCTGCAGGCACAGTCTGGCTGGGTAAAAGCTGCACTCAGAGCCTGCAAACTGATCCCTGCAGTCAGAGTTCAGCAGGGAATACCCAGCAGTCAGAGGCTGCAAGGGAAACCTCCAGCAGGAGCTGCTGCAGGCAGGGTCAGTGAATGGTTGGGGTCAGGATGGCTGAGCTGTACAGAGGAATAAACCAGGGCCCTTTTCATGCTGTGATGAACAAGGAGTCTGTGTCTGGGCTCATTTCTACCTTCTCACAAGAGGGCTGCTGCAGCAGATACTTGCTTGTTTGTGGGCCTCTCTGTAGTTCACACAAGCTGAATTCACACTGATCCGTGGTTAGAACAGTGTGTTGTTTTCACCTTCTGGGACTACATCTTGATGCAAGTCTCACACAGAGCAGGTTAAGTGTGTAACACCTTTCTTTGCAGATAAGCTATTTACTTTAAATGGACTGTTCACTGTATGACAGTGCAAAAGGAGTGTTTCTCCCGTGTGTTCTAGTTCATGTATGAACCAGGTTTTTTTCTAGGAAAACTGTTGGTAGTGTTTCAAAATCAGATAAACCTCATGAGTGGGAGTGTTGCTGAGTAAGCAATGGTGCAAAAGTCTGGTTTGTTCATGCTCTCTCATGATTTTCCCTCTGGGGGTACCACTTATGCAGCTCAGCAAATTATTTTTATAGCTTTGCTTTTGTATTTCTAAGCATCTTTTGGGTTTTTTATAAAAAAATAAATATTTCGGCCACATACATTATGTTTAGATTAGAATGGCCTGAGACTTTTTATGGTCAAGTAGGATCTCGTTCCCCTGCCTTGGATCAGTCAGAAGCTGATTGAAAATGGCATTGTGAGGTGGACAGGTGAACTTCACCTTTGTGGTTGAAGGGTGGGCACGGGAACTTGACCTTTGGTGTAGAGCTCTGCTGGGTATTTTTCAGACTGACCTCAGCTCAGTAAGTCTGCTGGGCCAGCAGATCAAGAGACTGAATGAATATTAAGCTAGCTTTGATTTTCTGCAGAAACAAATGGAAGAGGTTGAGAACTTGCCCTCTGTGTTGTAAGCAGATGAAGTGCAGCTTTGGGCTCTAGCTGAGTCCTCCTCATGCACAGAGGGAATGGTTGGTACCCTGAATGCCTGTGCAGTGACAGTTGTCTTCTGGAAAATATAATACCTATTTAATAGAGCACTTTGTAATGCTCAGGTTGGGTGAAACCTAATTGTACTTAACCACTTCAAGCTAGGAAACAGATATTTTAATCAAATTCAAAGAGCTTTCTTTGTTTTATAAACCAGTGGCAACATATTAATGATAGCAATTCTGTGTCTCTGTTCCTTTTACTTGTTTAGAAATCTATTATCATAAACCCTTTTTTTGTTTTATTTTTCAATCAACCATTATCAAGCATTTTATATTTTAAATTTCTTCACATAAGCATACCATTATTCTAAAATGATCCTTTCTGCAGATGAGTGTTGCACTAAAATTTCCCCTGATTATTACTTTTGACATTAGTACTTTATTGAATTAGCTGTTTCCAATTTAATTATACTTGCTTCATTGTCTAGGTCACCTTTTAAACAAATTCATATCAGTATGAAATTGCTGTTATTACTGAATTGGACTGTGATGGCTCTGTGCTCATGAAAAGAATTTCTCTTTTGTTCACGTTTGGAAAGGTTAAGAGTAATTTATTAAAATGGTTTAGAAATGTATTATTTCTGCTAGTAAAAGTGGATATAAACAATGTTTGCTTGTTTAGTTAAAAAAAAAAAATAAGAGTGGAACAGCATTATTAAGAAACCCTCACTTTAATTACTGTTCATTCCAGAAAGTGAAAAGGTAAAGTCATAACTTTTTCTGGTTTTTTTTCTTTTGTTTTGTTTCTGAGATATACAATATGTGTGAGGGCTTCATAGAATCAAGCAAAGATATTGGTCTTTGAAGGGCATAAGGTGTAGAGAATTTATCCAGTTGATGTTGGCACTTATCCTGGTGATGTTTAAGCTTCCAAGCCTTCCTACTAGACTTGGATGGGAATATCTAGTCACAGTTGTTTTAAGATTAGGTTTTAAACTCACATTTAGTATAACAAACACTGGTCATAAATAACTGAAACAAAATGTAGGTGGACAGGTTCAATGATTGATAGAACTGTAATGACAAAATAAATGCTAATTTTAATAAGAACATATTGGTAAATCAGATTCCTTGTAAACGTCTTTACAATCCCATTATCCTCTCCAACTGAGACATGCTTTTTAATAAGGTTGTATAGAGGATGTTAACAACTTGTATTAGTAAAACTAATGCCATTTATATTAACTAAACAAACTGTTGCTACCACCAGGTAGTTAGCTAAACATTTAATTATTTTTCCTTTCCATTGTAGATGTCATATCTGCAGAGCTTTGGTGCAAACAAAATACAGGTGTGTATTAGCATCCATTTTTTTAGCTTGCATGAATTTGCTGGAATATCACTGTTTAGGTATGACTGTTTATCTTTCAACACTTTTCATTGTAATATTCCCGTAGTCAGTATTAAAATTTTAAAGGCTTGGGTTTTTTTTTTCATGGCACAAATATATGTGAATGAGTTTATACATGTAAATATTTACGTGGTGATGTACATGTGGGAGGGGCCAATCTGATTTTTATTTATGCCTCAACATATGTTATACATGCAGTGAAAATTGTGTACGTAGGTGTACTCTAGGGGCTGGCCCTGTCTTCTCTTCCTCTGTCTCTCTTTTCCCCTCTTTGCTCACTTTTCTGTTCCCTTTCCTTGGGAACACTTATCTTCCTTTCTCAATAAACAGTCCTCAGATATAATACTGCTGCATTTGCCCTTTATTTTTGCCCAAGGAATCTATCAAAAAGAATCCTTTCCAACTCCCCGTTGTACAGCAGGAAAGGACAACATGTAATATCAATTTCTGGAGTGCAGAAGTCAAGAAAGTGCTGGCTTTCAGCAGAGCCTAATTTAGAAGCCAGAAAGATAAAGCTGAAAAAAATCTATTATACAAGACATTAAAAATGAAAGATAGCCAAGCCAATGAGGATGGGGTGTCACATTACAAGGACCTGGAGTGACAGGACAGGGGGGAATGGCTTCCCACTGCCAGAGGGCAGGGTTAGATGGGATATTGGGAAGAAATTCTTTTCTCTAAGGGTGCAAAGGCCCTGGCACAGGCTGCCCAGAGCAGCTGTGGCTGCCCCTGGATCCCTGGAAATCTCCAAGGCCAGGTTGGACAGGGCTTGGAGCATCCTGGGATAGTGGAAGGTGTCTCTGACCATAGCAGGGAGTGGGATGAGATGGTCATTCTGGTCCCTTCCCACCCAGGCAATTCTATGATTCTGTTATTACTGAGATGCTTTTTCACAGTTTTATCCCTCTCAAAGAGGTTATTCTAAATGCTGTTTTTGTACATTCATGGGGTATAAAATATCCTCTAGCTCACGGTATGTTCTTTAGCTCCATGCAGTGGCATGTTCAGAGCATCTGCACAAACCATGACATAGTAGTAGGCAAAGTCTGACTGTCCTCCTTGGGACTGATCTTCAGCATTTTGAGGCCCAGCCCTCTCAGGTTTCCTTTCACTGCTTCCCACATTTATTTATCTGCAGGAGGCTGTGAGCAAGGCCTGCTCTGCTTTAAGAGACTCAGTAAAATAGATGTGGTGGCACCTGGACTGTGACTTCTGTACTGGTGTCACCAGGGATGAGTGCTCCTGTGAAAGCAGGCAGAACACTTATCCTTGGTCACTGGCCATGGATCGCACAAACCCAATCCAGGCTGGGGGTTTTGGACGTGTTTGTCCTCACCAGAGATGCAGAATAATCTGCATTGTGCTGACCTTCAGTCAAAGGGATAAATGCTTACTCTCATTTAGATAAAGCCATATGGAGCCTGGCAGAAATTTTCATATGTATCAATGTTTCATTGCCAAGGCTACTAAAAAATCACTTGGGACTGATGCACACTTTACATTATTGACCATTTGATCTTTGGTATTTGTTGTATATCCAGGGAGCTGGGAAAGCACTTGTTTCTTATGGAGCCATTCTCCATGCTATCAGAGAGCTGAATCTGAGATAATAGAACCAGGAGTTCAGCAACATTTCTTGTGCTCAGCTTGAAAAAGATGTTGGAAAAATGTTGTAGTGCTTTGCAGGAAACTTTGATGTTTCATAAACAATAATAACAACAATGTCTTTGTAAATGTCTCTTCTGAATTCATGAGGAAGTTTGAAGATGGGTGAAAATTTCTTCTAAGGGAAAAAATATAAACCCAGCATTTAATTTACATTGACACAATTCATTTGACAATTCAACCTTAATAATAGACTAGGGTATGCTGTTAGGTTATGTTATGCCAAATCATATTTTAAGGAACAAAGCCTTTTCAGTCAGCAGCTGCTGAGGTTTGAGGGAACAAATTAATTTTGGAAACTGAAACTGTGTTGATATTTGTCCAAAGGGAAAGTTGTACAGATCATCTGTTTTCTGGGACATCTAAAAATATTATATGTTATGGATTAAGAGAGAAGTAAACTTCCAAATGTCAAAATCTCATGTAGACCAAAAATTCACCTCATAAATCAGCTCTGTTCAGTGCATATCTTCTGACATTTTTGCAGATCTCTTCCAAAGAAGAGACCCTTTATCACCATCCCAAGTCCTCATGCTAACAGAAGGAGCATTGTCAGCATCAAGCAGGAGCTGGCCAGGTAAGATACAAGAGAGAGCCTGCACTTAAAAACCACAGTAGTGACATCTGCAGACACTTCAGAATCTTAAAGTCCTCTACTGGGGATTGAGTACAAGCTTCACATTTTGTGTAAATAGGGAACTTCCATCTGATATGGTTTTTGCTTAATATAATCTCTGTTCTTTATGGGAACGAAGGGACTGGCCTGCCCAGAAAGGCAGAGGATGCACCTGAAACAGCACTGACCTCACAAGCTGCATGTGGGAGCTGCTGTGGGAAATGGTTTTGGGTCAGTGATGCAGCCTGGAGCAAGCTGGAGCGCACAGGGCATGGGATACTTCCTTTTGGACAAGTTCATTTCATTCCTCTAGCTTTATTCTGAGAGTGCCAGAATACTGCAGTAAAAGGCAGGTAATAAAGGAAGTAACACACAAGAGACAATGTGCCAGAAAGTTTGCTAAAATAATAAGTATTGAGAATAAAAATAATATGATAATGTGCTTTGGAGAATCACACAAGGGTCAGCACTACCAACCTCACCCAGCACTCACCAATAAATAAGCTGGTTTATGTTGGATTCCTTCATGGGGAGTTTGTTTGGATAAATACTCTAATTTCAGTGATGAAAACATAGCCTTGACTGGATGCCTAGTGTCTTCAGTCTTAGGGAGAGATTTAATAAATGAGGCCCTGCAACTTTTATTTAGTGTCTTCAGGTGGTAAATTAACTACAAGTAGGCTTCCCTATTGTTCAATGAAAGCAATAAAAGCAGAGGGAGGATTAAGAGCAAGACAGTAATTTACATCTGAGTAAGTGGGGTTAAAGAGTCAGAGATCCTGTCCTTGGTATGTAATAGTATTCAGATGAAGGCAGAACTTCACAGAAATTAAATTTAAATATAGAGCATATATTTGAATACATGAACAAACTTCTTTATGAATCTATTTGCCATGCCACTAAAACCAACATTATTTCACTGCTTAACTTTTAAAATGTTCTTTTCAACTGAAACTAAGAAAAAATTTGAGGGTTTTCGGGCCCTTCCTCTGACTACCAGATGACCAACTGATGCAGAGAAACATCTGTCCACTGAAGTCAGCCCTGGCTGGCAGTTAAAGCAGTGGGAGAATATTAGTTTTATGTGGGTTTTCTTTTTCATGATTCATGCTGGACAAGAGCAAAGAGAAAGAAGTTCCCTTTGCTTTGCTCTTTGTTTTTGGTAGATGTGTGAGAAGGGGCTTTACAGGAGGGGAATCGGCAGCGACAACGAGAGACGAGATCCAGCCTGGCTGGGAAGTGGGCAGGCAAGAGTAGGGAAAAGGTGGAGAGTAAAAGCTGTGCAAAAGCACTTTCAAAGTGCCTGGGAAATGACCACAAGCTCCTTCAGGGCTATTTCAATGCCTGTGAACAGTGGTGGGACCTCTGCACGCACCCCCACTGTAGAGCCTCATGCGAAAGCTCAGCACAGAGCTTTGCCCTTACTAGGAAAGAGTTTTGGGAAATCTCTGCTCCCCTCAAGCATATTGTCATAAAATCCAGAGGAGTCCCATTCCTTTATCTGCTGAGTTCACTGTGAAGAGCATGACAGCATAAGCATCTCTTCCCGAGGAAGCTGAACTGAAAAACAACGTGACAGACATGGAGAAAGAGGAAGGTGCAGATGGGACCAAGGGGGGCGGGAGAAGATAAAAATACCAAAGTTACAGAAAGAGACACAATGCCAAGGCTTGGGAGAGTTGGACCATCTGGTTCTGTTGCAGCACCTCTCTCCATGATCGTCTCCTCTCTTTGCTTCTCTTTGGGAGCAAGAGGAGATAAACTAAGTGAGGTGTAACATGAAGGCTTTGGTGTAAAACAGATGATGAAGTAGCCTGCATTGGGTAAAGCTTGTTTTATTCCCTGTGATCTGCACAAGCTCTCTCAGCAGTGCAGGCTGTGACAGTGATTTGCTGCATGCAGGTTTTTCACTGCAGCAATCGCTGTTTGCAGCCCCTTCCACGTGTAGAAGGTGATGCTGGTGCCTCATGGATAAATTGGGAATCCCTGGAGCAAAGCTGAGCCTGCTGGTGTTTTACATGCTGGTGCCTAGTTAAAGCCGACTTGCATGACCACAGATGACCTCTTCTCCAGAGCTGTGTGATGCAGGAAGGCTGAGCCAGGGGGTGCTCCCTGCAACCAGGCTAGTTGAGAGAGTTCACAACAGAATGCAAGGCCTTTCACTGCTGGTTTTCCTGTCTTGGTCCAAAATGACAGTGAGAGCTATGGCCTGTGTGCTAAAACCAGTTTATTTTCCTCTGGTCTGCAGTACAGCTGGCACATCGTAGCTGTGGCTGTAAGGAAGGGTAGTGATCCTGTCTTCATGCCACATAAACCACTCAGAGCGACTTCCTTAGTTCCCACCAGCTCATGATGGACATGGTTTGGCACCTCCTTAGGTAGGAGCTTGCAGTGCTGTTGCCTCTTCTGGAGCTCCTGGGGAATAAAGAGCTGCCCTAAGTCTCAGTCAATCTGGCACGTTTAATGGGCACTAAATTGACATGGGAGCGGGGGTGAGAAAAGCATTTGGGAAGCGTAGAACAGATCCAAAAATCGTCCTCATGCCTGGAACTGGAGTTTCAATGTTTACAACAGAACAGAAATTTTACATGAAGACAAATTTCAAGCCAAGCAGCCGTGGGGAGAATGTAACAATTCAGCAGAGCTGCTGCCAGGCTGATAGGAGTGCTGAGTGCACGTTCTGCCTGTAACTAAAAGTGAAGCCTGCATGGAAGCCATGCCATCTCTGAAAGAAGCCCTGCATTATTCAGCATTTGACGTGCAGCATTATAAGCAGGAGAATGGTTGAATGACAGTCACAATAGCATGTTGCATTGTTCATAACAGTCAGGTGTCAGCAAAATGGATTGATATCTAATAGGGAGCACTATTAGATTCAATTGGATGTAGCAAATGTTCTGTAATATCTCTCTGACATTTCTTGCATTTTCCTGTAGTGGTACCCGAGAGAAGTAAAAATATATTCGTTAATACAGAAATTAAAGAATTAGCAGAGTACAGACACTGTGAAAAATTCCTGTCTAGGAAGCTCTGTGGGAGCCATATTCTTCTTTACTCGTTCCAACCCTTCTTGACAGGATGCAAATTTCTATATTTATGATCAAAATAGTGTTTTCAAAAATGCTTAAGGAAAGATGCAGCTGCCACAGAGAATGCAGTTCTTTGTTAGACTGACCATAACCATGTCACAGTGTTAGGAACAAATGGAATTTCTTTAGCCTAAGTCAGCAAAGTTAACAAAAACTCAATATATTTCATAGTGCTGCTAACGTGAATTTGCATTAATAGAATAGGAAAAAAAAATCTTTGGCCTCTTATTCAAGACTTATAAAATAGCAAGGCTTGTATTACCTTTAGGATAAGAGCTCTGCAGAAAACTCCTTTTCTCCACAAGAACAGTTTGCTGCCGTCATCAAATTCTGCTGCTGACAGACCCAGATGAGCTGTCCTTGCTTTGGTACTTAGTTCCTGTACGTTTAAAAAATCTGCCAAACTACCGGTGAAGGTTTCTGTTCAGGCTTTGTGATAATTCAGTGGCACCTTCTTAGTTTAAATCTAAGCAGAATTCTAAACCACCCCCTCCCAGTCACACAGACTCCCTGTCTTGTATGGGAAAGTTAGTTGTGTGATATGAGAAATTTTAAGTATCTTTTAAACACATCCATTCTATCCTCTAACTTGTACATATTACAGGTGAAATAAATCTCCAGTGTGTGCTCTGGCACTCCAGGAATATGATTTGGTTTGTTTTGGTGACTGGTGTGACTTGATCTTATCAAGAGTTCTTTCATTACAGAACACTTGCATTTGAACAGGTTTTTTTGGCTTGACTTTGTTCCATGCCATCTCTATTGTTTTACAAAGGTATCGTTAATTAAAGCAATTGTCCTACAGATGCTTTCATTTGGGAACTGCTCCTGGTAAGGTCTCGATTTGCACCAGTGTGATGTACATAAAAGGTTAGCTGTAAATACAAACTTCAGTCTGTGGAATTCAGTGACTTGATGGAAACACACCCCAAGAAAACTCTGCTGTCAGTGGTGATAGTGAACACAATCTGAATTTCACCAGCAGTAGATTTGGTCTTGAAATCAATAGCAGAGAATTTGCTGTCCTTGCAGGCATCCATTGTTGGACAAAGGACTAGGACAATAAATTACTGCCTAATGTAATCTCCTTGGATGTGCTCTAGGAATCAGTGACTGCAGCATGCTGTAACCTTTGCTACAGCAGCACAAAAAGCAGACTTAAAACCATGCAAAGAAGTAAAAGCAGTGAAAACTATTGGGTTTGCACATCTTAGGCAGAGCAGTGTATTTGCTTTGTCGGATGCAGAGTTGAGGTAATTAGAGAGCAATCAGCAGTGAGCTATGATGAGAGCTGGAAATCAGTGCTCCCTGGAGGAACTGGTGGGTGTATTTTGACCCATGTACAGGTGCACAGACCTGGAATGCTGGGGATAGAGCTTGTTCAATTTTATGTGCTGGGCACAGCTACTTACCTTGAGCTGGAGCTTTTGTTGGGGTGCTTTGCAAACCATTTCTGTTTGGGAAGCTGAGCCTCCATTACTATTGATAGTCTGGGCCTTGCTAAGTAAACAGGACCTTTTGTTATGTTTGACAGCTGAGATATTTTTATTGCTGGTTTGTGAATTCTGTCAGTGTGGAAGATCAAAGGAAAATAAAATCTGTCTCTTGATTTTGATTCTTTTACTGGTTGTAAGAATTCTAATATGCTACTCTTAGTGTTGCCTGTGATCCTGAATAGAAAAAAAATACCTGCCTGTGTCCTGAATAGAAAAAAAATAGATGTTTGAGGTGGTTATTGTATTTAGTGATTCTTACTGTGCTTTTGTAGCAGACTCAATGGGTTGAGATATTTCTGACTAACAGGCTGAGAGTTAGGGTTGGTCATCCTGGAGAAGGGAAGGCTTTGGGCAGACCTTAGAGCAACCCCCAGTGCCTGAAGGGGCTCTCAGAGTGTTGGAAAGGGACTTGGGGCAAGGGCCTGGAGTGACAAGACAAGGAGGAATAGTTTTAAACTGAAAGTAAGTAGATTTATGTCAGGTGTTAGGAAGAAATTCTCTCCTGTGAGGATGCTGAGGCCCTGGCACAGGATGCCCAGAGAAGCTGTAGCTGACCCATCCCTGGAAGTGTTCCAGGCCAGGTTGGATGGGGCTTGGAGGAACCTGGGATAGTGGAAGGTGTCCCTGCCCATGGTAAGCGGGTTGGCACTAAGTGATCTTCAAGGTCCCAAACCAGTCTATGATCATGAAAAGAAAGGAGACTGAGAGAATCCAAGCTGGGTGTGCTGTTCTAATAAAGATATCTTTATCAAGTGACAGTGGTCCACAAAGCAAACTGGCTTGATACAAGATATTAAATCAGAGGAACCAATATAGCTCTTTTACCTCTTTTGAACTTTGAAGTTTTATTTTATCACTGCCATGAAGAAGAAATACTGGAAGTTCATGGGAGGAAACAGGATTGTTTGTATATCATGAACACAAATGTGGTTTGAGGTTTGTATTTTTCCCTCAAAATGACAGCAAGAGGCCTTACAGATGCATCTTTAAAGCTCAGAAGTTGAGTTGCATGCATCCTAAATAGCAGAAAATTACAGAAACAGTAGTGTTGTGATTTTATGGCTTTTCCTGAATCAGCTCCAAGCTGACACTGCAGATGCCAGAAGAGACTGATTAGTATGAATATCAACACTGTAGCTGAGATACCCAAAATAAGGAACCGAGGAATTGTCAAAGATAGGGCTGGACGAAATAATGGTGAAATTAAAACAATCATTAATAATGAAATGCTCAAGTGGGATAAAAGGGGCCATGAGCATTAGGGTGCAGCTTCCCATGAAGCCTTAATACCCTTTTGTAATTAAGAAGCTGTTAGCCAGCTAAATGCTGGGCAGTGTTATTGTAACTCCCACATCATGTCAGTTAAGATGCCATTAACACGTTTGATGCACTGTGAGGTAAATCAGAGATAAACTGCTCAGGTCTAAGAACATACATTTATCTTTCATCCTTTTACAGAATTTGTGTGTGTGTCTATTTTCAGTTCCAGTGCTCCATGGGAACACCATGTTTTTCCCTGAGTTTCCAGTTCACAGTGGTTTGGAGTGAAAAAGGGAAGGAAAAGGTTCACTTCTGGCTCCTGCTGTAAGCTTACTCTGTGATCCTGTCAGTCATTTTTTTTCCTCCAATAAGTCTGTTGTTTTTATATGTGGAAAAGAAAAAACCATAGCGATTACTATATAAAGAAATTGGAGTATTAGAGGTTAAAACTGTTGTTATTCAGTTATATCTAGATATATATACACGCATATGCATGTGTTATCACCCAAATCATTGAGCTTCACACTTTGACAAAGTGTACATCTGCTTCCTACTGCTTTCAACAAGATACTCTCATTTATTAACATAAGCAGAAATGGAAGCAATTGCATTGCTAGTTTTAGCTTAAAACGTTAATCTGGTTCCAAGTTTTCTGTAAAACATTATTGGTCAAAATATTGAGGCAGCTTAAAATATGCATATACCCACTGGATATTACAGAAAAGTTGGAGCAAACATTAACAGAAATTAAACACGGATCTAAAGATCTCTGAGTCCCAAAGGTACAGATCAATAATAAATTAATAAAATAGTTCAAAGGCATGCAGAGGAATAGTTCTTAGGCTGATGTTAGAAAGCAAATCAAGGGTTTCGAGTAGAAAGCAAGAGGAGAAGGGGGCTCAGATGGGAACAGCTGTATTAGGTACTGTACTATGTATATTTCAATACAGTAACTGTAATGCTTGTTCAGCATAATAGAATAGGGATTAAATGGTGCATGTTTCACATGTGTAAAAGGCTTTCAAAATGCAGCAGTATTTCTTAAGTGTAAGTCCTGGTGGCTTTGGATGGAAGAGGACGACAACAGTTCAGTAGTCTTGAGCTTGAGATTTATTTCTCCATTTAACTTCTTTGTTAATTAGCTCATTTCACTAACTAGCCATTTATGTGATAGATGATTCCTTAAGCAAATGCAACAACAGGCATGCAAGCTTGGGAATAGTTTTTGAGAAGATCTGCCAATATTGCAGTTAGAGGTTTCGGGGATTAGCGATTAGCTGATTAATATGTACATTTATGTTCAAAATGATAACAGCCTGTGGTATTGAGATGTCTGGAGTTCGCTGTTAGCACTTGGTTTTTCAAGGTGGAAAATTGCCTATAAGGTGCCTAACTTAGCATGTTGTCAATAAATAGGTATAAGGCTTTATATATTATGTGAAATAATGCATCAATCACAAAATAGTCAATAGTCAAGGGAAGTAGAGGAGACTACCATTGATTCTAAGAAAATATAGAATAGGGCCCAGAATTACTGTAAAAAAAAAAAAAAAAAGCCAAATAAGTTATTTTTGCTTTTCTCTGTATGCCAAAAAGTGTTTTAAAACCCCTGTGGCTTTAGTGAGTGAAAACCTGGACCCACCAAAGTCAGTGGGAGTATTGCTATTAAATTCAGTACAACCAAGATCTCACCTCGGGTTCAGGCTCTGGGAGTTCAGCAGGCAGAAGAAATGAAGGCATTTAGCTCTTGATTTATGGAATGTATCTTGCTGTGTCAGATTACTGGATTATTGCTGGTTTATGGTAAGAAAGACAGGGTCAGATCTTTCTGCTGAAAGCCCCCCTGATTGCTGTCATTTGAGCCAAACCAAATCTCTGTTCCTTACTAGGAACACGGGATTTACAGAATGGATCCGAGCAGCTGTGATTCCCTGTGAAGTGCATCGGTATGAAAACAGATATTACACAGCAGCACTGATAAAGTTCAACCTGTAGCTGCTGATAGCCAGAAAAAAAAGGTGAGTGTGTTAGGGAGGAAAAGAGATCTTGTCCTATTTTCTCTCATAGTCTTTTCTTCAGCATTCCCTGTTGGAGATGTGGGAAGCAGTTTAAAGCAAATGTGTTCGGACACTGTCTGGCATTTCTTGTCACTATAAGCTTTTGAGAACAACATTCTCCCCTTCCTTCTCTTTTTACTGAAAGTATGAAGCAGAAGAGCAAATGTACAAGTTCTGAGTAAGGGAGAGGGACAGCCCTGTTCTCAGCACACTGGATTTGGGAATGCTGTGGCAGTTTCCATACTTCCACAGAAAAAGATACCAGCATGGCTGAGATACTCCAGCAAGACAAGCTGCAGAAAGGAATGGTGCATAATAAAACACAAATAATAGAGCTGTATGAACTCTGTAAATACAGTTTAGTGCTTTGAGAGAAATGTCCCACAAATAACAAAAACAGCCAGGCAATCAACGGAGTCCTGCTTTGGTTATGGAATGAGACATTTATTGTTAAGTCACGGAGAAGGGCGATGCAAACAGGATTATCTCTGTGATTAGGGTGAGCGTGAAACCCGAGTGAATCACTTCTTTCTAACAGTCTTGAGTTTCTAAAACGCAGCCCTGTGCCAGCCAGGTGAGGGTCAGGGTGAGGGTCTGACACCTGCCTGTCAGACATGCAATTTGAGTCACCTCTTGTACCCACAATCCCAAGCATCTCTCTTATTTAAACCACTCCCTTCCCAAACCAGTGTCCCTGCTTTTCTGGCCCATTTCTTGAAAACTGCAGCTCCTCTCCAAGTCAGGTGATAAGAGCAGGTCGATGTGAGGCTTGCTCTGTACTCCTCCTGCCCAAGGCTGCAGTTGCAGAGCTCTGTTACAGAACCACGGAGTGGTTTGGGTTGGGAGGGATATTAAAGCTCATTCCCTTCCAACCCTCTGCCATGGACACCTCTAACTAGGTTGCTCAAAGCTCCAGTCAACCTTTCTGTAGCTTTCTGATATCAGCATGCTGTGCTTCCCTGATGTTTACCAACACTGGTATTTCCCAATATCCTTAACTTCAGGAGCACTCACCCACTCTAGGCTCTAAGAATTGGAGGGACAGAAGGAAGCAGGGAAGGGCTTTGTCCTGAGCACTGGTGAGTATCTTGGTGGAGGAAGTCTGCAGAATCCTCTTGCTCCACTGCCTTTCTGGTGAGCATTAGCTGCCATTACCCAAACTGGTGGTTCCTGGTTGTCTGGGAAGGTCTTTGATTTGATTTCATGTGAGTCACGAAATACACAAATAACAGAGCTGTATGAACTCTGTAAATACAGTTTAGTGCTTCGAGTGAAATGTCCCACAAATGACAAACACAGCCAGGGAATTGACAGAGTCCTGCTTCGGTTATGGAATGAGACATTTATTGTTAAGTCACGGAGAAGGGCGATGCAAACAGGATTATCTCTGTTGTGATTAGGGTGCTCATGAAACCTGAGTGAATTTGGTGCTTGGAAAAGGAGTGCAGTTATGCAGAATAGTGAGTTCAGTCCCTGCTTTGCTGTGTGCCCTCAGGGTAGCCTCCCTGCTTTCAGAGGTGGTGAGGAATGGGAAAAGAACCCAGAAATGGGGTTTGAAATGGGGAAACACAGAATTCTGGATAATGCAGTTTGTTAGTTTGCAACTCTGCTTTGCACTGTGAACCTTAGAGCTAGCGTTTCTGCTATTTAAGCTAAACTGCGGTAGAAGAAATACCTTCTTTTCCTTGGCCTTTCTAGAGTTACTGAGATGATTTCCTTTTAAGAACATAAAGAAAGACTATAAATATGTATATATATTCTTATGAACTAAACATATATTTTTGAATCTAAAATAAATCAAATAAAATTTGCTGAGGTCCTTAGTGCTTTTGTTGAAAAGATCAGATTATTTTGGTCCAGACAAAAGTTGAACTTAAGGAATTACATGAAATTAGCGTTTCCAGATGTCCTAGTCATGTATTTCCCTTACGAGATGCATCAAAATTACAAGTGAAACAGAAGACAATTGTTATATTAAATTATAACTCCATAAACAAATGCTGAAGGGTTTATAAAAAATGATGGATTTTTTTTCCCCTTTTGTGGAGCAAAATTGAGATTATGAAAATGCAGAGAAGTCCCAGACATTTTTACATGTTCCTGCAGTTGCAGTATTTCTGATTTTTTCAAAATAATAAGTGAGAATGAAAATCTTTTTCTACAGCAAAGGAAATTTATGATTTCTAGAGAATGCTAGAAAGAACTTTTAATGTAAATACTGCAATACTAGTATGCTGTTTATGGCCATCTGTATATATCTTTATACATTTTTTATGAGATTTACTATTCTGTTTTTTTTTTTTTTTTTCGGTTTTTTGGATGTGGTTTTGTTTTGTTTTTGTTTGTTTGTTTGTTTTTAAATCAAGCCCTTTTGTTTGCTTGTGGAAAAATGAATGCAGATCCTTCAAGTTTGAAAGCTATTTTTTTCTTCTTTCCACAAATAGCTTTATCTCCTTCTATTGTAAGAAATACTAAAAGCAAGAAGAGTCTTGTGTTACTGTACTATATAGATAAAACATGGGATAGGAAAGAAATTTTTATGGAACAAAAAATGGAAACATTTTTAAAGCCAATTTGTAAAATAAGCCTCAAGGGAATTGTGGACCCTTTTACACGTTATTTGCTCAGAAGTATCTGTTTTGGATTGTTTCATCATTTCACAGTCTTATCAATGAAAACTTAGTCCTGATGTAACTTCTTGGAACACTTACACTGTCATCATTCTTTAAGTTTACAGAACATTTCATCCCCAGTGCCAGTGTAAGCATGATGGAGAGTATTTGGCATCATCACTGTTTTCTGGATGTAAAAAAGGTTTATATGATAAAGCCACTTTGCTTGTTGTATCAATTAACAACTGTTCAAAAGCTCAATCTGAAGCTGAGAGATTGAGAAATTAACAGATAGACAATCTATAATCCCACTGCATTTGCACTTACTGAAGTCCAATATATGTTGTAGATCATGCATCAAGGGGTAATCCTGACTTGTTGGAATGGATTCTGAAAGCACCTGAGAGGAAAGCTCTCCTCCCAGTTGCAAAGTCACTCCAGCTTCCTGGCAATATGGATTAGAAAACTAAATCTGGAAATAAAGTACCACTTGAAAACCAGCACTCAGAAAGGAGACGAGGTATCACACAAACCAACTTTGCAAACCTGCAGAGTCCTTGATCTCCAGTTATTAATAAGGAGCTGTGGAGGTTAGTTTACTTTCTCGGTGGTAGTTTTATGTGTTTTCTTACAGACACAAGCTCTTTCCTCTTTCATTTCCATGGTCTGAACAACAGGGACAAATCCTTTTTATTCAGGAGTTAAAAGAGAAATACTGTTAAATTCCACAAAATTCTCTGCAGATCCTTTCCTTGGCACAAGTTCCAAGAAAGACATTTGTTCTCTTAGCAACCTGAGAGTGGGACCCCTCTAACTTTGTTAATTGGGAAAAGCCCCAAGAAGCCAACATTACATGGCCTGTTTTAAGAAATGGCTCCTGAATTTTGTTTTGTAGTGGTGTGTTAAAAGGTTCACTCTTAAAATGATTGGCAGAAACGAATCATAAAAATAAAAAAAAAAAAGTAAATTTTTTTTCCACTGTAGAAAAATCCCACGAGGAGGAGTCTTGTTTTGTCTCACCTCAAGTACCTCAGGTTGTAGTAGGTACCCAAACTCATGACTTCTGATGTAACAGTGGGAAGGAATTAAATATCTGTCACAGACAACAGGTTCTAGCTGTGCAGGAGGAATTTCAAAGCAGGTTCTCCTTGACCACTTACTTTTGCACGACTTAAAGGAATATTACCCCACAAGATTAAAATGCAGTGGGGTGGGTGTGATGGTGGTTTTGGGGAACCAAACCAAACCCCCAAAATGCACATAGTTAAACAACCCCTGCCAATAAATGATTGGATAATTTAAACACAATGGTAACTGCTTAGAGAAGCTAATTAAATGCAATGGGTGTAATGGTTGTTAGCTTTAAAAAAATGTGGTGGTGTAGGTAAAATTGTTGTCGTTCATTTTTACCTCTGAGCTTCTGAAAAAGGATGTCTTGCTGTGGGACACATTAGAGGTAGATCTTGCTGTGTCAACCATGACCCGACATCATAAACATCAAAACCATCCCGTGTAAAAAAATCAGAACAATTGCTCTTCTGGCCATTTCAGACCTGAGACAACATGGGGTTTACTCTAATAAAAGGATATGTGGTTGTTCCTTTTTAAGGTAAAGTTAGTTCACATTTATCTGTTTTACACAGATAAATGGAATACAGGCACTGAAAAGCACCAGGTTTACTGTCAAAGGAAACTTTTCTGCTCATCTTGTGCTACATAAATGTGAGAAGAAGAGAATATTCCCCATGTGTAGTCTCAATTTTGTGATGTTTACAGCCTATAGAACCTCATGCCCTGCCAGATGGCATCACTGTGCTCTATCTCTCTGTACCCAGGCACCACACACTTGGAGAGAGTAGAAAGGGAATTTTAACATTACTCTTTCTGGACAGATTTTATCCCTGCCATTGGTGGAATGAAAATTCAAGACCTCTCCAAAAGTACTAAAGAGGGTGGGGTCCTAAGAGCAAAGTCTTTTTTTTCTCTGTCTTGGAAAGAAAAAAAAAAATAAGATAAACAGTAAGTGTTTATCCTCTCTGCATATTCCCTCATTCTCAGTAAAGGCAATAAAATCATAAAAGCTTAAAAATGGAGGCCAGCTCTTTAAATTTATCCTTCTCTAGTGGCTCCTTACTTCTAATTTCCATGTTTTGAACTTGCTTAATTAAATCCTGGGCAGGTTATGTTATTGCACGTAGCCATCATAGATTGTTAGCTAAATGATACTGTAATTTATACATCCTGGGCTGTTTAGGGACGTGTATGGGAAATTAGAACAAAATATGACTACACAGCTTTTATTTGTATGCAAATTTCTGCTATTCTGCATGCAAACACTAGATTATCTAACCAGACCAATAATAAAAAATAATTAATGTCAAATTTATAGCAAGGAACGAGGAATGATCTTGCTTTTAGAGAGTTTTGTGTACAAGTTGATAGGATGTGGGGCTTTATAAATCACTGCTTTTGCAAGTTTGCCATATTTATACATACACATATATATGTATCTGTTTTTTAAATTGGGTGCTCTTATTCCCTCAATGAACATAAAAATCAAAGGGGTTTTTGCCCTTTTTTTCAACATGCCATTTTTTTACATGCAGTCTTCCCAAGACCAAACCAAAGTGAAAATGCAGATTAAATTGCAAATTCAGTACAAATTATGAATTTTGCACAGAGTTTTTCCATTCTAATTCTGCCCCAGAACACACATCTTCATACTTGTTAAAGGAGAGCTGTGGTTTGAGCCCTAAATAGCCTCCAAAAGGTCCAGAAAACTTTAAAGAGCATGCTCTTTAAAATTCTCAATTAAAACCTGGAATTCTGTGCACTACCCTCTGAAATGTTCCTTGCATTTCTCAACAGAAATATGTAAAATGGAGTTACTGAGCACACAACAATTCTAAAAAAGCTGTTGCAGCCAAGTAGAGGCACAAAGAATTAGGTTAATATGGATAAGGATATTTAAAAAGCCACGAGTTAATGTATATTTCTGAGTGTTAAAAACTTGGCTAGCTTAGTATGAAATAGATGCATTAGATGAAAAATGTGTTTTAAAATTGCTATTTTAACGCAGGGTTTTAAATTGCTCTGTCTTTAAAAAAATCTTTATTGAGATGTCTTCAAAATAACAGCAGAGTGGTTGGTCTTGACATCCCAAAGTCAGACAAGTTAAAAATGTTGCAGCTTCCAAAACCTTTGTTGCACATGTGCAACTAAAAGCTCTTAGGGAAGGTTTTGCCTTTAAATGCAGGGAATCTGTAATGGGTGGTTAGTGTAGTGATATAAAAAGGTTCCTGAAAAGCAATTTGTAATCCCACAGTTCAGGGGCAGAAAGAAGAGTCTCATTTGTGTTTGGACTGCAGCCACAGGAACTTTTTGTGTTCTCTTTAGAAAAGACCAGGAAGGCCTTGTGTCATGGAGGTTTAGGGCAGGAACTGATAGGATGGGAATTTTTTCAGGCAGTAGGGTAGCTGTGGTCCTGGAAACACCAATACAAGAAGATAAAGCAAATCAGATGTAATCACTCTCCTTAAAGAATTATCTACCTTGCTTGTGTTTGAGTGCTCCTGAAGAGCGGATATTTGAAATGGCATGGATGATGTTTAGAGAATTGCCTAATAAAAAATTTAAATTTCCTAAGTAGGATGTACAACTTTGGTAAATATATGTCTCTGGATCTTTCCAGGCAGTTTAAAAATGGGTTATGGGTTCTTAAACAAACACACGTTATATATACACATATATATGTGTATCTATGGAATATGCTAGTGGAAGTGTTTTACCTTCTGGGTTTGGAGAGATTTGCTGCTAGTGACATAAATTGTCCTCTTCCCCTTGTTTCCCATCAAGTCAAGGAACACTTTTAAAAAAGTTGTAGTTATAATTTGTAGATTTATCTTAATATTCAATCTAAACTGAGGCAAAACTGGGTATTTTTTATGCCATTGGTTTAATAACCTGCCAAGGAAAGTGCTGTATAAGTAGAAAGGGGATATCAAAATGTGGTCTGGAGTAAAATACTTGCAGAGACACGACTTGATGATCTTGCAGGCCTTTTCCACCCTTAGATTTCCATAGTAATCATTCAGGGCTTTACTCAGCTCATTCCAGGAGTACTGTTCTGTCTGTGCATGTAAACTTATTTCTTCAGAAAATCTGCATGACACATACACTGTATGATGGTCCTGAGACTTAATATAACAAAATACAGCAGGTAGGTATGAAAACCTCCATGGTCATAATACATTCAAATATTTTATTGGTCTATGAATGTCTAAAAATCTTATTTTAAGCCTTCATCTACTTTTTTTTTTTTTAATGTCAAAATTAAGTGCTGATTAAATTGCAATATCTAATGACTGCCTCGGTTATTTGCGAAGTTATTTTCAAATAGATTAACTAAAATAATATAACTTAAAATATGATCTAGATGTTGATTTCATTATAAGATTTCATGTCCCTTTTAAAAACAAGCAGTGTATGATTTAATGCAATTATCATATCTATTTGCCTGCAAGCATTTCATTTCAAATTAATCTTTAGGCCTGACGGCTATTATTTTCCTTGTTGTTTCAGAAAACCAAAAAGATAGGAACTAGTGTATTTTATTGAATTTTTTTTGTGTTTCCATCTGGCTTTCAAGCTCCCTGAAGCACTAATGAAGGTCAAGGAGTTTTAGAGTGAAATAGAATCCCTTCACCTGGAGTACAGAACCTGCTAGTACAATAATAACAGAAAATATCACTTTCTTTCTGGAGAATATTAGATTGCTTCATAGCTCAAGATCAGAACAAGGATGCAGAAAAATAGAAATGCCTCTTGGAGTGGGTTCTGGTACTTGAGATTCTAGTGGCTGGTATCTGATGGCTACAGCTTATTGTTATTTTACTCAGGAGGAACAAGATGATCATAGCAATAGTTAAATGCTGACAGTAAAAATAAAAATAGTTAAATGTCTTTCTGTTGTGGTCCAATTCTAGCACAGGGAGCTTAAAAATACCTCTGGTACAATAAAAAGCAGATGTAACATGAATTCAGGATGAGTATTTATGCACGTCCTAACTTTAGGCTTGCACAAGCATTCAGTGGCACTGCTCAAGTGCCTGAAGAACAGGAATATGTTTGCTTTAATGACCTGCTGGAGCACAGCAGCACCACCACCAGCTCTTTTATAGGATTCATTCTCACAGTTCTGCTCAGAAGGTCAGTGGTTGCAACTGTGCAGTGCAGATTGTGGTTAATTCTTCAGTTTCCTGCATCTGAGGAAAAAAAACCACAAAAATCCAATCTGTGGAATACTTATACCTACACAGTTGTCCCTCAGATTTATATTAATATGAATATTAGTTCTGTTTCTTTGCAAGAAAACTTGTAGTCATGGATGAGTTAAAGTTCTTTAAAGCAGAAGTTTTTCATGTGTTTCTTCTTTTTATTGGACAGCGTCATGAAGACACCCTCAAATTTATAACGTTGCTCCATCAGGGTTCATATTTTTCCTGTTTATTTAGTTCACTACTTCCACTGGCTGCAGTTGATTCACAGCTCAATAACACTTCCCTGTCAGGGGAGCATATACGTATAAGTAAAGAGGGCATAAAGAAAAATACATTTTAGTCAAAAGATAATTATTTAGGGAAAAGAAAGGATGTAATTACAAGGAGTCTCAGGTGTCTACCTCATGTTAGGACTCAAATTTTGTAATGCCTAGAGAACAAAATACTTTATTTTGTTGCTTTTCTGCTCTGTGTTGCGCTTGCCTGCACAGTGCTCATCACTGTTGACCTTGCATGTGTTTTATAATTGTGATGTTCCTTTTAGGTGTGAAACAAAATCTCCATCAGGGCAATGGAACGCCTTGCCCACGATCTGAAATGCACGTTTCTCATGTAAGAGGAAAGAGAAAGGAGTGATGAACTTTAGAGTGAGGTGTCTGAGTCCTCCCTCCTCCAGCAGAGGAGAGGCATGTGCAGAAGCTGGGCATAGTGTTCTTCCTGGCTACCAGCTCATTTCTCTGTGCTTAGGGAAACCCTAGCCAAATCTCCAAATTCTGAAGCTGTACAATAGGCAGATGCTGTTATGCTAATTGAGGAGGGAATTTTAAGTCTTTATTCTAAAGGCTGCTCCTGTAGTCCCCCTAAACTACATCAAACTACACAAGTATTAAAAGTGTATTTATGTCACACTGAGCTGCTATTCTGTCGCGTTCACTTATAAGAAAATATCTAAAAAACAAGAAAGAAGGGCTTTGAACAGCATCATTACAAGAAATGCTGTTCTGGTCTCCTGACTTTCTTTTGTTCTCTGTCCCTTTGTTGCATTTTCTCTGCACATCCTAGGAACATGACAGATGTCAGAGCCAAGATCCATTTCGCTCAGGAATATTTTCTTGCACTCTCCAGTAATGGATGCCAGGGGAAGATGGACAGTGGAGATAAGCAGTGCTGTTCTGTCAGAGGAACCTGGCCTGCAGCACTAATGGTGGCTCTTTAAAATTTAATAGTGTTTAATGGGAGGTATAGCCCTGACTCTGGTGGACCCTGGTGCTCACAGCTGTAATGATAAGCACTGTCCTAATAGTATAAACTCCCCCTCCATGTCCTTCCTTCTATCCTTACCTCTACTTTCCTATATTCCTGCTTTTCACAAAGTATTACAGCATTTTAGGAAGTTTCCTCATCTTCAGATGCTTATCTTTTGCACTTCTTACTTTAAGTCACCAAGTTGTTCCTGGGTACCTCATGCTGATGAAATCTGTTTTCCCAGGGGGAAGGCTGTGAAGAATGAGGCCTTTATATCCCCACTGAGTGCTTATAAGAGTGAGTGGATAGGATCTTAATAGCTTTTTAAATACTGGCCATCTTGTATGCAGCCTTTGATTTTACCTTCTGAGCTGATGGCAAGAAATACAGTTCTGATTTACTATATTTAATACAGAAAAAGTTGTGAAGAAGTTTTCAGAGGGTAAAGCAGTTGCAGAAAAGCTACTGCTTCAGAAGTGTGGGTGCTTATCTATACTAATTAGATACAGAAATGGAGGTGTAAATCTGAAGGGATCAGGATTTGTTCCAGTGCTGTACTGCCCATTTCCATACAACCCAGAAATTGCACTTACACATTTCCCTCAGGCAAATTTTCTATCCTAAAGCACAGGCACATAATGTAATAAATTGCAGATAAACTTCTGTGATGCTGGGTTCAAAAGGAAAGAGGAGAAATTAGGTCAGATATTGGGAAGAAAATCTTCCCTGTGAGGGTGGGGAGGCCCTGGCACAGGTTGCCCAGAGAAGCTGTGGCTGCCCCATCCCTGGGAGTGTCCAAGACCAGGCTGGGCAGCGCTTGGAGCAGCCTGGGATAGTGGAAGGTGTCCTTGCCCATGGCAGGGGCTGGAATGGGATGAGCTTTAAGGTCCCTTCCAATCCAAACCATTCTATGGTTCTTTTAATGTCTTGTGTAAAATTAAGTATTACCTTTGTTTTAGAAATTCTTGGGTTTGTATGTTGGCACTTGTATCCTCAAAACTGAGAACACTGAAAAATATTTTTAAAAATATCTTTTTCACACACTAGTGAAAAACCTAAAACCCTCCTCCAACTTACTTGCCTGAACATAAACTTGCAGGTTTTAATCAGATCAAATACATATTTTTACCTGCTGAAGAATTTGGAATTTGGATTACTCTGACTATTTTTGCAGAAACATAATATTATTTTCTCATTACTTTATTCCCTGTGTTTTTGTTAGCACAAACATTACAGCTCTTAATGTTTTTGTGGAATTTGATGAAATGTGCATGTCCTCTATATACTGGTGTAAAAGACAATGCAGGATTTATCTCTGAGCCTAGGGGGAAAAAAATTTGCTCTGTGCATACACTTCAGTCCTGGTCTTGAGAATTTTCAGAAGAATCTAGTTCAATTTATTGCTGATCTTAGTGGTGTTTTTGTAGTGATGGTCTAATTTCAGTATTGTGAAATTTTAGGCTTTGTGTTTCAAGCAAGTTGGAACTGACAGCCCCCATCAGAGATATGATAATATTCCCACACTGAAACTCTTCTGTTTTGGGCTGGGGGAGAAGGGGAAGAGGGAGAAGCTAATGCAAAAGGTTTGGTCAAGAACCCCAAGCAACTAGTTAGATGCATTTATATTGATGTGTTTTGGGACTTAATAAATAAAATTAATCCTCTCCGTTTGAGATGATGAGATGAATACCATGCTGTCCCCACCCAGCACACTCCAGCAGAGCTGAGTATCCAGTTTACCTGTCAGAAATGATAAGCAGAACCTGAAGGCACTGACATTGTAAATCTTGAGGATCTGTAATTGCTAATAAACCACATGGGCACAGTTTCGCCATGGATGAGCTCTGTATACTTTGTCTCACAATGTGGGGATATTCTGGGTGCTGTTTGTGCTTCTTGTTGTCTGTTTTTTAAGGAAAAGGTTTATGGTTAAGCAGAGCTAGAAGACCAGCAAGTTGTGCTTCTTTTTTCTATGTATACACTTTTCCCAAATCAGTATTTAAATACCACGTGCTACACGCTTCTTAAGTAGAACTTCTAGAACAGAATTTGCATGCTATGAAGGAAATTTAACTTTCCAGAAGTTTCCTCCTTTCTTCTCCCCGGAAGAGAACTGCATTTCAGTGTTTGAATCATTGTGTAGCAACACAGGGAAGCTGTACATGGTATAAAGAGACAGAAGAGTTGTGCTTACAAAAACAACAACAAAAAAATTACAATAGTTCTCAAATAACTTCACACAAGCTGATCTGTAAAATAAAGAAAGATGCAGAATAGGGTAATGCTTCCAGAGGGCAGTTTTGTAATGCTGGTGTCACCGTGCTTTTGGCTGTAGTTTCACTGAAAATGGCCATTCAGTCTGTCCTTGTCCCTGAAGGAGATGGCAGAGCTAAAATGGGTGGAAGGAGAGGCACAGCAGGGTGATACTGGCAGTGGAATCAGCTGCCTCTGCTAAAACGCAGGATATTTGTGTATTTCTCACCAGGATTAAAGTTCTTTCTTTTTTTTTTTTTAGGGTTAAAATTCATATCTAAATGTATGCAGGATAGTAAAAACAAATAATAATTAAATACTGTGCTGAACAACTCACAGCATTTTACAAAACATCTCAGTCCTCGTAACATCTTTAAAATGCCCCTATTAACCCCTAATTTCAAATGACTTCTGTTTGATTTTATTATTAAAAAAACTACCAAAAAGCTAGGGAGGCAAACAAGCAGTCATGCTTTGGAGTCTCAAAAGTCTTCCTGTGATGAGGAGCTCCCCAAACAAGCCTCATGGGCTGCCCACACCCCCTGACCCTCCTGCTGGCACTGGCTGCACCAGGCTCCCAGGTCGCTGGGTCTGATGGAGGCTGGAGCCACCTTGCAGCAGTTCCCCTCACCCTGCCAGCAGCACAGGCTCTGCTCCAGGATTTAGGGGAGCACCAGAGAAGTACTTTGGTGCTGCTTGGGAATGAACACTTATTTGGATCTTAGCTATCATCTTCAACTTGTGTTTGTGCTGTGGCTGCACTGACTGCTGTGCTGTTGGTGTGATTTGCTGCTTGAAGTATGCGTGGAGCTGCTTCATTAACTGCCAGCAAATTGCTGAATTTCTTTTTCTTTTTTTTTTTTTTTTTTAAGCTGGTTAAAGGTCAGAAAAACAAACCAAAAAATCCAATCCTTTCCTTTCCTTTCCTTTCCTTTCCTTTCCTTTCCTTTCCTTTCCTTTCCTTTCCTTTCCTTTCCTTTCCTTTCCTTTCCCTTTTCCCTTTTCCCTTTTCCCTTTTCCCTTTTCCCTTTTCCCTTTTCCCTTTTCCCTTTTCCCTTTTCCCTTTTCCCTTTTTTGGAAAGGATTGTTTAGTGCCATGGCTGTAGACTTTTTGTGTGACCTTTCAGCATGAGGAATGGTAGCATTGCTGGGTGCCAGCACCCTTCTTAGCTGGCACAATGCTGACTTGAACTGTTGTGAGCAGGTCAGTCATGTCTGTACTCAGAAATCCTCCTGCACAGCCCAGGATCCCTGCTTCATTTGCTGACTGGGCTGGGGTACTTGGTTCCTTGAGAAAGTGCAAGGTCAGGATGGATTTGCTCCAACTCTGCCCCTGGGGACCTCTCTGTCCTGTAAAGGAGCTTTAACAGCTCCCTGTGGTACCTTGGCCTGATGGCAGAGTGCCTGTACAAAACACTTTCTGAGGGATATTGGTTTTTTTGATAGTCTGAGTGGGTCTGACTCTACAGCTGTTCCTTCTGGTGATGTTCTTTTGGTCTGCAGACTGCAGAGCCACACCTGAGGGAAATTCCCACCATCCTTCTTGTTGAATGTATGGATTTTCAGGAATGCCAGACCTGTGAGACAAAAAAAACCCCAACCATCCAACCAACCAACCAACCAACAAAATCCCCCAACCAACCAACCAACCAACCAAAAACAAAGAAAAAGCTTCAAACAAACAAAAATCAAGTAAAACCCCCCAAAACCCAAACCAAAACAAAAACCACAAAAACCCCCCAAACAAACAAAAATCAAGTAAAATCCCCCAACCAAACAAAAAAACCCAAAAACCCAAAACAAAACAAAAACCACAAAAAACCCCAACCAAAACCAAACTAAATCAACAACAACAACAAAAAAACAAGAAATCCCACAAAAAAACCCAACCAAAAACCAACTAACAAAAACAAAACAAAACAAAAAACCAAAAAACACAAACAAAAAACCCAAAACAAAAAAACCAAAAAACAAAACAAAACAAAAAACAAAACCAACAAAAACAAAAACACCAACAAAACCCAAGAAAGTATCTATTTTTTTGGATTAACTGGTAGAAAATGCTCCTCAAAGACAGGTGGAAGTTTTGGGAAATTTCTCTCGTTAATATGGTTTTATTCCACAGGTGTAATGGTTTTGAGGGCATGAAATTACTCATCTTTTGGGTTTGTTGGGCTTCCCCCCCCCATACAATTACAATAACTGATCTTGTGGATCACTGTGATCTTCAGCCACAAATTATTGCTCAGAGGCTGAATTCCAGTGGTGAATTCCTGGATTTATTTGCGCAGATACCCAAATACCTGGCACTGTAGTCACTACCAGAGCAGAGGTTAAAGCACTGGGTGCTTCTGGGGTGAGATACCTTGTGATAATGTGAATATCCCTTTGGGTATGGCAGTCAAGGTTTCCTCAATAAATGGATCTCTGGCAATGTGGTGTAAATTTAATGCCTTTGGAGTACCAACAGCAAAGAGTAACAGCAGCTTTTAAATACCTTTTAGTAGTTTCCCAAGGAATAAATGAAATGCTTGATTTCTGTGGTTAAATTAAGACTGATAGAAAGAATTTCTTGATTCCTTCACTATCTTGATATGTTTGATATTAGAGCACTTTGTTTGAAAAATCTATTTTTATTCATGCATAGATTCAAAAAAACTTAGAAACTGAAACATTATTCTCCCTCTGAGAAAATTATTCTTATTGTCATTAGTCTCTTATTGTAAGAATAATGGGGAATATTTTTAGAAAAAGAAAGCAGTGAAAATATACGTTCCAGAAAGCACTTTGAAGAAGACCATTGTCTTTTCAGATCTGACTACTTAATATATTTGTTGTGTTTTCAGCTCTGGACCCTTGAATTTATCACTTTCTGCCTCATCCCAGAGGACCTGGCTTCATTCAGTGAGCAGGACAGATGTTTCTGAGGTTGGTGTATCTTTTATTCTTGAAAATTTCAGTTTGTGTATGTCTGTTTTCTCTAATTATGGATGGAAAGTAAGGTTTAATATTTAAACATTCTAATATACAAACGTCAACATCACCACTTCAAAAAATATTAGGAAATAATGAATAAATTAATAGCTGTAAGAGGACTTCCAAAAAGGTTAGAGGTGCCAACATTACACTCTCAGGGTGTTTTGAATTCTTTGGTGCAGCTATTTAAAGTGCAGAGGTATTTAAAATAGCGAAATGAAGTTCTCTGGTAAGGCATCAAGTAATGCAATTACCATTATCCACAGACTGCTCTTATATACAGGAAACCATCTGTAAGAGCATTTTCACTGCAGTGTTATCATTTGGTGTTTAAAATGCTATGAAGTTTAAGTGTGAGATTTGCAGATTATACCTATAAATGACGTCTGTCGATGTCCCTCATGAGTGGCTCTGTCTCAGAGCAGAAACATGAGTGCATTTGAAAGGACTGAGAGGCTCTGAATTTCCTTACCTTTTATTATTTTAAATTTGTAATTTTGCTTGCAGTTCACGCTTTCGCCTATCTTGGTTCTTTGAGTGGCATTGAGAGCAAAGAGGGAATGTAAGCTACCTTACCTTTTCATAAATATGTCAAAGGAAAGAGTAACCTAAAATGGTGTTTTACAAGCATAAAAATCTGTGATAACTGCAGCTAAAAATTGTATCTCTTACTGAAAATGTCAGAGAAAGATTACCCTAAAACAGCAACAGCTGATAAGTTGGCATTCAATAGCTAAACGGAGGAAAAGGAAACAGAGCAGTTTGCACCACTGGCATCCTCCATCATATCCTTCTTGCTGAACTTGAGGCAATGAGCAATTTCTAGATGGTCTCTGTGACACCTTTTCATCCTGGGGTGTGCTCTGGGAGAGACAGCCTCTGTTGGAGGCTGTGGTGGTAAGCTGGGCTTTCCTCCTCTCTTGGTAGAGCTCTGCTGTGCTCACCCAAAGGGATGCTGGTAGTTGGCCATAGCCCTGCCTTGTGCCTTGCAGAGCCACTGTGGGAGCTCCCCAGACAATATTTGGCACTGGAAATACTTTCCTGACTTATCACAAGAGTAGTGAAGAGGATAAAGCAGATTTGGGCTCCTTTTAAATCTACCAGGTTCCTTCAGGCTTGATGGCCTTTGGAAATCACTCATCCAAAGCATCTCTTCACCACATGTAAAACAAGATGCTTGGATACTACTGCAATGATAATTCAGAAAGGCAGCTTCTGTTTTACCTGCTAAGAGTGAACCAGCCTGTTGCAATCACTGCTTTGCTCTCTCTAATCCAAGAGCCACTCGAGTGCACTGAGGGACTGTTCTTCATTTCAGTGGTTGTGTTCTGCTGAAATTTGGAAAAGTGTTCAAATGAAGTGTCTGCTTCTAAACACTCCCACTGCTGATTGCACCATTTGATAACACCATTACATTTGGAGTTCCAAGCAGGGCCTGGATTTAACCTGCAGTGTAAAATTGTGTCTGAGCCTCTAGTGCATCAGAATAAGTTCCCATAAAGCATGGGATTTGGGAGCTACGTGTGTTAGCATCCCCAGTCTTCTCTTAGCTCTCTACCAATTCCTTTAAAGTTTTGGGAATTGCTGTTGTTATACCTGAGAGGACAGGGCGTTTCTTTCTTAAAAGACATTAGTATTCTGAATTTATTATAAATACATTTTTTTATTCTGTTTTAGTATAAATATTTTAATGATAAAGTATTTTTTAAGATAGAAGAAAGATAGCTGATGAATATTTTCCCCATTTTAGTTGCTTGCTCCCCTCGCTTTTCCTTGTAGTGAGGCTCATCAGCTTTCTGGCTGTATGGTAGCAGTATACAGATTTTGGGTTTATTCCATCTTTTTTTTTTTT
>VWYO01012919.1:220477-261940 GCA_013400275.1 Rhadina sibilatrix | reverse complement strand
TTTTTTTTTTTTTTTTTTTTTCTCAAGAGACACTTGGAAAGCACCTGTTAATAGTGTTGGGCTGAACTTTGTTGTCACGGTATTTGCAGTCAGACCCTCAGGGCAAGGGAGTGGAGGGGAGTGAGCCACTGCCCAGGGCATGTTCTCTTCCAGCAGGTCTTACAGCTGGATTTAGTCTTTTGGCAGGAGAGTAGAAAAGAATAAGTAAAGAACAGCCAGCTTTTGTGGCAGTAAATTTTCAGACGAGGTGGGAGTGAACCAGCGTCGTGAGTCAAGGCGGTGCAGCAGAGCTGTCAGCTGGGTGCCCGTTCTGCAGGACCTGTGTGGTCTGAACAGAAATACAGCTCAGAAACCTGGATCTAACAAGGTCAGTGGAGCTGGGAAAGCAGTGATTTATGTAGGAGACACACTTGTGCCTGAACAGCAAAGCCAGAGCTCCTGGGGACAGTGGGGTGGATAAAGCACAGGAGCCAGGAAGGAACAGTGTCATCACTCTGGGGATGGTTGGCCTGCCTCAGGGTAAGCAGGAGTAACCTGGAAGTGAGACAGAGATGCTGTGTGAGTGACATGCTGTGGGGAAAGCGCTGCAGGCAGCAGGGCCAGTGCTGATGGAGTGGATGGAGAGTGGGCTCAGGGGCACAGCAGAGGATAGGAAGAGGTGTGGGAGCACTCCTGTGGACTATGGGCTGAACTCTGAGCTGTCACACACAGGATCATCACACAGGATCACAGGGTTGGAAGAGACCTCCAAGATCTGGAGTCCAACCCAGCCCTAACACCTCAACTAAACCATGGCACTGAGAGCCACATCCAGTCTTTCTTTGAACACATCCAGGGATGGTGACTCCACCACCTCCCTGGGCAGACCATTCCAGTCCTTTATCACCCTTTCTGTAAAAAACTTTTTCCTGATATCCAACCTGTATTTCCCTAGGCACAGCTTAAGGCTGTGTCCTCTCGTTCTGTCAGTTGCTGCCTGGGGAAAGAGTCCAACCCCACCTGACTACAACCACCTTTCAGGGAGTTGTAGAGAGTGGTCTGTCAGAGCAGGCAGGTCACAGAAAACAGGACAGGCTTTGCTGGTGTGGGAGGGTTAATGTGTTTATTTCCTTGCAGTGACATTAGAAACTGCTCTGATTTGATCCACTGAGGCATTGCAAGAGTAGCAGTGTTCATGCTGATGGATCAGGTGTGGGTTAGATCTGTCAAATCCACTTGGAGCCAGTGCAGCTTTTGCCCTGGAGCATCCTTGAAGTACTCCTGACAAAGCACCAAAACAGGAAGTGGCAAAACTGTGTTAGACAGTCTTAAGTCTCCAAAGTTTTGTAAGAAATCTTACAAGGATCTTCTTCAGTATCTTCTGCTTCCAGCTGTGCCCATAAATACCCCAAGCTGTACCCCTCCAGGATTCTACCTTCCACAGCTCCTCTCCATCAGATCTGAGATGTAGCAGAAGGGAATACAGGTGACCTTGCCCCTAATAAGTAACAGCTGTGTTAATTACCCAATGCAGCCTGGCCCCTGATCAGTCACAGCTGTAGCCAATAAAGGTAAGTGTGATAGAAGGGAGTGGGTGAGCTGGTGAGGAGGAATCATGGAGGACCATGAAGGAGGAGGAACCATGAAAGAGGAAGGAAAGAGGGAATCATGAAGAAGCAGGTTCCTGAGGAGAGAGAATCCCTGCAGTGAGGTCAGTCTGGGTGTGCAGTCAGAGCTGTTGTTGGAACCTGCAGTCACAGTCTGGCTGGGTAAAAGCTGCACTCAGAGCCTGCAAACTGATCCCTGCAGTCAGAGTTCAGCAGGGAATACCCAGCAGTCAGAGGCTGCAAGGGAAACCTCCAGCAGGAGCTGCTGCAGGCAGGGTCAGTGAATGGTTGGGGTCAGGATAGCTGAGCTGTACAGAGGAATAAACCAGGGCCCTTTTCATGCTGTGATAAACAAGGAGTTTGTGTCTGGGCTCATTTCTACCCTCTCACAAGAGGAATGCTGGAACACCGAAACACAGAAGTATATGTTTGTGTGCTATAAAAACTCAATGTACACATTCAACAAACTGCACAAACCCATTTTTAAGGACTATAAAATCTATTTAAAATAATGAAGAAACCAAATTTTTCTTTTCCACAGATGAACCTTTTGTACAAAATTATTTTTCTAATTTATCAACTGAAACCTAATGAGCTTAACTCAGTTATTTAAGGGAATTTGAATGTTTACCTGTTTAGTGATTAAACAGTTTATGTGTTACTTTTGTCTTTTAAAACATAACTTCTGTTTGTAACTTATTTTAAAGAAAATACTATGCAGAATTATTTCTGGGCTTTATTTTTTACTTTGAGGAATGTAAAATGGTTCCTAGTTTTACAGTTAAAAAATTGCCAGTAGTTTGCGTATTTTTGATCCAGTAATTTTTTGCTGATAATATATTTTGCGTTTGGATATTAAAGCATAAATGATAAAGGAAAATATCTCTGGAACATAATGCAAAATGTTGATGTAAAAATTAAATAATTTCAGGTTGTCAAATTTTATCTTTAAGAAGTTACTTTATTTTCTCATTCCTGGAAAGTTTAAACATCTGATGAACTTTTCACTTCTAATGTGGATGATCATAATTGTATTATGGAGTTTAGGAAGGTATTGCAGAGATCAACTGATAAAATAAATGCAGCACATCCATTTTCTTAGGAAAGTTTATTATTCTTTTGAATAAGATTATGTTTCTTTTCCACTCAAATTTTTAGACCAAATCTGTTTGGTTTAGGATATAGATTCAAAATCAGTTGATTTTTGTTTGTTTGTTTTTTTTTTTTACAGATGGGTATACTTTTGCATTATTTTTGTTATGGTGCACTGCATTTTATTGTGACATATTTTCTTCAGATAACCTCTTAAATGTCTGATTACAATAGTTCCAGTCCTGCCTTTGACAGCTTAGCTGGTATTTTCAAAAGTTTCATATACTGTGCTTTCCTGCAAAGCCAAATGTAAGTCTGGTAATCCTCACTTATCTGCACTTCAGTGTTCTGCACAAGAACATCAGCTGATCTTTTATCTCCACGTTTTCTCATAGGAACTTCAAAAGGAAGTTGATGCAAATATGACAGCAACACAAAAATGCTGCAGAAATCTCTTGTGCTTGCTCAGTGAGATCTGAAAATTAAATGTGTCTAGGTATAGAATTCTTTCCCCATTGTTAAGATAACATGACACAAGCTGGCACAGAGTTTGATTTTGTGTTTGTGTATTCCTGGTGATTGTGGCAGTGGATTTGGCTGCTTTTTGCTTGTTGTTTGGAGGGTTTTTTTTTTTTTTTCTTTTTTGTTGGTTTGCTTTTGGTGGTGTTGCTGTAGTTAAAAATCTAATGGAAAGGAGGTTGAACTATTAATAATAAATACTGGGCCTTCTTTTGTTTTCTTGGCAAAAGTGCTCTCTGTATCTGAAGATCTGCTTCCCTGGTGGTATTTCCTCTCTCTGAAGCAATCCCATGTTCTGGGTACAGCCACTGGAGGGAATCATCCCTCACTTCCACAGCACTTGCTGTAGAAATTGGGATGTTTCACCAGCCCAGAGCTCCCCTTAAATCCAGAGTTGTGCAGAAAGTTGCTGGGAGTTGGACACAGAGAAAGCCTTTCTCTAGTGAACACTAGTTGTGGATCAACCCTTGGCTTTTACACGAGGCCTGCTGAGAGTTACCAATGCAAAGGTTTTGGATGAGTGCCCTTGCTCCTCGAGGAGTGGGAGTACAGCAGCAATAATTCCTGCAGGGCCAAGGTGGGGGAGTGGTGAAAGGGGTCAGCAGCCCAAAGGCTGCACCCTTTTGTGCATACGTATTAAATAAGCAGCAAGCAGGACAAAAAAACCCCAAAAAGCCCCACAACAACAACAAAAAAACAAACCCAACAACAACCCAAAAACTATAAAGAAAGTGATTTATCAGTGTTGAGGAGAGGTGCCCTTGAAAATACTACACATTGCTTGGAGTCTGTTTGTCTTCTAACTGCCTGCTTCTCTTGACTTTTCCTTGAGTTTAGCCAGCTGTTTTTCTTTCTGGCACTAATTTTGGCTGGATGTTCAGATGCCTTAGTAACTTTGCCATTTCAAATACTCCTCCTGGTACCACTTGTGCTTCATCTCATGCTGTGTAAGAAGCTTTCAGGATGGCTTCCTACAGGTGTTGAATAATTTAGCTGAAAAATGAAACTTGCTGAATGCCACAATCAGTTTTAAGTATATAGAAGAGTTGCTGATAAGAATGACCTTTTCAGAGAAGGACTTTTGAGGAAGGCTCTCTTCATCCCTATAGCTCATTAGAGATTTCATTATCCCTTTAAAATTAATAATAAACATTAACATTATCTTATTGCTGCAGTAATAATAAGGCTTTATAAAGATTGATAATGTTGTTAACAGCAAGATTAATAAAAGAATGAGCACTTGATAATCAAATAAAGAAGCATTTAAAAACAGTTTGGACACCAGCTCAACTGAAGTTGTCCTGAACTCCTTCTTCTCAGGATTTGGCAACTCAGGTTAATAAAACTGTAGTATATGCTACAGGAAACTCAGCATTTCTCTTTAGGCTCTGTGTTTCAGGAGTTTTATGATACTCCATGGCAAAAAAAATTCACTGTGAGTTAAAGAGACAGTTTCTCTCTTCTAATTATTAATATTTTTAATGTTAAGGTGGAAGGGGTAAATGGTGTTTTAAAATACAGTTTATAAAGTGTGATGTGGTGATTTTATTATTGTGTTGACCAAATATGACTTGAACTCAAGCTTCATTAAAAAAAAAATTAAAATACTTGAGAGTGCAAATGGAAGTCCACATCCTGACGTAATTTCTTCTGTTATTTTAGTTTGGAAAGCAGGGGTGCCACCCACCGGTTTTTAATTACATATTCATAAATGTAATTCATAATTATGTCTTCATAAATGTTCCTGATACATTCAGGTTTTGTTTTGGGCTTTTTTTTTTGTATTTCACTTATCCATATTTAGAAAGCAGACGTACAGTTCCTTCAGAGCTGTGCATGACAACAATGCTCATTTTAAAAGCATCTACTTTTAACTCAGTTTTGTGTAAAGCTTGCTGCTTTGTGCTTCACTTAGGGAATAAAACAGAAATTAATCTGGAGGAGAAGCTATTCATCGTGAACCTGTCAGCTTCCATAGTATCTTATGGATTTTGAAGAGGTATTTTGAGCTACATTATAAAACAAATAATACCCTTCTTCTGAAGGAGGGCAAAGAAAAAAACGTTCTTTAAATAGTGCTGTGTTGTCATGAAATATGTGCTTACTCTCAGACAAATCTACTTACTTTTAATAACAGCCATGCTTTTATAATGTGCT
This sequence comes from Rhadina sibilatrix, assembly GCA_013400275.1. Taxonomy (NCBI): domain Eukaryota; kingdom Metazoa; phylum Chordata; class Aves; order Passeriformes; family Phylloscopidae; genus Rhadina; species Rhadina sibilatrix. The sequence continues at coordinate 256,586 of VWYO01012919.1, read as the reverse complement.
GCCTTCATGAAATTTCTCAGCAGCTGATGAAGCCCCACTGAGGCCTGTGCTGATGGATGGCATTGTGAGGCCAGAGCCAGTTTTACTGAATTTATCTGCCAGATTCCCACTGAATCCAAGCAGTGTGATGAAAAGGGCACCTGGAAATTCCTCTGCTTCCTTTCTTTGTTGAAAATGTGGGTAGAGCATCACGCATCCAACTCAGCCTTAAAACTGTTGACTGGGTCACTTCCCTGCCTGGGTTGGCAGCTCTTCTGGATGATAGAACAGGGGAAAAAAATGTCAGTGCTCCTCTTCCCTGTGGGTGCTTTGGATCCAGGGGTGAAAATCCCAACTGGAGGTGATAGGTGTGAAGACATCCTTCTGTAAGTCAGCCTCCCACGTGACAAATTCTGGCTTTTTCCAGCATCCATGGAAAAGGAATACCCTTAACTAGAAAGCTGAGTGTGCTCTCTTTGGTCTGGGGTAGGAACTTGTGTGGAAGCAGCTGGGACAGGGAAGGCTTCCACTGCCACAGCCATTTGGTGACTTTGGGGAGCACACAGCTTTAGCCCTCCCCAAGCTGGGACAGCCACATTGTTGGGATCATGTAGTGTCAGTAGGGGCAGATCAGCTGGCTTTTAGATTAGTGTTAAATTAAAGATGGTGTGAAATCAGCCAACTGATCCTTGGGTCAGGAAGGGGAAAAGGAGAGCAGATGAGTTTGTTGCCTTGCCATAGGGAAGGAGGTTGTTGTAAATTCAGGTGGTGTAAATTCAAAATTACAGGTGTAATTCTTGGCGTTTAATGTTTTCCTTTCTGCCTTCTTTATTATTTTTTAAAATTTTTTTTATTCTTGAGGTTTTTATTTTGGTACCTTTTGATTTAGGACTGAAGATGAGCAAATAGTAACGCCTGGAGACCAGTGCAGGCTGAGGGTGCCATTCAAGCAGCTGGAAGTGGGTTAAATATTAGCTAGGCCATTTTGATAATGTCTTATCTTCAGCCATCAGTATAAAGGATGGATAAGTGCCCTTGCTGGCTTCATTCTCCTGGGTCACCTTATTTTATTTTACAGTGACTTGTGACAGATAGTTATGAGATGAAGAAAGGGAGGTCCTGCTTGTAGCTGTGCTCTTGTCCTGGCAGATGCTCAGAGAGCTCAGGGACAGCAGTGCCAGCTGTGCTGGGAAGGGATCTTTGCTCACGCACCATAATGCCTGGGAAGATCTCATTTGTCAGAGTCATTCTGGGTTATTAATTGGGTAATTAATTAATTGGTATGTATTTTCTCCTCTCATTTGCAACCAGAGCATTTTTTCAACAAAGAATTGTGGTGCTACCCTGTGGCTGGAGCTTGAGCAGGCTGTTTGCAACCACTCAAGTAAAATAAACTATCACCTGCAGCTGAAACAAAGTCTGTATCTCTGTTGAAGCTACACAAGGCAGGGATATTTCCCTGTGCAGTGTGTGAGTTTCACTGCAGATCTCTGTAGGTAGTTAGGGATGAAGATGTTGTTGAGAAGTAAGAAGGATGTGGTGTTTCTTAAAACCTTTAAAAGTTTTCAGCGCCTTTTCTATTGGCAATTGTGTGATTAAGCTGAATACTGTCCTGCAGTTTGTTTGCAAGCTGTACTGCTGTCCTGGGTTCAGCAGGGATGGAATTAATTTTCTCCCAAATAGCCAGTACAGTGTGTGCTTTGGATTTAGAATGAGAATATGTTGGTAACAAAGGGATGTTTTAGTTGTTACTGAGCAGTGCTTACACTAAGTGTTTAGGGTAAAAATCAAGGATTTTTCAGCTTTTCACCCCCTCCCCACCAGAGCAGAGGTTGGGGCGATACAAGAAACTGAGAGAGGACAGAGCTGGGGAAAACTGACCCCATCTGACCCAAGGGACATCCCAAACCATGCTGAGTCATGCTCAGCAAATAAATTAGTGGGAAAGCTGTCCAGGGGCTGCTGCTTAGGGACTAGGCATCATTTAGTTTATTTAATTTTCATTTGCATCGCTTGTTTTCCTTGGAACTTCACATTTTTGCTGTTTTTCTTTTCATTGCAATTATGATTATTATTATTAATAATAATAATATGTAAGGTATTAAGCTGTTTTTAATTCAACCCACAAGTTTTCTTTATTTTGCCTTTCAAAGTCTCTTCCCAAGGAGGGAGGTGAGTGGTTGGCTGTGTGGGGATTTGCTGGCTTGGGTTAAACCATGACAAGCTGGAGCATTGGCCAGTGATGGAGTGTAACTGGCCAATGGTTGGATCTGCACTGAAGAGGGATGAGAACACCCACTCATGGCTACCAGAGACACGGGCACTGCTCCTCTTGAACATCTTCCTCTGAGTTTTGGGCAGGGAACCCTCTCGTGCCAGGGACTGCTCTTGCTCAGTCAGGGAGCCTAGTGGAAGCATGAATGGGATTGTGCCCCTGGTGAGATGCAGCTGGCTGGTGGGGGTGAGCTGCCAAGTGCCAGTACAGATTTGGGCACAAAGATAGATCGGGAAAAAGAGCTGGAAAACATAGGAAAAGTCCTCAGCACTCCCAGCTCGGGCAGTACTCCTTTGGATGCGGTGTGACACGTGGATGCTGTGTATCCCTTGGGAATGGTCAGGTGTGGGGCTGGCCAGCAGTGCTTGTCTCCATTTGGATCTGGCTGGAAGGACAAACGCTCTCACTTCCAGTCTGGAGCCTGTTGTCTCTGCTGGGTGTTTGTGCTGGCATTAAACCCTGCTGCTGTGATGTGGGATGTGGCTCAGGGGGCTTGCACGTGAGGCACGTGGCTTGGGAACCAATTCCAGCACTGCTGCGTCCCTTCCTTGAAATCAGGATTTATCTTTCTTAAGAGAGATCCAAAGCCTGGATGTGGCTGACCTTCCTGTGACAGCATCTGAGGAGTAAAAGGTTTCTTGGCGTTTCCTTTTGCAGAAACTTCCCCTCCAGCAGTTTCTCCCCTTTCAGCACAGCGAGTGCTGAAGCCCAGTCCCTTTCCACTCTGACCTTCCTCGTGAGCCTGGAGCTACAGCTCTGGAGAGCCCTGTGTGCCTGCATGATGGGAAGTTCTTTTTCTCTCTTATCTTAAATGGTCATAAGGCCAAACTCAATCTGGTATTAAAGAGGTGATGTCAAATAAATTCAGACAAATATTGAAAGACAGTGGCTTTGTCCACGTGCCTGCTATTTTTATTGCTTCCTTTACTCCAACAGATGAGGCAAGTAACTAAAGAATCCATTGCTTGCATGTTAGCTCCAAGACTTTGGCTGTAAAGTGTCTGATAGAAATTTTACAACACAATTGAAAAACGATACCGTTCTCTTAATAAGAATTTTAGAGACAGTTGCAACTCTAATGTGTCTGTCTTGCAACTGCTGCTTAATATCACATAAATCAAGTAGCATTATGAGAGTGACAGTAATATCAGGGGAGGGACTATGTGCCCAAGTTGTTAGCATACAGTATTAGAAATAGATTAATCTGATTAAATTTTAATATAAAATAAATTGCACTTGCAATTTATTAATATTCTCTTCCTGGGATAATACTCTTCATCTGTAGCATCTTTCATAACTGATCTTTATGCACAGCTTTATTTAATCAACAACGTGGCCAACTGGAGGAAAAGAAATGGAAAAGTGTTTGTTATCTCTGAATGTGTAACTGTGTATCTCTGAATATTATTTTCGTAGACTTATTTGCTCATTTTTCATACTTAGACCTCATGCCCTTGGCCTCCTGAATTCACAGTTTTCACAATATACATGATCTTTGGATCATCAGTGTGAGTAACAGAGCATCACCTTGAGATAGGGAAATGCAAATCAAGTAAAAAGGCATCAGCTGGTCCCAGTCTGGCCATCCTGCACTGCACATTGTCCACACTTGGGACTTGTGGGTTTGTGAAGATGATGCTTTTCAGAAGCAGCTTTTCCACCAAAACTCCTCAAGTGTGGCAATGACAGCCTGAGTCAAAACAACTTCCCAAGTGATTCTCACATGGAGACTTTTAACCTGGAAATGGCAGTGAGTCATTCCTAACCTGTGGTCCTCCTAGCAGGAATTTGGTGGGATTCAAGTCTTAAGGCAGGAAAAAATCCAAGAACTCAGCGTGTGGCTGCAGCTGGAACAGAGCTGATGTGCCCTGTGGATTTCCTGCTTTTTGCCCTGACAAAGGCAAGTTCCTTCAGAATTGGCAGGGCCACGTAAGCAAATCCTCTGGTAATTCCCCTGCCGATGCTGATCAATGCAATGGGAAATTTTACCACCTCAGCAGAATTGAGATAAGTGGTAGAAGTGAACCAGGCAGCACTTCTTTTCCTAGTTGCAATTAGAAGGACTTTGCACTGTGAGGAAGCACTTTACCTGTTACAGGAATTTCCAGGCAGTTGTGGCTGTTTAAAAAATATACTTTTGACTTTTAGTTATGGACCATACAGAGGGAACGTTGGTAGGAATGGCTGGAGTCAGAGAGTTCCAGTCAGAGCTAAATCTAATTATAAATATTGAAACTCTGTTTCAATACCAGTAAATCAATTTAGCCAGTAAAGCTAAAATCTATCAATATATGTTTCTTGAAAAACACAGTCTTCGAAGATTTGTATTGGGTAATATCTTTTTTGGGTTTTTTTAGCATGATCATAGTGTTCTTTTCCAGATGCCCCTTTTGTCAGTTCCATCACACCCTGTTTATTTTAACTTATCATATCTCAGGTTAAATCTACCACATCAACTGCAGTGATCACAAACCGTAGTGCCCGGGGCCAGTTGTGAATGCCACTGTAGCAAAGCTGTCACCCCTGCTTATCCAGACTGGGGGGAGGGAAAACTTGCTTGAGATGGGCTGCTCAGACACTCTAAGTTGTCTTTTTGGCTTTAATCTATTTAATTTTTCACAGTAAAAATATACAGTGGTCATGATCTCATATTTGAGTAGAAGAAACTTGTGTATTCACTCCATTAAAGTACACGGTATGCATGAGGTACAGCAGTTGAATATCAATGCGTTGATCAGTCACATTTTTCATGAACTTTAGGTGAAAATTTATTTTCAAGACCAAAAAAGCACCCACAGCTGCTTATGTCATATGTCTACATGGAAATTTCAGTATTCTCTTGCAAGAGCTTAAAAAAAATGCTTAATGCTAAAGGTGTAACAGCTACTGAAATTGCCTTCTTGATGTGACTGCAAAAATCCCTGTTTATCTACTACTGGATCATCTATCCATCCCAAACTAGCTGATGCCAGTAAAATTTCATGTGAATACACACTCCTCGTGTTGCTTAAGTGCATTTCAGTTGGGGTGATGGAAGGCAGCAGCTCTGTGAGTGCCAGCAACCACATCTATTTTACTTTGCTTAAATTGGAAAACAAGAGAAGAAAGATTCTGAGTAACCAAGCAATTCAGAGAGACCTCAATATTGTCTTCAAATACAGTATTGGGTGATAACTTCATACTTCCCTGGTTTTCTTCAGTGTTTCGGTTTGATGTGTTTTTTTTTTTCTTTTATATAGAAATGACCTTCTGCAGTGAAAGTTGTCTGGCATAAAAATACGTGCCTTGCTTTTATTTGGGAAGCACTTGCTTTGGCCCAGTGCTCAACACCTTATTTTTTAAAAAAAAGATAAAACCTTCAAAGAACAAAAAGAAGAAGGATTCACCAGGTTTACTTGCAGGAAACAGAACAGCCTGACTTGGTGACATGGTATCTAACTTTCTTCCTAAAAGCAGTGATCAGTGTTTTCAGTACAGCTATAAGTGCTTGCTGGTGCAGCCCCAACGTCTGCTTTTGGCAGTTTACTTTTTATGTCTCAGTTTAGTTGACTTACTCAAGATAAAAATATCAACGGGCAATGTAAAATTATTTTGTGATATTAGCACCCAGTGACAGAATCTAGACACACAGTGCCTGGTCCAGTGTTTATCTGAGTAAAGTTCTTCTTAGGGTGGAAACCTGCAGCTTTTTATCTGGGGGATGAAAATTGTTGTGATGTACTGAAGCCATCAGTTGAGCAGCCCTGTAGGAATTGTCCAGATCATTCTCCTTGCCCTCTTCCCACCTAAATGTGAGTGCTTACATTGTAAGTCTCTACACATGAAGCTATCTGGACTACTGGGTCTCTAATTTTATGCCTAGATTCCTGGATTTAATGTGCTCCGCATTTTTTTCCAATTCTTTAATTGTAAAAATTCCTTCTATTTCCGTTATTTCACCTGCTTTTTATTCCAGCTGAGATCAACATTCTGTTCCTATTGATACTTGAGGCAAATTATTTGTCTTACTTTCACAATGCAATTTATCCTACGTCTAACAGGAAGAAAAAAACAAAACCCTATTCTTTCTTTGATGTCTGTCTTGCCGAAATACGCAGCTGAGGAACCTTTCCCCCCTCTTTTTGTACACACCACCCATCTCAGTGTGACTCTGTGCCTTTGTTATCTCTGCAAGACATGACTTATGTAACTTCATTCCACTTCTGGTGACTAATGGTTTCTATTACTGGCCGTTTCTTATTGGCCCCTTATTTCTTTCTCAATGTAGTTATTCAGTTCTGTCCGAAGCATCTTTTCCCCACCATAAATGAAGCTCTTTTGAGAAGGTGAGGGATGGGAACAGCTGAACCACCTTTAGCTTTACCTGTCCCACAGTCTGAATTCCCAGGTCTGGGTGCCTTTTGTTGGCTAAGGTAACTAGCTAAAGACCTACTTTGCTTTTAAGGTAGCATCCTGAGCCTTAGCTGTCCTGGACAAGAGGTGGTGCCTCCTGCCTCAGTCCATGCTGCCAGTCCAGCAGCTCGAGTCTGGGAGCCTCATGTCTGGTTTCAGTTGCAGTGCACCAAATCCAATCAGTCGCAGTAGATCTAATTAGCTTGCACAAGATGACTGCATGATGTGGTTATATCTTTTTCCTGGTCCTGGTCTGATTAGACCACATGTGGATTTTGTTGTCTTGCAGTTCAGGGCACTCTCTGCAGCAGTCTTTAATAAACAGAAGTATTTAAGGATAAAGTGCTGCTGTTTAAATTCCCGTCAGTATTTCATTTTTATTGTGAGTCTGTCGAACAAAGACACCCATTACTTCTGCAAAGGGAAGAAGCCATGAATTTGTCTGAGGGATCTGTGCAGATCCATCCAGTGCAGCCTGTAACTGGAGCAGAAACCCAGCCTTGACAGCGAGATGTGGATGCTTGGGTTAGAACAGGAAGTCTGTGGGGAAGGATCGGTAAAATATTGATTTAATTAGTACTGCTAATTTCTTAAGCAAGCGCACAAACTTTTTAATGAAAAAGTGTACAGCTTTTCAGACTGCTCTTGGTATAGTCTGAATCAGACCAAGCCACTGGCATTTCCAGCATTGTGATTTATCTGCAGAACACGTGAATGGTTTGAAAGAGGGCAAGGTGTTGGGTACTAAGGAAAAGGAGTAGTCTGAAGATGTGCTTCACAAAAATCAAAAAAAATCTAAAGAATTTTCACAAAGCCAATTAATTATAAGTTATGAAGTGTGTTTTCGAGAAATGCTTTACTGTATTTGGTGATGCTGTAGTTATTGACAGCCTTGATAATGCAATTAGGCAGCCAGTGGAGCACTGAAATTGAACAATCAAGTGAAGTCACATTAAAAACCAGAACAACCGGCCTGCTTTTTACCTACAGTGCATTCTGTGGATTGTGGTAATGCTAAGCAGACATGGGTCATTATTGGAGAGCTGAAGAGAGAATGCTCCAGCTTTAAATCTGCAGGTTAGCTCAATTATGACAGTGAAACCAATAGAATCTCTTAAGCCCTGCTTAAGCCAAAAGGGTAATGTGAAAGCCTCACAGGGGTAAAGGTAGGACTGTATTGGAGCTGGTTGACAGGTGTAGCTTTGTCCTGCCCTAGTTTGGTAGTTTAGATTGTTCACATATTTTTGTTAAACTGACATTAACTTGACATTAGTCAGGTTCCTTGCATTCAGAATCAATATAAGATTTTTGAGAGTTGATTTTAATATGACCCCAAAAAATTTATGTGGGAAATAAACATAGCTGAGGTTAAATTTATTTTTAAACTTGAATGAATACCTCCTTCCCTTTCCCTCCATCCCCTTTTAAAATTATTGTTGTCAATTCTTCAGCTGTATTCATGCATTAACCAGAGTATCCAAAAGATTCATTGTTTTACAGGAACATGGAGACTGTATAAAAAGTACTCCATCAATTTTACTGTTACATTACACAGATGTACTCTAGCTATTAAGGGTTCTTTGGGTTTGTGGGGTTTTTTTTGCTAGAGTTCTTGATTTGCCAATGTTTTTGTTGGTCATTTTGTGAATAGGAAAAAGGATATTGTCATCTGAAAAATTCCACTCATTTTATTTCTTTACACTCTACCATGTTAGACAAAATGTTTTCCATCTAAAAATGACCCAACATAATTAGAAACTGAGAAAGCTGCCTTTTTTTTTTTTTTTTTTTTTTTTTTTTTTTTTTTTTTTTTTTTCCAAAAAAAAAAAAATTTTNCCCCAGGAAAATAAAACCTTGGCATTTTTTAGTGTTATATCTTTAAAAACAATCTGCTCTGTCTGCGTAGTTGTGTTCTTCAATTTAGGTACAACTGATGGGTCATCATTCATTTTTCAAAGTTTGCAAGTATCAAGCAGTCTCCTTGAAGTATCTGGCCTAGTGGAGAGAGAAATTTATCACCTGACGTGAGACAAGAAAAACCCCATGGAAGTATATTGACTGAGGCTGCTTTGCAAAGTAGCTTGCTGGTTCTTCCATCTAAAGGCCAGGAAGGAGATGTTTTCAAGTTGTTCCATGGAATAACTCATTAATAAATCAGGTTTAAAACTGAATGAGCCCTTCGGTATCTTTGCAAAGGAACAGCTGCACTTATTTGGGAAAGGGGCATGACAATATTATTGTTGCTTCTGAGGTGTGTTGCTTGCTGAGGATGTTGACAATTCTAATTTATTTCTGTTCTCTGCAACATATTCCTTGAGCCAGCAAGACAGGCAGGTGAGGCTCTGGTTTCCTGCAGGATGAACTATTGCTTTAAAACGTTTTGATTCTTTGTCACTTGTCACCCACATACTGCATTCTGCAGATGTATGGGAACAAACTAGGGAAGAATTAGGCAATCTTTCATCATTTACAAGCAGTGTGATGCTACTCTGCTGTAAGTGCTGGCAGAGAACTGACAGCTTTGAATTGAAGCACGACCCAGGGAGACCTTAGTGCTCTCTTCACTGTTATTAAACCAGGAATATCAAATGCAATCTTTGATTTCCTGGCCTTGAGGGGCTTGGGGGTGCTGGACTTAGCCCACCAGTGATGGGGCAGCAGCTGGAGATCTCTCAGGCTGCTGCAGAAGTGATGATCCAGAGGTGCAGTGCTGAGGATGCTCCGAATGTAGAGACTGGAGCAGGCAGACAGAGCCTGAATGTTCAGTGCATTCACCAGGGTTGTTGGGTATCTCTTGTCTCAGAGTGCAAAATCAGCATTTCTACCTGAAAAATACATAAAGAGGTGTTGTCCTTGACTGAGTGATTTAAAAGGGGCTGTTGTCTTAGTGGGAGGGCAGACCTTCTCCTTGTTCTCATTTTTTCCTGTTCTGTGACTATTGCTTTCTTGATCTTAGCTCAAAGGGAAGTTGGAGGATAAGAGCAGCTCCTAAGTATTGAAGAAGTGTTTTTTTTCTCCATACTACATTATTATAATTTCCTTCTGCTGAAGCCAGTGGAGATTTCTTGGAGTTATTCCCATGCTGAGCACCTTTCCCATGTGTCCTATGCCATCTCTATCTTCTAAGTAAGAAAAAAGGAAAACAATCTATGTTTCTCAGAATGTTTTACTGCCCATTTTCTTTCTTTTAATGTTCCCACTTTAAACCTTTATTGGCTGAGCAGTATGACCTTAGTTTTTTAGTGAATTTAAACGACCTGATCCCATTAAATTTTGTGATGGTAATTTGAATTTTTATTTTACGGTGTAGATAATCTAAATGTTAAAGGTGGTGTGGGGTTTTTAAACGTAGGAATGTAAAACGAGTCAAACTGAAGGGTTTTCCTTAAGAATAAGGTCTGCCTAAGTGCAAACCAGATAAATATATAAATGCAAGACTGAAATCTATTATAGAGGATGTCAAAGTGATTAAACTAATCTTGGAAGTTATTAGCAAAATCATCCTTACACATACGATATTTTAATTCTAATTTGACCTATTTAAGTCTTGCATTAAAAAAAGGTTACACAATGCAAAAATAGGCAAGATATGTCTGCTTGTATTGGATGCTTATTGCCTTCTGTCTTTAAACTTTCCTTCTTCAGCAAAACTTTAAGAAATAAGGCCATTCAGATGATCACTGGGTGTTTTGTTGATTCTTGCAAAGCACAGAGGATAGACACCCTCTTCTGTTGGTATCAGAAACTGTTGGGTGCTCCTGGTGCAGCAGAGCAAGCACTGGAATTAGAGTAGAATTCTGAAAAACATGGCAAATTGTGTCCTAGTGGATAATGTGTAAACTGCTGTCCCTGTTAGCATCAGTGACATTAGTCTGTAACGTCGGAGTTGTTGCTTCCAAGAGTGCTTTTCCTTGTTTCTCTTCCCATTTTCCTTTTGAATTCCTGATCATGAAAGGCCTTAGAGACATGCATGAAGTGTTCCATTTTGGATACATGTCTCCAAGCCATAGGGAAAAAAAAAAAAAAAAAAAAAAGGCAAAGTATTGGATAAAACAAAGCAGTTGGAGATTTTTACATCAATGTATAGGAAAATGAATGTGGGCATGTGACAAGGAGATTAAGGGGATTAATAATCTCTGTTTCTGCAGCCCTTGTGTATTCTGTTCTCTGTTAGAAATTCCCCCTGCTTGTTAGCCAGGAAGGTCTGGAGAATACCCTCTCACAGAAATTCACAAAAATCTCTGAAAGTATCATACTGGGTGCTGTTCTACCAGCAGCTTTGGGAGGAGCAGGATCATAAAGCACCCTCTTTTAAAATACAAGGTACTTAGATTCTCAATGGAGTGCAATATTCTAGATAAATGTGAAAATTTTCCTGGCATAAATTTTCATGTCTGAATGTGCTGGGATACTTCAAAGGAGAGCTTTCACATCTGGAAATGCCATGACATTTAACTGCACGGGGTGGGGAAGGTGAACAAGTAAAGGAGACTTAATGTTTTGGGGAATGGGGAAAAAGTACTTCTGTAGATTTTTAGTAACTTCTCTGGGTATTTTTAGTACAAAAATTATTTGGTTTTCATCAGGACTGTGAAATTTCATGAAGCTATTGAATAGAATATTTCACAATAAGGAATTACTCCCTTTGTTGACCAATGCATTAATATAAAACCATCACAGGGAAGCTGCCCACTGCTGGAGCTACTGCCATTATCTCCGTAAAAATGGTGCATAATGTTATTCTGCCTTCATATCAGGATTCAAAACACTGAATAAGCTATGAGAAAAGAATTCAAATATATTTTTTTTTGTCAGTATAGGAGAAAAAGAGGATACCCAGAAAACATTCTCAGGGAAAGTGATAAGGATGACAGCTATTATTACAAGTGCAATTGAATTTGCATCAGTATAGTTTGATGCTGGATTTTCCCCTCCCCTGACTCAAATATAAGAAGAAGCTGGGAAGTGCTCAGTACTGTATTAAAGATGCCTGGCAAAGCAACAACAGCTAGCAGTCATACTGGTTATAAAACTGCTCCAGCCACAGTGGTTTTAACCCTCATTGGTCTATCCTGAGCCTTCAACCCACTTTGTAAGTGGAAGGTAGGGAAATACTTCAGTAAAAATGTTATATTCTCAGTAATTCTCAGTACCAGCACTACAGTGCCAGAGAGACTAAAGCCTTTTGGAAAAAAAAAACCAAACCTGTCTTCATCCGAAGGGATGGATGCTGAAAAAGGTGCCCTGGCCTCTGGGCTGCTGCTCTGGAGCAGTGCTGGGGCTCAGATTTGGTTACATTTTCAGAACTCTGCCTGGGAGGTCGTGTTGTGCCGGGGCTCTGTTGTGTCTGTGCTCTCTGTCCTCGGTTGATGATGATAATATTGACTAAACTGCAGTGCCTCTCCTCTGCTTCAGCTGCCACTTAGAGAACTCACTCCAAAGTGCTCTGTAGATCTTGACTAGCATCCTCCAATCTGGGAACTGAGGCTAAGAATTAAGTACTTGGCTTTTCTTAATTGCTCTGTGACTGTAAGGATATTCAAAGCCAGGTTGAATGTATCCTTATGAAGTGCTTCATAAGATGTGGAAGTGTCAGGTTCTTTGCCCTTGATTTTCCTTGTGTAAAAAGATGGTGAAAGATGGTGGTCCCAGATGTTGGTGTAGCTCTGTTGATGGCAAATTTGCAGGGATGGGAGGAAGCCAAAATTTTATTTAACTTCTGTGGTAATGGTGCAGTAACCTTGGGCGTCTGTGATGACTGAACCTCCTCAACATGTGGAACCACATCAAATGGAAATTTTATTTCTCCCCTTTTAGTGCACTGGAGGAGGAAGTGGTCATCTTTGGGGTACAGCTCATGCTGCATGGCTTCTACCACTTTGTTTCCTGCAGCATGTATGGGTTTCTCTCTTTAGTCAAAATTCATGGGAGGCTGTCCTCGTACAAAATGTAAATCTTCCCAAAATTTCAGAGACAATTCTCATTTTCTAACAAAGTTCTTGAAGGACATATCTAAACTTAATCTGTGGTTGGCTTGTCATTCGTTAATCGTAAAAATAAAAAAAAACCTGCTGTCACTGCTGCAAAAATTACCTGTTTTATGTGGTGACAAGCAAATGCCTCAAGACAGAAGAAATGCTACAATTCTGGCCATCTTTCCTACGTATATACTTGCTGAAGTACAAAAGTGTTTAAAGCAGATACGTGCATTTATCCTCAGACAATTAACTGGTTTAACAATTCTGTAGCTGAAGTTTGCATGCTCAAGTTTACAGCATGCAGTAATTATGTTTGAGTCTCTAGGAAAATGGTTTTATAGTAATGTGGGAAAATTTGGTTATCAGACAGACAATCAGAAGGCTTTTGCTAACACAGAAGAAAGTCACTGACTGTTGGCAACGTCATGGAGTAGAAAACTGGGAGAAAGATAAATACTAGACCAAAAGAAGAATTCTGAAAATACCCGTGAATAATTCAGTTTCTGAAATTTCCTGAAATGTTCTTGCAGGTGACGAAGGAGGTTGTGTAATGCATCGAGCTACTCCTGATTTTATTTTTCCATTTCTGAGTCTATAGGCACAGGCAGGACTCTGTCAGAGGGAGTAACAAGAGGGCAAGAGGTGCAAGTAATTTCACATCCTAAAATTGAGGAGATGCATTGTCTTGCCTGTATGCTGGTGTCAGGTGAGATTACCCTGCTCCTAGACCATTCCAGAGAGATGCCTGTCTTCTCCAATTTAGAAATCTAATGGAAGGGATTATTCCATAACCTCGGAGTAACCTTTTCCCCAAAGTATGTCAGTGGATGCAAAGCATACATTTTCATCACTGTGAGGTTCTCTCTGTTATTTTCTGGTGTTCTCTGAATTAAAAAAGTTGCAGGCATTTAGATATTCTCTTTTTCCCTCTTATCTTACACACTTGATGAATGTCATTGTCTCATATTCCTTGTTGGCAGTAACAAAGTTTCCATGGGAATATTGGCTTGAAAAAATTAGCACTTGCCTTTGGTGATAGAAATATCTGGATGTTAACATTTCTGTGCTTATCTTATGCTATGAAATTTAAATGTCTACAGTAATTAATTCAATTATCAGTTTAAAAATGTGATTGCTGCTATTACAGCTCAGCACTGCATTTCTCTGGCTAGGAAATGCTTCAGAGAAGTTAATGGGTGGAATATTCTACAGTCTGATCACTTAACCTGACATTGGTTAAGTATGCCATCAGTGGAGAAATTTTTGGTGTATACATCTTCAAGGAAAGCATTAAGGCTTTTCTCTGTATCGTCTTAAACTGGCTGTAGTTTTACTTCAGCCTGAGACTTCACATCTAGGGCAACACCACTTTCATTGTGAATAGCTTTCCTCAAAAAGGAACGTGTCTTTTCATCTTTTTATGTTGTACCAGTTCTAGTTTTCTTCCTGGGTTTAATGACAAGCCTCATTTATGGAAGACAGAAATTAAAATGGCAGTATATCTCTCCTCCCAGGTCCATGCAATGTTTGTCCTGGCAGTGCTGGAGTTGCTGCAGAGCAGTGGCTTGTTGGGGCTGCTGAAGGCTGCCCAGACCACCACAGCATCTGCACTCCTCCTTCTCTCTGTCAGACTCATTAAAGGTCTGACAGAAAAAGAGAAATTAATCACTTCGAAGATGAGAGAGCGAAAAAAGCCTCGGACCTTAAAAGAGCACAGTGATAAATTGTGACATTGTTGCATGGAAAACTCTTGAGAAAAGGGACAGAAAAAAAAGGGAAATATTTAATTCTTGAGTCTGATTGAAATTAGACCTGTTGGAAAATGCTATCTCTTTTAAGGAATGAGTGAAATCTGGGAAATGTTCAGGGAACAGCGGCATTTTCTTCTGTTGAACTCTTCCTTAAATCTGGACTTCTGGACTGGGGTCTGTGATAGTTCTCTATTTTGTTTTCTGATCCCCAAACTTCACTGCAAACAAAACAAAACAAAAACAAAAACAAAAAAAAAAAAAAGAAGAGTAACGATTTGTTTAAAACAAGCCATCTATAAAAGAACCACAACTGTGGAGCATATTTGCTACTGAGGGCTAAAGAAATCTTTCAGACACCTTTGGGAGTAGTTTCCCACTTCAGTCCACAAATACAATTTCTTTCTGCTTGCATGGCTTGCTCCAAAAGCCTGGACTACAGCATCTTGAGCAGAAAACCTTGGTGGTGTGGGCTGGCATTCAGCTGTGACCAGAAGTGAGCCTAAATTGCTTTAATTAAAGGCTACTCCAGAGTAAGCTGCCATTAGTAGCCATTAGTGCAGGATTAAAGTCCATCTATTGGGCTGTTATTGATGGAATTAAGCCAACTGATCGGGAGCAATTCAGAGCTGAAATAACTGTCATGCAAAGAATGAAACCATTTACTGGTAACATCAGAAAGCATATGGCTTGGAAGGCCAAGATAATGCCACTTCAACAAAAAGTGGGCAGCAAAGACCTATTGCAGAGCTCCAGCATCTAATCTGACGTAGTCTCACAGCCCCTGGAACTGGACAGCTCCTCTTGTAAGGTCAGCTGTGCCCATGGGATGCTCCAAAATCTTACCAAGCCCTGCTGGTGTGTTGGGGATCATTTCTGGATCAGCCATGGCATGCACTTTTCAAGCCACTTCCTCTGCACCAAAATTGTTTCCTTGGTCGCGGTGGAGTGTGAGGTGGAGTCCAGCAAGTTGCTGAAGCAAGTCCCAAAGCTTTAGAACATAAGTGCCAGCTGGAGCCCTGAGCTGGCTCAGTGGGGCTGCAGGAGATGCTTTTCCTCAGATGGAAGATGCCACAGGACACAAAGGAGATGCCAGGAGAATGAGATCTGGGCTTGGTGCCAGCATCACCCAGGCCAGAAGAACAACTTTAATTGGCCTGTCATCCGGTCTGTTCCCTGCTCCTGTTTCCCCCGTGCCATCTGAGGAGACAGAAAATTAGAAACCAGCCTATCCATTTTTCTTTAATTGTTCTCCCTTATTCTTCAGAGAGGCCTCTCCTGGTCTAACTGCAGGTGATCTATAATTAAAATGTCATATTCCACACGTTTTTGAAGCCATCTGGCTCTGTCTCCAGGACAGAGAAAGGTGTTGCTGGGGGTGGGGGATGAGTGGGACATGTTGCATTGAAAGGCTGTTTTTGCCCGAGCCTAAATCAGGCCGTTTGTTACCTTTAGTGATGCAGGGATGCTGTGTGTTTACAAGGATTTCTGAAAAGCCTTTGCTGGTTCTGACTGCACTGTGCTGACTTTGGTTAGCAGGCCTTCTGGTATGCTTGGGAAAGATAAAATGAGGAAAAAAAAAAAAACAACCCACCCCAAGAAGTATACTTCCTTTTTACTGTTCATGGTGATTAATGTGAGTGGCTTTTCACAATCCATTTCCAATTAATTTTAGCAAAGGGAGCTCTGCTGGCCTGTATATGAACTAAATTTCATATTAGGAGATTATTGAAGGGATTGCAAGCTAAGGATTGAACATAGGGCTTAAGCTCCAAACTAGCCATCATGTGAGTCACCAAAAACCACAATTCCTCCTCAGTATGAGTCATCCTAATGACACACTTGGAGCCAGTGGAGCTCAGAGCATAATCCTCTCTGCCACCAGCCTCAGCCCTGCCTGGAAGAAAACAAGGAGAGATCACAGCGTGTAACATGCTTCCAGCTCCCAGGTGATGTAGATGGAAGGGAAATAAATGGGTATTTCAGTGCTTTCCATTTTGGGGTTGGGACTGGGTGAACAGCAGTCCTGCTGCAATCCGCTTCAATCCCCTAAAATCAGAGGCACCTTTTGTCTTTTTGAGAGAAAGAGAAGAATATATTTCGCTCCCCCTTTTTTCAAGCTCCTTTGAATACCTGTGGTACAACTTGATCTCAACCTTAGTATGGCAAATAAAACTCTTAGTGCTTATGAGAATGCAGTTATTGGCAGTCCTTGCTGTTGCAGATTTATTACTATTTTCTCTCTTCCCTGAGCTATAATGTCCTCTACAAATAGAGTTGATGTTGAAGAGAAAGAAAACAGTTTTTGAATTTATTTTGATAATTGTATCATAGGAAACCCCATGGATGCTGGGAAGAACAGGAGTTGACAGACAAGCCTTTACAAGCTAAACTGAGAAGCAGAAAGAAGAGGAATACATTTATCAGCACTGTCTCCTGTAGTCTTTTTTTTTTCTGCTAATGGCCAGGATATGCTATAACTCTAAAACAGCTGATTCATTCTTCCTCTTTTATTCTCAGGATGTGCTAAGAGCTGCAGGATGTGATGCCAAGTGCTGGCTGCTGCCTGCCCTGGAGCCGGAGTGGCTGTGGGGAGCTGTTGGGAGGGTGCTGACTTTAATCCAGAAAGCAGTGACAGAAGGGGAAAAGCAGTGACAGAAGGGGAAAACTTTGTCTTCTGAGGGTGTGTGTGGGCCCAGGTGGTAGACAAAACCCTTGAGATGGAGAGACTCTGATCTGAGAAGGGATTTCTGTGGTTGGTTGGTTGGGGTTCTTTTCTTTAACCTAAGCATAGCCAGATTTATGATGTGATCATAAACCTTCGTCTCCTCTCCTTAGTGCCTTATCCCTGGCAAGTGGTGCTGGATCCTTCTTCCCTCCTACATTACCCGTATCACATTTGAGAGTCTTTTATGCAGAGGGATAAAAGGGTAAAATGAGTCTTTTAAAAGAGACTTTAAAGAGAGTCTTTTATGCGTAGGGTAGAAAGGTGGGAAAACATTGTAAGTGGTGTAGAAGTTACATTTGTCTAAGGGAAAATGAATGCTGTTGGTATTTGTCCTGAAGCAGCTGGTACCACTTTATTTTCAAGATTTGTGGGAGGCGGGGGGAGAACAGGTTGCACTTTCATGGCCCTCAGATACAACTCAATGGGAGAGGAAGCACATTTGCATCTGCTGGCTGTAGAGGTTTACAGATGATTTGTTGTGATCCATTCCCTGAGCAGAAGGAAAAACCTTTATGTTCCACACAAAACATAGCATGTGTGCTTTTGATGGAAATAAAATGCAGAGGCTGTTGGCCATCACTAAAGATCCCCCCCATACTCTCCATTGGAGTTGGATGTCCAAGTGCTTTGCAGCAGGGCAGTGCTTCCATGGGATATCAGCACGGCATAAACATGGATTTAAGGCACTGGGATGCTGTGGGCATGTGCAATGCTTGAAGTCTTCTTTGGGCAAGCACAGAGTGGAAAAACAAAGGGATGCTTCTTGTATAATGTAGGGTGCTTGTGACAGCAGCAGAAATGAGATCTCAAGGCTGGGCTATAGTAAGTCTCAGGCGTTGGAGAAAACTCTCTCCTGAGAATTTCTTCCCCTGCAATTCTGCAGGTGGATCTCTTTGTGAAGCATGTAAACTTGGACTTCTGTAGTGGGAAGAAAGGGAATGGGAAAAGGAAATTGTTGTAACATCTGATGTTAGGGATGGTACAGTCAAAGCAATCATTATGTAAGCCTTGCTTTGTAGGTTGTTACTGAATATTATTCTATTGGAAGTCAAAGAGAGGGGACTGTATTAGCAGAGAGGGCCCTGATCAGGTGAAAAAAATGCAGATAAAAAGAGAGTAACTGCACTGAAATATATGACCTCACAAGCAGAAAAGGATGTCAGTCATGTGGTAGCTTAGCTGCTCTGTGGGCCTGGGGGAACACGAGTTGAAAGAGTTTAGGCTCAGCCTGCCAATCTGGCCTCTGGATATCCTTGTTAGCATAGACAAAAGCTGCACATACTGATCCAATTCACCAGCTGATGCCAGGAACACTACACAGAGATTCATGTATATGGACCTTCACAGCAGCCTTCTGTATTCCTAAACTCTTAAACCATATTTTGATGTTGTTCAGATTTCTCTGTTTGAGAGACAGGCTGCAAATCTGTCAGTAGGAGAGCTCCGTGTTGCACTAGTTCTTTTTACATTGAAAGGAGGAGGAAGATTTGAGTTGAAGGTTTGCAAGTCAGAATCTGGGGCTTGGATTGCTTCTGCAGCTCTATTTTGTGGCATTAATTCTCATAAAAAAGGACATCATCTGACTCTGTGCCCTATTTGTAACTTTGGATGGTTCATTCTGGATGCACGTGAATTTTTTGTTGAAATTTTCATTCTTTCTGGAAGAGAATGAAGACAGATTGGAAGATGAATTGTCTGGGAAAGCTGTATACCTTTGGCTTTTACAGCTGCCATATTTTAAAGTATTTACCTGGATATGGAACAAAATCAAAAACGCATTTAACACCTCCCCACACTTCCTGTTTCTCATCTTTCCATCAGATGGCATTTCTCAGCTCTAGCAGGAGATAGTACATTCTCTCCTGTAGTAATTCCATCCAGAGTGTACAAAATTGGTGCAATTTGCCCCTCTGGCTCTGTTCTCCGCCCAAATACCTCCTGCATAAAAGCCTTGCAGAATTAGTTTGCACAAGTGGTAGGTGTGCTCTCTTCTGCAATGTGTGGGACCAGCAAGGGAAGAAAATAGAGATGCTGTGAGGTTGGGAAATAATTTTGTATGTCCAAAGGAGGGCAGAAGGGAATTACATTAGTAGGACATAATACGTTGTTTATTTCGGCATTAGCGTTGTACCACTTTTCAGGTACGTGGCAAATTGGCTTTGATTTTTAGCTTTCTTTATGTGTTGTGTTACCCCAACAGCACCGTGAGTTGCAATTGTTTGGAACATGTTTGCTTGTAAATACATTTATAAGTCTTACTGTAATGGCAATTATTGCAGTAAGGCTGAGCTGTGAATGAAGTGTCGTGCTTAGATGCCCGCTGGGATGTTGTTCATCCATTCTCCATTAAGTCTAACTCTGTCCTGTTAGCAAACTTTCTATACTTGAACATCGAGAGATGATCTTGGAGGGGTTTTCTTTGTGTCTGGGTACTGTGAAGGAGAGCAGTGCAAGCTGTCGCTGTTCAGTAAAAACTAAGAGTGGACCACAGAATTCAGGATAACAGCTTCCTCTTTACAGTTCTGCTACTGCTAAGTATTGACTAGCCAGCCAGTTACATTTTAAATGGAAAATAGCCTTGTGATAACTAAGAAGGTTCTTCTTTAGAATAACAAAGTAGAGGGAAGTGGTAGCTAGAAACAGCTTGTCCTGAGGGACCAGGGCCATTTACAAATAGGCACAAGGTAGCCCTGAGCAAGATGTGAACAATAAACTGCCAGGAAGTGGTGAAAGGAAAAGGAGCAGTGAATTTCACCCATTAAATTTCCTTTCAGATGTGTTTGTAACCTATTTGCCTTGCCTTTTCCCTTTCATTTGATTTCAATAGTGCACAAAGAAGACTTTTCTGTCACTCAGATCTATTGTTCCAGAACCTTGTGGGGTTTAAGTTGATACAGCATTAACTTTTGTCATTAGACTGTACCAGCACTCCCAGCCTGACACTCTTTGCCATTAAAAATACATTTTGTCAGCAGTAACTGCTTTTCTTTAAGAGTGAGGTTCCTGAGTAGATTCTCCTGCTCTTTGGCAAGGCGACCTAAGCTGTATTGTGGTCCTGATGATATTGCTGTTTGACTCATTTTGTCAGGTGGGCTCAAAGATTTATTTTCTAGGCAGTGTCCCAGCTTGCATGATTCTGTTTCACTCCTACTTGTGAAAATCAGTCACAGGGAGCATGGCAGAAGAAATTACCAGCATGAGCAGGGAGTTCCTTGAGCAGCAGCCGATCCCTGTGCCAATCAAAAGGGTTTTGCTCTTTTCCTGCCTGTGTTTGCAGGGGTCTGTGTATTATTTTGGATCTGTTGTGTGGTATAAAAACAGGAGCTCGCCCATAAGAGCTTGACTAAGCTTTTTATATATGCCCCAGAGTCTCTTGTCTATAACATTAGCATGATCATCATAATAAGATCCTTTATGAGATTACACATTGCAATCCAGCAATACATTATAAAAGTATTAATATTTTATGTATTCCCTGGAGGTGAAAGTGATTCAACAGTTACAGGTATCTATATATTTGTCATACATGGATAGAATATATATGAGTGTATCTAGGTTTCTCAGCTGAACAGTGAAGGCTCCTTTCTTCTGGAAACACGCTGTAGTCCTGATTATCTTCAAGAGAAGGTTGAGGCAACAAATGTATGCTGGAGCAAGAGGCTTTTTGTGGGTTTGTAGGATACTGGTAAGAATTCTTACAAACAGTAAGAAATTATATGTCATTGTGTGTGGCCTACAGGCCTCTCCAAGCTGGAAGGAGAGGGAATAGCAGGGGGTGGTGCCTGCAAGCATGTCAAGAGCTTGAATAAAGCTTTCTGCATCCAAAGGCTCTGGTTAGAGAGAGGTGAGGATGCTGCACACTCTGTTCCAGAGCCACGAGTCAGTCCTTGCAAGGTCAGTGCTTAGCAGGGCTTGGAGGAATCCTGTAGTAATTAAGCTGAAATCTTTAGTGGAGTTTGCAGGTGCTGTGTTACTGTTGGCAGAAAGCTCATTTCTGAAAATACAGCAGAGAGAGTTGTTATTATTGTTGTGGGCAGCAGGCACGACTGAATCCCTAAATAACTGATGCCTGTGCTTAGCTGTCTTCCTCCTGCAGTGTGTTTCCTAATCTTTGCTGGTTCACTTTCCTTGGCCAACAGTGACACTGCTTGCTTGCTATTTAAATGCTGTTACTGGTCAATGGCTGGTACTGAGTGCAATTCAAACAAAAACAAACGCTGAGGGCTCTGATTTAATTACTTTCTGATGTACCACACTCTCTCTGTGAAGCAGGGAGCCTTGTTCATAGACAACCTACCTCTGCTTTGGTCTTGATTTTACATCAGTCAGCAAAGCCATCCAGATCTCCAGTTTCTGATTCTGCCTATTACCAACAGATTCCATTTCTGTATCCTGGTTTCAGCAAGCACCTTGTAGAGGTTTCAAGGCTTATTTTCCTCAGTTGGTGTAGGTCTGTGCTCACTGGCTTCAGTAGGGCCCCTTGGTGGTGTGCATTTAAGGATGTGCGTGTCCTTTCCAGAAGTATGGCCTCAGCATTTTTATGGATCAGTAAATTGCAGTATTGTTGAAGGCAAAATCAGCAACAGCAAAACTATCCCTAGTGTAACATTCAACATGTTGTGGAGCTTTAAAAGAAATGGGGAAAACATTGCTTTCTGTTAGACCTTATAAAATGACCCAAAGCAGCAGAACCACTCCTTATCTGGAAACTTCATCAAACTGATTTGGCAGAGGGAAAGTAAAGACTGTAGCCAAAGAACTGTAAGTTTTCCAGTGGAAAGACATCTTCTGTTGCTGAGTTGTATCATGTTTTGGGTGGTGATATAAGGTACTGATGGACATCAGTAAATGCTGCATGTTGCTTACATTAGGTTTTAAATCTTATTTAAAGAACTTGAGAGAATATATGGCTACCAAATGGAAGACAGTTGATCACTGATAGGATTTTAAAATGGATTTAAAATCCATAACAAAAATTGAGGCATATGCTCTATTTGCTTTGTCTTCTACACTGGTTGTGAATGCTCTTGCAAAGCTGTGCAAGGACCACACTATATACATTATGGGTTAAATAACTTTCTTATTATTGTTAATCTGATTTCCATTTGAACTTAAGCCCTTTCACCTGTCCATTCTAGGGGGAAAATGAAATATATTTACCATAATTGAACTGTAGCTTAATTTCTTTAGGTACACAGTAAGCCAGTGATCTCTAGAGAATGTGCTTCTGTTCTAAGAGGCTTATGAACAGAGGAAGGCATTAAATAATAACACAACTTTCAGATATTTATTACTACAGTGAGATCACATTTGAGGCTTTATTTTTTTTAATCTGAAATTGAATTAATTCAGGGTATTTGGTGGTTCTTAAAGTATTCCATGCTTTTTAAAATTATCTGTTATCTTTTCTCACCTGGTAGCAAAGCGACTTATATACTGCTTCACCAAATAAAAGCTATTAGTAAAGTACCTAAACTGCATGTGATTTTCTAGAGCTGATAGGATTTTGGAAAGTAATGAATTTTACATGATACATACTGGAATTGTTTATATTATGCCCACATCAGCATAAATTACCCTTCTTTACATGGAAATCTACACTTGCCTCTCCCTGACGTTGTCACTGGTGTTTCTGATGGTCACTGTATGTCAGGAGGCAGCTGAGGAGCTTTTTATGGGCTAAGATGTTGTGTGCTCGTGGCCAGGCAATGGCAGCCATGGAAGAGCCAGCTGGGACCCAAGGGCAGCCCAGGCAAGTGAGTGGTTGCTTTTAAGCTGGGCCTTGAGGGAACAGGACAGATCACCTCAGCTGTGTGATGGAAATCCTTGTGCTCTTCACTGGCTGCAACCTGTGGCACTGTCCCAGCATGACTCCTCCAGGGCATGTTCCTTTGAAACAAACAAAATGGATAAAATCACGGACAAAGGACTCTCTAACTAGTTAAAGTAAGAAAGTGATACCTTTATTTGGCTGCTGAGCAACACAGGGAGTATTCTCCCAAAGATGTATACAAGAAGCACAAAGCTCTAGCCTCTATTTATCTACAGAAGTCTTACATCTTCATTCAATTACTCAGAAGCACTTACACATACACATAATCCTAGCATCTCCTACCCCAGCTTCATATTGAAATGAGCTCAAAGCCCTTTATGCCTCCACAGTTCTTCTCTCAAATTGGGTTGGTGGTCTTTGAAATCGGCCAGTGGTCTTGAAGGATGAAATCAGAGATGTCTTCCTCGCAGTGGCCTTTTTACCTTCATCTTGTTGGCAGGCTACGTGACCTCTTGGGCATAGTCCAAGCTGTCCTGCCAGGTTCTCATTAGTTTCTGTGTCCAGATGCAGCCATGGTTTCTTCTTTATCCCAATGGTCCATCTATCTTATTTCCTTCTACAAACACAACTAAAACGAGCAAGTAATATATGGCCTGAGCTCTAGCTTAAGCGTCTAATAATTATTAACTCTTCTGCTTCATCTCTACTCTTCTAACTTAAATCTTCATCAATATAAATTGCTTCTGTTCCTTAGCTAAAATCTTAACTCTTTAAATTCTTAACTCAGCTTCTCCCACCACCCAGCAAGGGCTGGGGACACGAGCACCTCCTGCAGCCTTCCCAGTTGGTTTGCTGGCAACTCTTGCCAAAAACTCCTGGCAAAAGCTGCCCTCAGGCAACTCTTCACCCGTGGAATGGGGAAAAGTGGTTGTATATAGATCCTGCATATGTAATAGTCTGCCTTGCCATGAGATTTCTCCCGTGACCTTGCACCTGGGAGTGATGCCATAGAACATCCACCTTCTTGCCTCATCAGAGCATCCCTCTGAGCTGCTGGGCTGCCAGAAGGTTCATCAGTGTGTTACAGACAGAGGAGTGCAGGTGTTGAGGATGGGAGCTGAAGGAGCTGGAGCAGAGGGTGCCTGAGCTGAGCCAGGTGCCTTTGTGGAGTTTTGTGACCTTGTGTTTGTGCTGTGACGGTGACAGGAGCCCTACTCCTTGTCCTGCTGAATGTCTGTACAGAGCACATTTGCTCTGCAAACTGCTGGAGGGAGTGTAGAAACCAGGGGTGCCACCTTGCATGTGTCAGCACGTACTGCAGAGACGTGTGGGTGAGGACAGGGCTGTCCTCTTCCAAGAGCCCAGAATTTCCCCTACTGTGTCGGGCCGTGCTCCAGGGACCTCTTCCCGAGGCATCAGATGCATGGTTGTGTCATGTAAACATGACCCAGACAAGCAAAAACTGGGCTTGCTGCTCATTAATCATCTTTATTACTGTGTGTCTGAGCAGTGATGAAATCCAAGTGCTCCGTGCAGGACTGTATGTCAAAATAAGCACCCTACAAAGAAAGAAATGCTTTTTAATTCCGGTCATCTTAAAAGCTGAATAATTAAGGTGATGATAAAGATGGATTTTATGGTCCACTCTCAGGAAAAGGAGGAAACAACATATATAATGTGCCCCAATGGAAAGGACAACTAGATATAAAGTTTTTTAGGAATAATTTTCACAAAACCTTTTCTAGAAAGGTCTTTCCCAGAAAAAAACAACAAATCACAGCTATATTCATAGCCTGGATTTTATTTAGTTCCTCACAATTCCAGCATGACTATAGTTCGTGCTGCTCTTAGCAAAGTTAGGAAATGAGTTAGCTTCGGTATTAATATAGTGAGTTACATTTGCAAAGCCAATCAAGAGCTTTACACGGTGTTCCGAGATACCGGAATTCAATTCACAGGATTTGCCAAAGCTCTATTTTTATTTTGTCTTCATCTGATGTTATCAAGGTTGTTCTTGTTCCAAAAATGGATGAGTTAAGCAATAGTTAGCAGTTGGTAATAGGAGTCAAGAAGACCAAGGCTTTTAACACATTCAGAATGTTTAATTTCCCCTCCATCTGATGATAATAACTTAACATGTAAAAGGAAAATAACACAAAATTATGTGGATTTAAAAAACCTCCCACGCACCTTATGGAATTAAAATACTGTGTGGGCCTGGAACCACGAGTATGTTCACTAAGTATGATCTCCAGAAGCATGTTATATTTGAGAAAAAAAAATTAAATGAAAAATTAATCGTTGCTGTTTTATCCAAACACTTCACTTTCCTAACATTTTGCCATGCCCATTAGGTAATCACGCCACTTATGTTTAACTAAATTTTTCCCTTAGGGTGCTATCTGTAAAATTTAAATATCTGCTTATTCACTTGGGGTGTTTCTATAATTGGAACATAACATTGCAGTAAGTCTTGAAGTATGTCCAAGGAAAGGTCAGGCTTTGCTGAAATTTTTTACTGATCTGAAGCTTTTTCACGCCAAAATGGATTTAAGCGTACAGTCAGCAGCGTATTTCTGTGAGGTGGGGTGATTTTTGGTTGTGGCATGAGGAGCTGGTTGGAAGTCTGGCTTCCCAGGCAGACTTGGCACAGCACCAAGACGTGCAGTGTGCTTTGCAGAGTCACAGAACAGCCTGACGCAGGAGACATGCCGGAGATAAGTGTGGGAAATCCTATCTGCTTCATCATCCCAATGGATGTGGAGAGCGGGGAAGGAAGAGCCCAACCCCTCTCAGAGATGTTTCTAGGAAGCAGTGTCATAGATATATATTATAAATGCTTTCTGTGAGCACCTTTTTTTTTTTTTTTTTTTTTTTTTCTTTTTCTTTTTTTGTTAAAGCATGGAGGATAGGACTCAGATGTTGTTAAAATGAGGTAGGATGGCCACAGTCTTAGCCTGTTCTGGGGTATGTATGTTAGTGTGTTTTATTAATAGCGAGCCTTTTTAGATTTACCTAACAAAAATCCAAGATGGCTGTGGAAAGCTGTTCCTTTTAATGGCACTTGTAGTGCTGGAAAAGGAGAGCAGCACACGTTATGGTATAGCAGAGCCACAGTAGCAAGTAATCCTGTTCTGACTGTTGTGACAGGTATTTCAGGTTCAAAGAATTAGATTAGGTTAGAAACACCAGGAGGAGAAAGTGCAAAACCTGCAGAGCAGAAAAAAGATTAAGCTGAGGGTGGGCAGGGGGGAGCCCTCATTTCCTATGGGCACTCCTCTTAAAATGCTGCCCACTACCCAGCAGAGCAAGTACTCCCAAATCCAGAGCACTGCTTGTCTCCTCTGCTCCCAGGGGCCCTACACGGATGCTGAACATGTTTGTAAATGCTCTTTATAGTGTCCCTGCAGTAAATATCTCACAGTGTGAAAAGTATAAAATCTGTGTTAAAATGTACTCATTTTCTTGATCAAAAGGGCAGCGTTGCTCACTGTGAGCAGCCCTTTGGAAATTCGAGTTTATCTGGAAATAACATTGTAGTTGGTAGAGACTAGAAATAGAATAGAACGTGGGGGATTTAGTAAGTATATTTAGGATACAGGAGTCAGTAAGGGGACGGAGAATGACATGGCAAAGATGTAAGTACAAAATACAAACACACTGTCTTGGTTTGGAAAGACAGGTATCTACCAGGGAAACTGGAGTTTCCCTTAGAATGGAGAATGTCAACTCCCCGCCAAATTATAATTTTGCAATCAAGGGCTTTCAGGCAGAGATTTTGGGAATAGGAATAACAGTTCTTTACTAGGAATATTAATAATAAAATATAGTACAAAAAAACAAAACCACCCACCCAAAACAAGCAAACAAACAAACAATTNCTCCACAACCCAGGACACACACACAAACCAGGTTTTCCACACGGTGGTGGTGGCTTTAGTATAGAACCTTTGCGATGCAGACTACAGCCAAGAATTAAATCTCAAGGAAATTTAGCAATCATTTTGGTAGTACGTGTACTCTGACAGGCTTCATTCATAAGCCTCATATACTAAGTGCATTTTACAAGGTATTATTGCAGAAGCACTGGAAAGATACAGTAACTGGTGAGGAGGTTTTTGCCAGAAAACATTTCCTGAAGAGGATAGTCATGCACAGCAAACCAGAAATATGCTATTTTTAAAAGAATTTGTATTTAGAAAGCATCTTCAGGAAGAAGAGATGGAATGTTATCTTCCTTAGGTATACGCCTGTTAAGATATTTTTATCATGTGCTGCAATCTAATGCTAGATCATGTAAGAGGGGCTTTGCACATTCCTTTCTCATTTCTGTTAGGAAATTAAATCCCGATAAGGTTCTATATGATGTCTCTTATCACTCTGTAGAGTAGCAATTTAAAGACCAGAAACACATATGGTTTTTCATCTTTACGATCCAATTTTGACCACTGGAGTTTGTTTCCTGCTGCTGTTTTCACGAGGACAGAAAATGCTTTGTCCAAAATCCACTTACCTCTCTGCTGGCCTTCAGTTTGAGGAATGTTCTGTTAAATCCAAAATACTCGGTTGTAATATTGAGCAAAAATTGGCTTCCTGCTAATAAATTAATACAAATAGTATTTGGGTTTCTCTTGCCTTTCTTGTTAGCTCCTCGAGTGAAGGATGAGTAAACTGCAGGTGAGAAATGGTAAGAAAACATACTTTGCAAAAATGAAGCATCAGTTGCAGTCAGAGAATTGTCTGTGCTGGAATTTAAGCAATTTGTGGGTGTGAGGAGTCTGTGGTCCCTATAAAAAGCAGGATGGGCTGGCCAGCCATGAGGGGAGAGGGCAAGGGCAGCCTGGAGTGCCAGTGTCAGCCCACAGCAGAGAACCTCCACGAGTGGAAAGCCAGAAAGATGAAGGAGCAGCAGCACGGAGGTAGACATGTGCCCTGCACCCTTATATTCAATCTCATTCTGCACTGGTGCTCCCTGAACGTTGTTTTTTATATTCTCAAAGACCCTCACTGAGACAATTTTGTTACAGCTCCTGCTTATCAACCTTTAGAGTGTTATTCCAAAGCTAATCCATGTCTTGCTTTCTGAAAAATAACATGGAGGACATAATGGAGATGAATATCCAGTCAAAAAACTTAAATTGCTGTCTTTAAGGGTTAATCTTTAAATATAATCTGCCTCCAAGTAGATTCACTTATGGTCATTTGGATACAAATGCACTTTTATAAGAGAATTATTCACTCAGGGAAGTGAGCAGAGGGAATTTAGAGAAGATGTACAAAAATAACTAGGAAGCTCAAGGAATCAATTTATATTCAAGCATTAAAGTAATGACAATAAAGCTTTACCAGCAGAAGCTACAGAGACTTCAGTGCCTTGCAGTAAAGCATGATTATTTATAAAAAAAGGGAGAGAAAAGCTTGGAGGTTTTTTTATTTTATTTAAGAGTTAGGTCAAATAATTGATGGTGATTTGCAGCTGACAAAAAGGTAGCAGCAAAGACATTTCAAAGTGGCCAATTTAGGCATGATGAGGGAGCGAGGCACTGTCCTGGCAGTGTCTGAGTCCACCAGGCTCAGGCTTAATAAATACAAAAAGTTCCAAGATGGGCTTCAAAACAAGTAGGGTGAAGGTTGTTTTGTTGGTTTAGGGGGTAGGTTGATTTTTTTCCCTGTTTTGTTTTGGTTTTGTTTTGTTTTTTCCTTGTTACAAACTAACTCAAGATCAGCAAGTTTAAATGTAATTTTTCCAGAGTGATGAGAATTGTTTTGGAGATTTTGTTTTTTTCTTTCTGCATGTGTGGTTTTTTTTGTTTGTTTGTTTGTTTTTTGGGGTTTTTTTGGGCTGTGTTGTTTTTTTAACAGTAAATGCATTTTCCTGTAAAGACTGCAGCACATGGGTTCCCAGGGAATAGTTCAGTTGTGTTTTGACTTTTAAAACATTTTATACTTCCTTTTCCTCTTAACTTCAAGCATTTAGAATGCATTAGGGTCACTGGTTCTAGTGGGAATGCTGATGTTAAGGTTAGTTCAAGGGCAATTTAATATATTTTGGAGGTGTCGGTATTGAAATTCTGTAAAAGCAAAGATGCTTTATTTTGTGTGTAGGTCTAGAGAACAGATACCTTGTATTAAATTCAGGTTTGTGTGGAGAAAAGGTAACATGCAGTTACAGAAGTATGTCATGTGACACTGGAGTGTACATAGCAATAATGAAAGTAGGAAATTAAGCTCCTGACTATCTAAACATAAATATATATGCATGCCCAGGAAGGAAGTGGCACACAGTCTTTTAAAACTGGAGAATGTTCATCTTCGATGACGCTTCCCATGTAACTACCACAAGGAACTGTTGATCCAAAAGGCCTTGTGAACAGTGCTGTAGAGTGAAAAATCATGGAACTAACTCTTTCCACTCTAATAATAAATAAATGATGTCAGGGTGCTCATTATTTTAATTAAATTAATGTGTAGTCATTAATAGTTATGATACTTCATTCCCCCATCATGTAGACAAGAGGGATTGTTAATTCAGGGCTCAGCAATACCAGAGCAACATAGCTCCAAGGCACCTCAAAAACTGGATGAAGAAACAACTGTTCATGTTGCTGTTTGGACACAGATTTGTAGCTTACCTGTGGCAGTTGTCTTGATATTACTGTTAATAGTATTTTACCTTGTCTTCTGATCACACAGGTCTTACAGATACTCAAGGAAATGTGCATTTGGTAAAACTTGGCATGATTTATATAGCTTGGAGCAATGAGTAAGTTCTTACTTAATTAAATGAATTATGTAGACATTTTTTAATTGTCCAAATGCCAAACCAGATATACTGGGCTTTGGAACTCCTCCCTATTTTTAGAGCAATACTGACTTTGTTTCTTACCATGGTAGTGGTGTTTTTTTTTTTTTTTTTTTTTTTTAGTCTAGTAATCTATAATGTACTTGAGCTGTTTTGATATAGTTATCTTCAATTAAGCACATAACTTATTAATATTGTGTAAGTTGGATTAAGTTCTTTTGGTAGTATTTTAACATGCCAATTTGTAATTACATTCTTTCGCTACAGCAGACAGATTGGTAAGTCGTAAGTTATTAAGAAAAAGAAATTGTTCTAATGAATAAATCAAGCATCACTCAGGAGGGCCAAAATGAGGACTCCAAGGCTATTATTGGACTGCATGTATCTACCAGTATTTAAATCATAATTAATAAAAAAACCCCCAAACCTGTGTGGTTTGAAAAATATGGCAATGCATCATATTATGTGATATTAGAAATATCCTTCCCCAGCATGTGCTTAACACTGTACTGTGTTTTGGTGTTGTTACAACTCGTGCCCTGTGAAAGTGAACCAGTTAATGCCTGGTGTGATTGATGGTGCTTTAAGCTGGGAGGTCGTAACCATAAATATTGTAAAGGGCTTTGATTTTCAGATTATGCCAAACATTCCCGCTTTGAAAAATGGGTCTCACTGAAAGGTGTAACGTTGGGAAAAGTAAACACAACATTTTAAGTTTAATTCCCATTCTCTGTTGTGACAATTACAGATCACAAGGCAAAGGAAGCCATCATAGCACGTCATATATTGGACTCGATGAAATGCATTACTGTATGAATCTCTGGAGCTTTTTTTTTCCTGCAGTGGGGCTCTAATTTATACTTGCTCATTCAGGAATAAATAGTGCTATTTTCTGACCTGTCATGTCTCACCTCAGCTCTCTTCAGCTTTTACACTGAGAAAATGATGTCGTGGAACTGAATGCTAAAGCAGCAAACTGCGTTAAGATTAATTTTACAGTCCAGCCCTTAAAATTTTTAGAACTATTCTATTCATCCTTTCATTACTGTGACAGCAGATTTCCAGTGTGGCACAGGAGCACGCAGGGGTAGGGATGTGTGTGTAGAGGGAGAGGCAGAATGATCGAGTGAGTACATAAATGAGTGAATACTGGTGCTGTTCTGAGCTCTGCTACCCGTTCTCCTGAACTTCCTGATCTCATTACCACCACCCAGTGGAAAAGTCTGGAGCTAATGCCAATTCCTGGTGTGAACTTCAGGACTTCTTCCCACAGAAATACCTACTGCTGCAGTAAATGAGCCCAAGCTCACTGATGTGAAGTTTCTAATTGACTGTGGAATACTTTTGATCAATTTTGATCAATTTTTTAGACTCCAGTCTTTTAACTGTGGAAAAAAAATTGTGTGGATGTTGGCAGGGAAAATAATCTGTTTGTAATAAATGGCCATAAATCATCTGCTATCCTAGATCTCAAAATTTACAGTTTTCCTATCTATTTGTGAATTTCCTTTTATCAGGTTTTCCCTTAATGCCTCCTTTATTTTTTGTTAAAAAGCTTTTCATTTCTTAAGAACCTTGAAAATGTTGTACTTTTGTAACAAAGGAAGTTTTAACTGGGTAAGATTAATTAAAAAAATGGGTAAAAATGGGAAATTTGGTGCTCATTATATAGTCAACTCTATCTCTAGAAAAGCAGCAGATGTAGAGTGGCTGCTTGAGATCTCTTTGGATATTGTGTATGGTGTTCATGTGTTGTTTGCTTTAGTGTAATGCCAGTATGTAATGTACCTTGCCTGCTGGATTTTATTGAGCTTTGGCTGGTGGCTTGGTGGAGTTGCACCCATTCTGTGGTCTTTTGGCTTTTGCTTTTTGGTTTATGAAAGGGTGTATGTTTTTTTTTTAATGAGGTTTTTTTTTGCCTTGTCACTGAATTAGTGTCACTTGCACTTTTGTGCTAGATTGCTAGAGAAGTGAAACTGAAGATTTTATATAGCAGTCAGTTGGGAAAAGTCATGGGATGGTTTGGATTGGAAGGGGCCTTGAAGACCATTTAAAAAAGACCATCTGGAAACCAATACCACCTAAAGACTCTCCTGCCACATGCAGGTAGACCTTCCACTAGAGATGGGAGCATTGCCCCTGAGATAAAATCCAATTTTTTTCCTTATGATTTTTGATAATTTATTTTCATTTATTCTGTTGAGGTTTGACTTGGATGTTCTGTTTAAATGGATATTGGGAAGCTATAATTCCATGACAGACTGTTTCAGGGATTCATTTTCCAGTTGCTGGCTCCATTTGCTTTTCATAGAGAACAATCTATTTGATAGAGGATTTGCTTCCAAGGCAATGTTTAACACAGCACAGTGAATTGCATTTGCAGTGCTTGAAATGGTCAGGAGTGGCTTGTGCAGCCATCAGGTGTTTTGGCTTGGGCCATCAGGTGTTTTCTGGCCTTTGTAAAAATATCCTGCTGTTTAATACTGTTATAGTGCACCAGTCACTTGTTGGTGTCACCTCATATTCAGTGTGCCATTTGCAATTTTATTTAAAATTTTATTTGTCTGATTTGGGGCATTTATTTTTTTTTTTTTTTGGTGTGTGTTTGTTTTGTTTTTTTTTTATTTTTGTTTGGAATGGATTAGGGAAGAAAACAAAAGGGTGCACATGCTGTTAGGAAAATTCTGCAGCATAAACATGAAGAAGGGAAGATCCAGAGAATGCTGTGTTATATCCAGTAAAAACACAGTTTTTCCCAGTAGTATCCTAAAGCAGACAGTGGGAATATTGGTGATTGGGAAGGGCAGAGAAGTGTTTGCATTTCTGAACAGAGGAATGTGATGCTGGACACAGATGCTAGGTGGGTATGTGGAGAGGGGGAGGGGATAATTCTTGCTGGACAAGCTTTTTCTCAGGGCTGTTCTGAACAAGCAGTGGTATGAAATTACCTGCTTTGGAGGGCTGAAGGAGCAAAGAAAAAGAAACAGAGTATGTTTTCATAAATCTTTGCTGCTGCTTTTGGGATTGAGCAGAGATATTAGTTGAAGCCTTCACAGCCCTCTCCCTGTGACACAACATTGAGGGCTGCAGCCCTTAATTTGACTGCATGCTGCAGGGCTTTAAGGCTCTACTGCCTTTCCTTAGCTTTGTGACACCAGGGCTCCACTCAGCTCAAGTGCTGGAACAGGGAGCCCACTCTTGAGACTCTTCACACACCACGAAGGATGTGCTGGGAGCTAGGCTACCAGAGTATCCCAGTTTCCTCTTTTTCCTGCTGCACCACCCCCACAGCTGATGAATGAATGAATGAATGCAGTTGTAATGCAGTGTATAATGTACATTACTCCATAATGGCCTTTAAAAGGTAAGTGGGATGCTCCTTCCTGGGCTTTCCTTCTGCTTAATGCAAGGAGGATGGGCATCTGAAATAGGGAGACACATACGAGGCTAAGTGAAAAGGGGGAAAAAAAGAAGGAATAAAAAAAGGACCAATACAGGGAGCCTGAAGGTGCAGGAGATGGCAAAAAGGTGTATCTCAGGCAGCAGATTGCTTGCAGGGAGATAGTCCTTGGATAAAGTGAATTTTGTTGAATTCAATAAGAATCGCTATGGGAACTTAATTGAGTTTCTTGTGACTTGAGCACAGACATTCCTTTCTATCCTTGATGGGTATGTTTCAGGACAGAGTGAATGATTTCTCAGGATCTGTTAGTAACACATATGCTGTGCCATGCTTTAAAAGCTGTTAACCAGAAGAGGATTGTTTGTACTCCTGAATATTTTTTCTGGGTTATGCCAGGGCTGTTTCTTAAATAATGAATATTATTAAATATTAGAATGCAGAATATTGAGTATTCTCACAGGCAGAAAAAGAGTAGAGTGTGCAAGAATTAGTTTAATTTGTTCACTGGCTTCTAGTTCACAAGTCTTCCAGAAAGTCCTTCAATTCCGTAGCCTGTTTCTTGAGTTGATATTTGCTATTTTATACAGGAACAACTCCTTGGAGATTCTTCCCAAATAGAAGAATAAGACAATGAGTAAATAAACAGCACTGGCTATTTATTATATAGCAGAGATTTGAATAAATAACAATATAAACAGCTGAAACCCCAGGAGAACAGGAGAGAGATGGAAATAGGGAAGATTGATGGTAGGTAGGAGCCATAGGGTTGGGGATTGATGAAATTAGCAATTTATTAAAAATAAAAGATTTGAGAAGGAAGCAGCACCTTGAGCCTTATGTGATCATAATAAACAGAATGAGGCAAGAAAACTTAGACGAAGGGTTAAGATAGCAAAGTATCAGAGATAAAAAGAAAAAAAAAAAAGAAGAGAGGCCAACTAGAGTAAACAGGACTAGAAAACTACTTGTCCTTTTTTTTTATTCAGTGCTTTGGAGGAATCAAGTGGTTTTTAATTGTTTTTTTCACCTCCCTTAACAGAGGAGGACAGTGATTTTCATGAGCAGAAGCTATAGCAGCCTTTAATGCTGTTTGGTACAAAGCAGAGTGAACCTTGGCAACTTGAGCTGTGGGAGTAGATTTTTTTTTTTTCTCTGTTGCTACAAGAAGATGTTCCCAAGTCCTTGGACTCTTAACAAGAGCGTGCAAGCAGCACCTGCACGTCTCTGAAAGGCCAGAGAGCAGCTGTACAACCCTGAAAGGACCCAGGTGTGGCTGCAGCAGCTGTGAGTAAACGTGTCAGCAATGTGCCTGTGCAAGGATTTCAGAGAAGAAGGTTCCAGTTCTTTGAGATGGTGGATTTGTGGAGTTTGATTCCCAGGCAGAAGGGTCCTCACATATCAGTAATGTTCTATTTAGAAGGTGGATTTTTTTTTTTTTTCTAGTCCAAGTTGGAATATATTTATTCCCAGGAATAAATTCCCCTAAACTTCTGACATTTTTGAGAGAGAACCACACCCATGATCCTGTCTGGAGTGGGAGCCAGGCCTTAAGTGTGCCGTGTTGTTAAATTTATCAGGTATTTATAATATTGACTCGATTTTTGCATGGCAACGAACTTGCTGGTTATTTCTAGATGCACACGTACATCCTCATAACCAGGAAAATCGTGTTGCTGTGCCTGAACATGATCACACTCTTTTTTTGGCTGCAGCAAGGGGCAGCAAGTTCTGACCTCTCACCTGTGTCTCGGCTGTCAAAACTTTCCACTTTTTGCCATTTCCGTAATTCCTTCCCAAGCACTGAAAATGCTAAAGAATGAGTGACAGCTGTCAGAATTTACTATTCACTGTGTATATGGAGGATGATAGAAGATGTTTATCAGAAGGGGGCACATCTCAAAAACTGGGGCCTCCTTCCTCAAGGATGTAAACACCTGAGACAATAATTTCTGCCAGGGAGGTGTTTGTATGTGTCCCCATCCTGAATCTTCTGGCAGTAGGTCATTGTTTTGGAGGACAAGATGACAGGACACTGCCATTACGTGTAAATGCTGACTAAGGGACACGTTCAGATGTTACATCATGTTTCTGGGCTTCTTTTCTGAGGTGTCCCCTCTTTTGGCACTGGAAGTTCATCCCATCAGTTTTGATTTTTATAATCCAGAATAAAGGTAGAGCAGGTTGGAAGATGAGCCAGCTACGAGTGTTTCACAGCTCCCATGAGACAGCTGCAAATCACAAATACCTCACGGAGGGGAAAATACCCAAACAAAGCAACAAACCTCACTTAAGCATCTTTCTGGTGCACATCTTACACTATGACAATTTCTGGTCCTGGGAGCCAGCTCCGATGTGCGTGCTGCAAAACCAGAAAGGAACACTTACGCTGGTGAAGGAACGGGGGTATGCCATAGCTACCTCATGCTGATGTACCTCATGGTTTCTAGTCCGGTTTGCTGGGGGCTTTGTAGAACCGAGCGCGTACATTACACGGGCGTTGAGGCTGAGGAGCGCAGAGTCTGCGCCAGAGCCTGCAAGAAACCATGGTTGTTGTCCTTTTCCTTGCAGACGCCCAAGCCCTGCGAGGCCGGGTGGGCAGAGCCGCCTCCGCCGGCGGCCCCGGGCCGGGAGAACCGTGAGTACCCGCGGGGGAGAGGCGGGCGCGCCGGGAAGCGGGGATGCGGCCCCCGAGCACAGGAGAGGGATGCGGCCCCCGGAGGAGGAGGGATGCGGGCGCCCCGGGAAGGGGGGATGCGGCCCCAAGCGCTTCCCCCCGCCGTGACCCAGAAGTTTGGGCAGCCCGCTCCCGATCCTGCAGCTTTGTCGGGCGGGATGCGGCGGCGATGGGCTGCGGCAGCAAAGGGCGGGATGGAGCTTACCCCCAGCGGGGATGAGAAATGACCGATTTCCCCCAATTGCGTTGTCACGGGCCAGAGGAGCCGAGAGCAGCAGGCGGGGGCGGGGAGCGGGGGGGCTGCTCCGCCCCGGGCAGGTGGAGATGCCCGCGAGTTGGGTGTTGGAGAAATATGTA
>VWYO01012919.1:177933-217448 GCA_013400275.1 Rhadina sibilatrix | reverse complement strand
TTTTGTTTTGTTTTGTTTTGTTTTGTTTTCCCTGGAGAGGTCACTGAGAGAGGCTTTTTTTTTTTCTTGATTGTTTGTCTCTGCAGGTGATCGTTATGTGTTTGTCCTCTGCCTGTGTCCTGCTTCGCACAGAATTAGTCACTTAAAACTTTGTGAAGGTTTGGTTCAAAAATCCCAAAATACAGCAGCAAGAAGGAGCTACAAACTTTAGTCAGCTGGTAGGCTGGTTGGCCTTCTGTAAAAGCTGCTCAGTGGAGAGCATCAGAGTTACTTTTTGGTGGAAGAGATGGAATGACAGCGTTTCTGTCGCCTTGGTCTTTCTCTAAAGCACATCTGTCTTTAATGCCTACTGAGTGTGGGCTTTGAGATGGGATTATTTGGGACAGGGAGAGAAGTGTGTGAGGGATAAAGATACAAAGCAGGAGGAGGATGAGGAAGGCTACAGCTCTATTCCTCAGGAGGAGGCATGGGGAAAAGCTGAGCTCAGAGAGAAGTGAAAGGCACAAGAGGGAACAAAGGAGAGGGTGGATTAAGGTAACTGAAAAAATAGGCTACTGTAAAAACTTTTAAAATTAAATAAGAAAAAAAATTGCTTGTGAATGAGCCTTTAGTCAGGTGAGGGTGGGACATGAAAGAACGTGTCTCTGCATACAGTTCTGGGTACCTGATGGCTTTTCCCAGTACTCAGTAGCCACCGGCCCACTGCGTAGCTATTGGGGTAGGGATCCCTTTGCCTTATTGTTATCTGCTGCTTCTTGCCAGGAAAATAAATCAGAATTGGTGGGAAATGGGCTCCTGTGGAAGAGTAGCCTCCAAACTCTTACTAAAAAGTAACTTCAGAAAATGAAGCAGTATGGTTAAAAAAATTGGCAGTGTTTGCACCGTCGAGTAAGGCTTTATCTTCTCCCTCTGCAGCTTCTGTTGCCTGAAATACCCTTCAAATATGCACAAATATGTCTCCTAACAATAGCTAATCTGCCACTGGAGTACTCCATGGCAGCTCTCTGGAAGGTTTTTTCTTGTTGCTGGAGTGCTGTCTAAGTGACCCAACTGCCATGTGGTCTTTGTGTGGCAGATGGTTTCTGGACAAGAAACTCAAATCTTACCATGTGGGTCAGTGCTATGCAATGATGTTTCAAATTTCTGGTGCTCTTTCTGCATTCTCATGCTTTTTGGTGTTCTACTTGGTGAATATTGGCCTGATTGCTTGGCTATTTCACGTCAGGGTTTGTACTTGGCGACTGGCAAGTTTTCCCGAGGATGTTTTTTTTTGGCTGTAGCAGTTCATAAAAATTCTTTTGCTACAAACTCTTTGTTTTGCCTATGGTCCTGTCTTTTAATGCACTTGCTCTGTTATTTTTTTAGGCCTTGTGTTATTGATGCCAAATTATAGTAGTCTGTCTTCGTAATTCGTCTTCCTTGCTTTGGCTGCTGTCTTGCAGTTTGTAATCTCAAAAAGTATTGAAACTTGTATGAAAAAACCAGCTTTCTCGAGAGAGAAATCAGTTGTTTGGAATCAGAACCACATGTGATTTTTAAAAAAATTCTTAAAACGTCTTTCAGGGTGTAAACCCCAAACCATTTTAAAGTGTATATCCTAGTGCAAGAGAACTGACTCTTTGGTATTCTGAGAAGCTGGTATGTGGCTGGTGGCTGAGACTCTGCTATTTCACCTTAAGATATTGCACTGGTGTAAATGGCTGTGTTTCCTTGAGATTTACAGAGGCAGAGGTCTGGACATGTGGGGCTCCTTCACGTCTTTTAACTGGATGAATATGTTGTCTCTGGTGGTGTTCAGAATGATTGAGGTGTTGCCACTTGGCTGAGGAGGTCAAGGAAAAGTTTAGACCTCTGTGTGGTGTAAATTGCTGCTTTAATTCTAGTTTCAGGTGTCTTGTTGGTACAAATGGAAAGCAGATAAGATTAGAAAGGTCCTGATAAGCAGCTGGTTAAAGGACCAAATACACCAAACACAAGAATCTCTTTTTGTGACAAACAGTGACCTCTACATATGTAGGTTTATGCTTTGGTTAAGAGCATGAGCACAGGGGACTGCAGAGGTAGAATGGAAACCCTGGTCCCCAGGTCCAGGGAAGGCAGTCACAAATGGTTTAAAACTGGAATCAAACTCTGAACACAGTGCCATAAGCCTTGGGGAGAAGATGATCTCGTGAACTTCAGATGGCTGCGGTGTAGTACAGCTTTATGCCTCCCAGCCAGCTTGGGATGACTGCAGGGATATTAATTAATTAAGAGAGTAGTTAGTTTGTTTATAACTCCTTTTAGAAGTCCTAGGTCATGCCTCTAT
Organism: Rhadina sibilatrix; assembly: GCA_013400275.1. NCBI lineage: Eukaryota > Metazoa > Chordata > Aves > Passeriformes > Phylloscopidae > Rhadina > Rhadina sibilatrix. The sequence goes on along the minus strand of VWYO01012919.1, from coordinate 215,140 downwards.
TTTCATGAAAACTCCATGGAGTTCAAATGCTGTCACACTGGTGCCCTCTGAAAGTGCCATCTGTTGCTCAGGCTGTCTGTTGTCTTTAGCTCTTTCAAGCTTTGTAGAATATTTCTGTATTCCCACATCTACTGAAGTAAATAGATTGTGGTGGGCATAAAAATGTTTTTTATGGGAATTTCTATTACAAATATCCATTCCCCACTACAGGAAGAGAGTATTAAACATTTCCTGATGAATTACAACTGCAGTTGTAATTCTGCATGATCAGGGTAAAATGTCCATTGATTTCAAGCTATCTAGTGCACGTATAAAATAACCAATACCTACCATAGGTTTATTTTAACTATTGGTAAAATGACACCCTACGGTTCTGTTTGCCATATTGTATATTACCAGTAGCTGGAGGGTAATTTTTCAATTCTATCTTACACATGCAGAATTTAATAGAACTATTGCAATACATTGTTTTTCATCTTTAATGTTGCAGAGCTTTTAGGGTTGAGTTGCTAGGCCAGGATTGTATTAGTTAAGGGAGAAAAATCACCTGTTACTTTCTTCAGTGGTTACGTTCCCTGTGGATCTGCTAATGTCTTTTTTGACCTAAGTTTGGAACTCGAAAACGTTCACATCTTTTCTGTGAGAGAAGCTGAAGAGCCCTAACTCATTAAAATATTGAAGTGGCAAAATAAATTCTGCCTAATTAATTTTAATAATTAATAAACATTTCTTAGATCATGATTGAAAACCAGCCACTCAGAAGACAACAACAGACTGGTAAAGTTTAAGGAACAATTAAATCATAACTGTGTCCTACTTCTGAAGTCCATTTGTTTGGACTTGGTGTATTTGTGTGAGGCTGTCTGTAACAGTTCTGGTTCAAAACATTATCAGCAGGCATGTTTTGGTGAGTTAACAAGAAACTATCAGAATTTAAGTGCATTTCCAGAGCAATTCAGAGAGGTCTCAAGCCTCGTGCTGCGAGGTACAGCACTCCCATGTCCATCAGACTCTGTGTGACTCCATCATCTGGTCCAAAAAATAGCAGGAGCTGGAGTCCAGCATGCAGCAGATTTAAACTGGGGCAGCTTCTGCTTCAGAGCTATTACTGAGCAGACTTTTGTACTGTAAAAGCTTATTAAATGCATGGTAAGCTTCAAACACGGTATTCTGTTGAATGTAATTAGACTATTACCATGGTTAAATTAGTACACTTGTTTAGTTTTTTTTTCAGATTGAGGCCTTAAAGAATAAGTCTGAGGAGAGCCTTTGCCTTGAATATTTTCTGATGCAAATACCCATAGCAATCTCCTAGCTCTGAGATACACAACATTAATTTTAACATGTTGCTCACACTTGGAAAACGGCGTTGCTAACGTGTTGTTTACCATGTTGCTAACTGGAAAACAGCAAGCTGGCCCCCTGTATTTTCAAAACCACAGACATTTTTCAAGTCTTTAAACCAATTAGACCTTTCCAAGGTGCAGACTGCAATCCTGAAAGTCCTGCCTTTCCCGTGGGCTCTGGGAAAATTCAGGGTTCTTGGCTTTCCTATCAGCAGGGATTCACTGTTGAAAAAAAGAGTTAACTCTGAGTTGTGGATCTAGAGGACACTGAGTGGTGAGTGGCCTCTCAGTTGAGCACAGTGGGGTTTTGTGTAGGACTTGACTAAGTAGCTGCAAGATCTCTGATGCCCCTAACTGGTGACAATTGCAATATTTCCTTTTCTTAATGGCATTCAGTCATGCCAACAGCAACAATGACCTTCTGCAAAAATTAAAAATCAAAGCCATCTATTCAGATGCATCTTAAAATGTAGGTAGGGGTGAGCTTAAAAGACCCCACAAAATCAATCCAGAACATTTTCTGTTATTTCATATATTAATGCAGTTAATAATTATTTATAAGACAGATTCTTTAATGTTGCCTGGTGGTAGTGGGAAGTGAGTTGATTTTTTTTTTATTTGCTCACTTGTGATTCAATTGTAAACATGGGAGGGAGTGAGCCTTCCTAATTTGGCTATATCTGGCCAGTCCCTGAAAAACAAATACTCGTCAGACCCTTCTATTTTTCCACACGTTTTTGGACTGGGAACAAATGCTTTTCCCCCAGCCTTCTTGAAAGGCTGTTATATGATGAGTTGTGACTTACTGTTGTTTAAAAAACCCCAAAGTAAACAAAACAACATTTACTCACAAGGAGGCACAATATTTGTCATGTTTAACCTTGTTTGTTCAGTGGAGATAAGAAACTGTCTGAAGGCGTCAGGAACCAGGAGATTTTAACTCATAGTGTAATTAATTTATTTTGTTAAAATATGCTTACAGTTCCTTTCCTCTGAGGACTGGCCGAGGCAGGGGTACAGATGAGGCAGAAGGTTTTGTTTCTCCCTTGGCAGAGGATTTCTGTTCTGAACACTCTGAGTTGTGTGTGAGCACGAATTTCAGTGGGAACTTTTTTCTTCTTTTTAATTAATTCAGCGGGTAAATTTCCTAGTATTTTTGATATTGGTTTTTAAATGTGTGGTAGTTATATGGATAGTGGTGTAAGAAAGGGAATGCACATTCTTTCTTCACAGCTGTAAGAGAGAATCCAGAAATAGTGCCTGGAGAGCGATCTCCGTATCTCCCACCTGGCGTTGCTTCCCTGATTGCATATGGTGAAGAACAGGTTTTGTTTTAAAATTCTGCAAGTGGCTTGGAGAATGTTGAGAATTGCTGTGAGGAGCTGAGAGGGTTTTTTTTTTTTTTTGCTTGTTTGTGTTTAGAAGCTCATCAACATTCTTGGTTTGTACCAACGACTTAGGACTCGTCAGGCTTTGTGTCGGACTGTGGTGATTTGCATTTTTTAAATGATTTTTTTATGTGTGTGAGAAAGATATTTTTAGAGAAGGCTTCTTCCCCCAAACAGCAAGTGATCAGGCTACCTCCTCTGGGACCCAGCTGAACTCAAATATTCATGTTGCAAGATTTCTCACAGCCAGCATATAGCTTGATTGCCTACACTGGCCCAGTCTTGGTTAGATTGTTTTCTTTCAAACTTAGCTCTGCGCAATATCTGTTAGAATTTGCCTCTTTGCCTTATGGAAATGAGTTTCTGGACTTAAGAAAGGAGCTTCCTTTCCATCTGACTGGTGGCATACTTCCACAACAAATACAAATCAGTGTAGGTGTCCCTGCCCATGGCAGTAGGGTAGGAGCTAAATGATTTTTGAGGTCCATCCCAGCCCACACTGTTCCATGATTCTGTGATCTTGGTGTCCATGAAATTTGTGGATTTTTATAAATACATCTTGATTTACATGGCAGAATACAATTGCTTAAATAGCTGCAATTTCTAAGTATTTAATTTCTGCTGCAACTGTTTTTGGCAGGAAACCACAATACCCCATTACAGAATATCAACTACTCCTTCATCAAATGGATTTTGATAAAATGTTTGGGGTCAAAACTTGGGGCACACTTGGGTCTGTAAAGGATTATGATGCACAAAGGGTCTGGCCAAGCAGTCCATGAAAAAACCTGAGCCTAAATTTATAAAGCAAAAGTGAAATGCCATTTTTTTTTTTTAAACTAGTCATTATTGAAATGTATAATTATTTAGTGAAGTTTGCTTAAGGATGTGTGATTGTATAGGATGTTTTGTCTTCCTCTGTTGGGAACAGTTGGCTTTATCATGAGGGAGTGTAACACAGACAAAGATGTCCTCAAACCTTGCCAGCCCCTAAACCTGCCTGTCCCAGTCTTGACACTTTGTTCTGAGCCTGTTTTGAGTATTGAACACTCATTTGGGTTGGTTTCTGAATTTAAAAAAAAAAAAAGGGGGCAAAGTAAGGAGTGGTCTTTATACCAGAAGTCTTGGGCTTCTTTTATACTCACAGCATGTATACACATGGGTGTATTCTCAGGTTTTTTTTTTTTTAAGTATTCTATTTTTACAAAATACTCTTTATTGTCAAAAAAAAAAGTTTTTAGGTTTGCTTAAAAGTGAGACTCTGGAAACTTAATGTAATTGCATAAAGAACGGTTTCTACAAATAAAGCAAGGTTGGTAGTAGCCTTTTTTTAAAGCAAAATACCTTTTATGCTACTAGTTTACAAAACATTCTTAAAATATAGTTAATGCTTCAGGATACTCTGAGGGTGGCAGTGAAATATACTGCTGAATAAATGCGTTTTCTTGTTTCTTTGCATTGATGTTTCAAATAGCAATGCTAATTTTTTTTTTCTAATAGTTTTATGGAAATATTTCATGAGGGAGAAAAATCAAGATAATATTTGCTTGTCCTTCTGCTGTGCAAATGAGCCGGTAAATCATCTGACACCTGTTTGTTTGGGAAATCAGTGAATTTGCATGAGCTAGCAGGTGGAATTAAGGATTAGAAAGAGATGAAAGCCGTGTTAAAGGACTACTTCCAAAGGCTTGTGGAGTTGTAGCCTGTTGTATTGCTAATGCTGAGCAGAGAGAAAAGCTTCCCCACCAACAGGATGTCAGAAACAGTTGAAGTTTTCTTTATGAAACACCTCGGAGTGCTCGTGGGTATGAAAGTGTCACGGCAGTGTAATTAGAAAAGTCCAGCAAAACCTGGTTGGCTGCACCACCAAGTCCCTGTGGTGTTGGAGTGTGCCCAGAGTGGAGCTGCATTATAAATAATGGAGAGTTAAAGAAGGAAAGGTGGAGCTTTTCCCAGTGCTCTGGTGTCTGAAGGGAAACTGCAGCGAGCTGTATGAAGGCAGCAAGAACAGCCAAGGTACTTAATAGAGAGAAGATGTAGAGTTACCAAGGGATAACACATCATCGTGGAAATCTGGAGGAAACCAGGACAAAGGTTTGCCTGTCCTTGTCAGCATATCCATGGCAGCAGTGGCACTATCTGCCTTGTTTGCTCAGGTTCTTGCACTGGGAAACCAGACAGACTTGGACAATTTTTTGGTCAGTCAGGCTTGTCTTGGAGGGATGTGATAGGAGGCAACAAGTTCAAGTTAGGAGATTGAAAATCCTGATCAGATACAAAGGGAAAAAAATAAAATTGAGGGTGGTCAAGCACTGGAAGGAGAGACTGTGGCATCTCCATCCTTGGAGATGCCCAAACCTCGACTGAGCAGCGTTAATTTAATTGGCTGTGCTTTTAAGCAAACTGTAGGACTGAATGTCCCTCCGTCCTCAGTCAAGGTTACAATTTCAGGTTTGATCTGTAGAAGAGTAGCTTTTAATTTAATCCTCTCTGGTGAGGTTCCCTGGGGAGCGAGGCATGTGCCTGCTGTGCCCTGTTCCCAACCTTTTGGGCTCCTGGGTGCTCTGGCTTCCCTTGGCCCTGATGGCATCCAGCTGGCAGGAGCAGGGCCTGCACTGACGTTCTCTGGGGAGCTCCTGATCTGCCAGAGGTCTGGAACACAGGGCTTGTTTCAGCTCTGAGCAGCAAATAAATCAAGTGCAACTATTAAATCTACTTAGAATTTCTTTGTAGGGATTCCCGAGCTGAGTCATGCGATTTGTAGTCGATGACCCAACTTGTAATTAAGAAAGATGATAGACTCGGAACTTGTCCAAAACTAATTCATATTTAGCTCTCACTCTTCACAAATCGTGTGCATTATCAGCAGTATTTTATTGATTACCCTTTTTCATATTGAAAATTACTGGAGTATATAACCTTGATTTTGGAAAGGCTTTTAAAAGGTACTCAGGAACACAACTGACAGAGAAATTGAATTGTTGTCATTAGAACAGCTTTGTGCAGAGGCAAGGAAAACTCAAGCCAAGCATCTTCTAAAGCATTATGTGCTGCAGTCCTTCAGTATAGATTGTTTCAAGGAAGGGGAAAAAATGAGAAACAAACTATCAACCTTATCTTGTTCAGCCCACAGAGCTCTTGCACTGTGGGATGGGCAGTGTATACTTCCACAGTTTGAATATTTCCAGGAAATTGTTCAGGTATTTTGCATCTTTTTATACAGTGGGTGTGATGTGCTTATGGTTTTGATGTACTTATATACTTAGTTCGCTTGACATATTTTTATGTGTATGTTTATATTATCGTACATACACAATGTTGTTGATGTATACTCTGTGTATTCAAGCCCATTGTTTAACACAGCGGTGCGGCATCATACTCATTTCTTGATTGTTGTAGAGGAAATGTGATCCCGAAGGAAGGAAGTGCCAAAGTTCTTTATGAGTGGCTGAAACTCTCTTTTCTGTGAGAGGGGTCTTGTTAATTCAGAGAGTCTCCACTTAGCTGGCTGGGGCTGAGCAGAGGACTAACTTTGGGGAGGTTCCCATGGAGCAGATTGATGCTGTTCAAGATTACAACGACATGGACTCGGAGGTCAGAAGGCTGAAATGACTCCAAACTTTATTGCCCAGGAATTTCTTCCCTTTATACTATTTTAGAAAGAGCCACCCAAGGGGTGGAAGAAAGACAAACTTCTTCAACTACATTGGTCAAGTCAGAGGGACATCAAGAAGAAGTCCCTCCTAGGGAAAGGAATGCAAACATAGGATACGGTTAGGAAAACATGTCTCTTGTTGACAGAACAGTGTCTGGGAAAGAGTTTCAGAGAAACCAAAACATCACAGCACGAGCCATGACTACAGCAGATCAGTGTGTGTGTGTGTGTGAGGATTGTGGATGTTCTCCCTCATCCCCACCAGAGGTAGCAGAAATTCTGAGCTTACTTTAAGCTGCCCTGGTCACAGCAGGCCGGGTAGCTGGCAGTGGCTAATGCTGTGTTGTAGCCACGAGATGAATGTTGGGTTTATTTTCAAACCAGTTAGTAGATTAGCTAGAGCCACGTATAACCACCTTCTTAAAAAAAAAAAAAAAATATCTATCAGTTTTATGCACAGTAAATGTGAAAGCTACAATATGGAATAAATTATCAAATGGCTCAAGTTCAGTGTCTCTTTGAAGGCTACGGTGGGGATGGGGGGGGTGTAGAGGAAGTTTCACTTGCATTTTACACCTGACAAATTGAATTACAGCAACAAATCTGTATAATTACAATTCAGAGACCAGGATTTCTTCTTGGGTAATTAGGAGCAGGACTATACTTGAAGGTTCAAATTGGATTCTTAGAAAGAGTCCCTTACATGAATATGACCTGTACAGAAATCAGTGTTTTCATCTCTTCTATTTTAAGAATTTTGAATCATAATGTGAAGTGACTCATCCATTATTTCCTCATCTCTTCATCAGCAAGACGCACAGAAATTATTCCTTTGATTGTTTCCCTGTAAATGGGAAATCTTTACGGTTTCTTCTCTTTCCAGCAGGCACTCATAAATCCAATTAACATTAATGAGTCTCGCATGTGGGCATCGAGAGAGAAACAAATGGACCTTTTGTCTCTGCAAGTATGTGTTTAACTGCAGAAAATGAGATGAAGAAAAAGCTTTTGGTGAATCACGGGTTACAAAGTCAGTAGCTCCTGTCTCATTTTGCAGTAGCTAACACATTCCCCTGGTTCCCTCTCCCCTGTGAGGGGTCCTTGTAGGAGCTGTAAATGCAGGATGAGCAGTGCTGTTGGTAAGATGGAGAGCACTATGATTACCTCCAGTTCTAAGATTAATTACTAATAGGTCATGTTTTCAACGGGATGGTAGGATTGCAGTAGGGTTAATGTGACTGTGTGTCTGTCTCCTGACATAGCTCCGTGGGAACAGAGTAAGAAAATGTAAAAAATATTAATACCTCAGTGACCTATAAAGAAGAAACACTTAGTGCCCTTCCTTAGAGGTTCTCTTGTCTCTCTGAAGAACAGGATTGATGTTGCAAGAAGTTGGTGACATTTTGTGTTATTCAGCAACATTTCTCGTTTACTTTACGGGCACTCTTAAAGCAGCCACGACTTTGCCAATGACACAGGAGGTCTTGATCATGCTCAGTGCTGTTAGCAAGTGAATGGGGTCTTAGCAAATTGAATACTGCCTCTAGGAAAGCATCTGCTCCTGTTGCTGGCAAAACAGTCTGAACACAGGGTATTTTGCTTAATTTAATTCGTTGCCAATTAACACCAACATTTGATTACTGATTTGGGTATTGGGTTTGGGAACGAAGGCTCCAGTTGAGGAAACGTTTCCTTGAATTTGGCAGTGCTGAAGTTTGGGGTGGGCTGGGTGGTTCACAGCTGTGCCACAACCCACCAGAAGTCCCACTAAGGTCCCCCCGCAGTCCCCCACCACCCCAACCTGCTGTGTGTCCCCAGAACACAGTCACAGCTGACATGTGGAGAGCTCAGTGCAGTATAAATACACTGAAACCATATGGTCTATCAGAATCATAATATCACTTCAGAGGCTTAGAAATAGCATGTTTATTAGCTGTAATCACTTCAGAAATTTTCATTGAAGTGAATAGCAGCAAGTACTCAGTATAGTTGTGCTTCCATACAAACCTTTCTGCAGTTTGGTTTGGAATAGAAGTCACCATCGTTCACCCCAAAAAAGAACAGTAGAAGGCTCCTTGGGTGTTCCCTGTGTCTGACAGCCATCCAGCAGGATCGTGATCATTCTTTGACAGAGCTGCAGACTACTAGTGACTGCATGTAAGATGATCTAATGGGTACATCTATATTGGATGCTCTGTGCTTTAAAATAACTGTTGTTGCACTTTCCTACCAGAAAGAATTTCCTGAAACCATTACTATTTTGCAACCGCCCATCCTTTGTGTTATTTGAAATTAGGGCCATTTTGTCCTGACTAATTGCTGTCTCTCCATGGCTGCATCCCTCAGATATTTGTAAGCTTCAAGAATCCTCATTACTTGCACCTCTTCCAAGCTTGGCATGCATAGATGTTTTCCTTTCTTCATATATCAGCTCCTCTAGTTTTGATATTGGCCTGGCTTTTATTTGAACTCGCTCCAGCATTTCAGCATAAATCTATCAAAAGACCTCCCAGTGGTCCGCTTAAAAGGTGAAATTAGAAGAATTCCATGGACGTTGCTGGTGGTTCCTTGGTGTGTGGATGCCTGGGGGTGGATTGTGCAGTCTGCATTTGTTGTGGCATGTGCTCATTCTATACATAGTCTCACCGGCATCATTGGGACCGCTCACTTCATTCTATTCTTATCACTTCCCTATTCCCTCCTCCACCCCTCAGATTCCTTGCCACAACTGCAGTGTTTGGCTCTGGGTAGAGTTTTTAGTTTCCTGGAGTCTCTACTCGTGCTATGACTTCTCTGTTGCCTTTGATGCATCCATTAGAATTTTCAACTTCTCAAGAAGGTGCTTTGATAAATTCTGGGTTAAAACACTTGTAAGATAGGCTTGTTTGTATTTTGTAAGAATAATGTGATCCCTGTCAGGAGCTGACAGATTTATTTCCTTCTGCACTATTAATTGCTCTAAGTTGTGTATGTGTGTGGTATATTTGTTCTTTCTCTTGTGACAGAAGAGAATTAAACATGAATTACTTCTACACAGAGACATAAGTTTTATTTCTGACCTCTTTGTCTTTTAATCTTTCTCTTCTTTTCCCTGGTGTGTTTTTATTTCTCTCTCTGTGGAAAATCTCCCTAGCTTGGTGAGTGAGCATTTTGTGTTGTCCTGGCTGGTGCAGACCTCACCTTGGTGGTGCCATTTATTTTGGAGCACAGCTCTTTGACCTCTCAGTCAACTTGAGCTGACTCTCCTTATGTGATTTCTTGGGGATGATCTGAATCCACTGAAGGTTTCATTTTTGGGGAAAAAAACCCCCCTACACTCAAATTTGCTACTTTCATGGCAGATATTTAGAAATATATGCATTTTGTTGAACTTAGATCTCACTGTTGATTCTTATGCAGTTGTACAGTTTAATTTTCTGAATTTTGCCACACTGACTAGATTGTCATTCTTATCACTTACCTACTGCAACCATCATTTCTTCACAGACTGAATTTTTAAAATGACAGACATGAATGAAATTGAGCTTCACAGCCAACAAATGCTAGTCAGCCTAAATGCATTTTTACCTCTAAAAAAATACGAGAGCAGTCAAGATGTGTGGTTATTTAATCTGAAGAAGCATCTTGCTTTTGCAACATCCATTTCCTAGGGATGCTGTAGACGGCCAGGCTGCAGAAATACACATTATTGTCAACTTTTTCATAACAGGATTAGCTCTTACATCTGCCTGTTCTCTTTCACCCTTCATCGCTGCAGGGAGGCACAGGACATGACTGGCTGTGGTTTTGTGTTGCTTTGCTTTGGTGTGACCCTTCTGTTTGTTCTGTCCCCTTTTCTCTGTGCTGGGAGTGAGGTCCCTGTAGGGTGGCACTGCCACGGTGCTTTCACTATGGCTAAAACTGCCAAGCTTGGCCATGAAAGGAAGGAAAGGAAACATCATAAAACTTTAAAAGGCAGTGCTGATGAATTGTTACGCATGCTTGAACACTTTAAAAAATGAAATAAAATCCTGGGATACTGAGATTGCCTGGTGGGTGATCATTTTTATGACAGAGCTCTGTATTTGAGAAATACTTGGAAGGAAATAAACAGATCTAGTGATTACTTCCCTTGAAGTCACTGAACACTTGTTTTAAGGGGAAAAAAACCCTTAGAAGTTAAACTTTAGTATTGTATGTTTCTTGCTGCTCTATTTCCATATTCCATTTCTTTAACATCCATGATTTGGAGGACTGGAGGCTGCCTATGACCGTGTTACTTGTAATTGAGAAGATAATTTGTTAAATGCAGTTGTATTACTGTCCCTGTACTTCTTTATGTCTGTCTGTCCTGGGCTTCTGTTTTGCTTTGCTTTTCTTTTTCATGTACCTTTTTTTCCATATTTTTGCTTTCTGCCTATACCTCCCTAATGCTTGCCTTTAATTTTTTTTTTTTATTATTATTTTTTGAGCTTTATGCCATTTCGTGTCCCAAATCTTTCCAATCTGTTTTTCCAGACTGGATGCCATTTTAGAAGTAGATTAGCTGCCTTTGCTCATTCTAAAAATGAGAATTGGAGCTCTGAGCTTTTGTTTTGACATTTATGATTTTTTGTCAGAAGTAAAGAAGTGTTTTTGATTATGTTGTAAGAATGAGGTCTCTAATACAGTTTTAATTGCTTTGCTTGTTCATTTGTTAGACCTGGTACAGATATAATGATACCGTTGCAGCTGGCATTTAGCTGATTGGAAAAACATGACAATTTTTGTATTTAGGTGTTGCAAATGAGCAAATGGTAAAACTGGTTTATGCTACTCTTATTTTGCTGCTTGTGAATATTCCCCATTTCTTCTTACACTCAGGTTGAACAAGCAGGGTGTGTTAGCATGGCAGTCAAGATGCCTCTTCTAGAATTTTCTTGCAAGAATGTTTGTTTGGTTGTTTGTTTGTTTGTTTGTGGACAAGGAGATAATGGCAAAAGCCTGTTGTTTCAAGCTGTTCTCCTCATGATGGTGAACACTTCACCTGATTTGAATCCAATAAGATAAAGACTTGAGCTTTTGTTCATAACACAGAGATGCAAAGAAGCTATGAAAAAGTGGTTTTGAGGAAATGAGGGGGTATGAGGGAGCAAAGTAGGACTTGGCTGATAACAGAGAGTGTGGATTGCCTCAGCTGCAGTCCAAGGAATGCTGGGGTGGGTCCAATGGCTGACAGCTGGAAGAGGGCAGTGTCCATACTGGAAAGAAAGATGGACTCTCCAGAGAAGTCTGTGATTCTCTGGCCATTTCTTGAACAGATCTCAAGGACCTCTGGCAGGATGTAGCTTTGATGAAGTAAGTTGGGAATTGCTCCCTGCATTGTACTTGCAAGCTACAAAAAGTCAAAAAATGAAGAAGATACTTTAAAATGTACTTTAAACTGAAAATTTAAAAATTATTAAACTTCGTGTTTTCTGGAAGGCACAGATGAAAAACAAGATTGTGAAACTCTGGACTCTTCCTGTCAAATCTCATTAAAGCTTCCTTGATCCGTGTCCCTTCGCTTTTTCCAGCTTGCCTCCCACAAGGAAGACATCTCCAGATGACAGCCACAGTCCAGTACTCTAACAAACACATATGTGTGGTAATTCTGGACACTGGGTGTGTACACACTCAGATGCCTGCTGTCCTCTGTGTGTGCATGGAGAATGGTCAGCTCTGAGTAGTCTGGCACCCTGTGTGCTCCGTTCATCAAGCTGATACTGGAGTGTGTACGAAAGCTGAATGGCTGGAAAGCAGCTGCCTTGTTCAAAAAAGCCACTTAGTGAGACATTTACTGAGGAGGTAACATCTTTAAAAATATTTAGTGCCACTTGAAGAAGTAACTTTATGAAATATTTAAGGAACAGCTTCTTTGAGGGGAAAATCTCGCAGTTTTTGTGCAGTAATGTTCCTGTCTTTTAATGTTGCAATCACTCAACTGATGGGAAGAACATCTCTTCATTATTTAATACTTAGATCCACTTACCACCTATAAAAACAGTTTGTTCTGAAATATATAAATTGTTTAAAAGTTTCACATGCCAGAAGAGGACTGACTTCTTACAGTGTATTAAGTGTTAGACTGCTAGTTGAATATGCCCAAATTGCTAGATAGGCAGGGATCATGGGCCTTGCTAGCACTTGAACACAGCGCTCCTGTCTGTCTTCATGTAACCAAAAAAGTGGGGTTTTTGGAAAGATTTCCTGCTTACATAGTGCACATTTTGCCTGCTTAAGCTGTATTAAATGCCAATTTTCGCTCTTATCTTTATTTTCTTAATGAATGCAGTGGCTTTTCTGTTTCCTTTAATGTTGCCTGCATGTAAATGAAATTAATCCCCTTGTAAATTCATACGTGCACTCAGTCCTCTAACATGCAGGCTTTTGTTGGTAGTCTTGCAAACACTTCTTTATCATCAGACTTAAGTCTTATGTTTTGAGACCAAGGCATGTACCAGCCATTCCCATCTCATCCTTCCTAAAGCAAAGTGTCCGTTTCACTCATTTTCAGTGTTTGTAACCACATACTGCAAGTTGTCAGGAAGTGACAGCTTCTAAAATACAGCCCTGTCTTGCTTTTCCAGTAATAAAATGCACTGTAAATGAGATTTCTTGAATGGTCTGCTCTAACTGGGCAGTGGTGGGTGAGTCACATCCTTATTTGGATGTTACTATTTAATATATACTATACATATAAAAATATATATTATTTTATATATATTTTAATATTGAATATATATTTGTGTGTATCTATATCTGCCTTTGGATACTTTAAGTGTATCTGACCCACTGAAGAGCCCAAAGATTGCTCCAGTTTCTACCTACGTGGCCCTCCCTGATCCATGCCAGTGCTTGGCAGTCAGAAGAGAAATCCTACTGCCTCTGTCAGTAACTGGTGAATTTTTAAATCAGTTATGGGGCTGTAGGGATGAACCCACTGCCTTGGCTCAGCAGTGTTACCCTGTGTTACCTGAGCACACTTTTAGCCTGAGAAGTGATGTGCAGATCAGTGCAGCTTTGCTCAGCCAGGATGATGTGAATGGCCTTGCCCATCTGAGCTGTAGGAGCTGCCCTGATGTGGCCTAAATGATGTAGAATTATTTTTTCCAGTGCTTGCATTTATAATTTATTTCAGAGAGAGGCTGTAGTTTGGAAGTGAATCACCTTTCCCCCTCTAGCATGTGTTGGTGTGATTTGTGTGGCAGTGCAGTCAGAGAGGAGCTGGATGAAATGAAACTCCTCTCTGTGATTCTACCCAAGTGCCAGTTAAACCAGGAAAGGTCCAGACCAATGGCTGCACATTGGATAGCTTTAGGAAACATGTGTTGGGTCTAGGAAATTGGAATGAATCTAATTAGCAGTCATGGTACATGTTTATTTACAAGAGTTGCATCAAGCTAGAGAGCCATCCTCTTGTGCAATTTCTTTATAATGTAGATGTGGCCATATGTCTACATATAATGTAGGCTGAGCTATTTCCAGAATCAGAGTTTTACTCTATAAGATGAAAGTGCAATTAGATATCATGCTTTTAATAGTTATACTGTTTCCTTTGCAGTCTACCAAGTGATAAAGCAAGACAAAATTAAGACATCTAACATTTTTTATTGTGTGCTTGCAGGCAGACATTCCCTTCTGCACAGATGCATACAGAGCACACAAAATTTCTTCCCTGTGTTGTTGGCAGTGTCTGTTTTAGCAAGTAAGGAGGCACAAGAGGAGCAGGACTGCAGGGCAAGAGCAGCAAACCCCCGGGTGTGCGTGCAGTGATGGACCTGAGGGCATTTCCTTCCTGCTGGCTCTGATCTGCTCCAGGGGGCTGAGAGGCCAGCAGCAGGTGTGATGGGCTAGGCAAGTCCTGGAGTGCATCTCCAGTGTCACTTGTGTGCTCCAGGAGCTGTCCATGGTGGGAAGCAACGCGTGGTAAACGAGAACAGTTGGGATGTCCCGAGGCGCCCGCTGTGGAAAATGAAGCACTAATGCAGACACATCTGCTCGTGGGCTCACTTCTGCCAAACAGCATTTACTGGAAGCAGGTTTTTTTTTAATTTCAGGTGAAAGATGAAAGCCTGGGACAGGTGATGGTATGAAAGCCTGTAATGCCTTTATTAATTTATATTTGCGGTTGGGGTTGCTTTTTCTCCTGTAGAATATTCATGTGTCCTTTGAAATTAATTGGTCTGCTCATCATTAAAACCAGTGGGGATCTCATTTAAGCAAACATCCAAGAATTAAACTTGCAAGAAAAGTCCAAGCTATTCCAAGCATTTGAGAGCAGAATCAATGCCATGTCTGTCTGTCTTTGTTCCCCTTGGATTGTGTCTTTCTGGCTTCATTTAGGGATAATGACATAAACAGGAAGGGCTACACCTTCACTACCCATCTCTGCAGTCTCCAGATCTTCTCTTAGTGATTGCATCTTTAATCAGTTTATCCTTTCCACTTTGCTTTATTGAGCTGAGTTCACAAAACAAGCCTTGTGATTTTCACGCTGCATATGTTTAATTCCTAATCTCTTTCCATTTAGGATTGTACAAACCAGGTCAGAAAAACAAGGCACAATCTTTAGAAATGTTATTTTAAGATGCTTAAACCCTTACTGCTTCTCCATCTGACACTAGGCAGAATTCATTGCAGAAGTTCAGTAATTAAGTTAAATCCCATGCTGTGCTTCAGGGCTGGGAGAGGAGCTTGGCACCAGCAGAGCAGAGCTGCCCTCTTGCATTTCCTGAGCAGTTGTTCTCACATCACTGCGTCAAAATCACTTTGTGCCTCTCTCCACCCTTCCCTAATCACCTCCCTGGGACCCGGGCATCTGCAACAGCATGGGGGGAAAAACTGACTTAGCTTAAGGATTTCAGAATAGATAAATAAATCCAAGGTGCTCCGGCTCTGTCTGTGGGACAGGAGCTGTGGAGGACACCGTGGGATGTCTGAAAGGTCTGAGTGCTCTCGCTCTGTCTTGTGCAGGTGGGACAAGGCCGGGGTTTCTCCTGGCTGCAGAACTTTTTGTGTGGCCAGAGACGTGAGGGTTACTGCTCCTGATGTACGCTCTTGTTTCAGAGTCTCCTCCTCGCCTTGCCGACCTGAGCAGCAGAGCTGTTTCATCAAAGTTGGTGACAAAATGCCTGTTGACTTTAAAGCTCGGGCTCCTTCCTCTTAGTGTTGACTGTTTGTGTGAGGCTTTTTTCCATGATTATGTAAAATCTGTGCAAATGTTTGCTTTAGATGATGAAATGTGTACAGCGTGAACTTCTGGGACATTACTGCTCACTGTTGCTGTAGCAAAATGCTGAGATATGTACAAAAGGCTGCAGTAATTGTTAGAATATTGATGATTTCATGCATTAAGAGACTTACACTTGTGAAATTAAGGAAGATAATATATCTGTAGACTCCTGACTTTTTCAGAGAAAACCAGTAATAGGCCAAGCTTAGTTTGTGTATGAAAGTATTTTTACACTGAGTTTAAAAGACAGCATTTTCCTGTCGAATGAAGTACAGGTCACTTGTACTTATTTTGAATTACAAGGTAGCAAGGTTGGTAGGGAGGCATTTTCCTGTTGTTGCTGATGTATAACCTGGGCTGGCAGCTCCCCTTAACAACTGGACATACCAGCCCTAAGCGGGGTGACTGTGCTGGCTCCTTCTGTTCAGCTGGCTTTTTGCCCACCTAGAAATTACTCAATAAAAATTGAGTAAAATATATGGGCCTGGAGTGATCTTTACAAAATCCCTCCCCAAGTACCTTCCTTATTTTACCTCCAGCATTTCCTGTTGTTTGTTGGATCACTGATATTATCTGTGAAGTTAAAGTTAGGGGGGGAAAAAATGACTGGCTTTTCTCAGTTACAAAGAAGTGGAATCAGCCTAATTGTCTAATAGATGTGTAAGGTGAAAGAATAATACACAAATTCTGATATGAACTTGAAGTTTAATAGTGGCATAGCTAGAAGCAGTAATTTATGAACAAATAATGTTGATTGGGGGGGGGATTGTTGAGTTATGAGGATGAGCAAGACCTGAAATTACAGCTCCAGTGACATTCTTTTAAAAGAGAAACCGAACCAAACCCAGACAACTCTTAATTTCTTTTAGCTTTAGTAAATACTGTGTGGGTTAAAAATGCTCACTGCTAGTGAAAAGCCATCTGTAATGCTGTGTATTTCGGAATATTTTGGTAGAAGTGTCACCACTGTGACTATTTGCTGCCATTTAGTATAGGTGCTCTGAAAACCTGGGGTTTGGTGGCCTTTGTTGTTGTGTGGTCGGGGTTTTTTGTTTGTGGTTTTTATTTCTTTGGTTTGGGTTTTTTTTTTTCCATTTTTTGTTTCTAGCTTTAGATTTTGATGGAGAAAGGCTTGTGACTGGGCTCACTTTTTCCAGGTGGATCTGAGGAAGATGGGTTGGCTCTGACTCAAGGCGAGCATAAGGACAAGAGCAGTTCAGCACAGCTGGGTGCAGGAGTGGGAAGCCAAAGCCTGGAAATAGCCCTTGGCCACGTCCTGGCAGGCAGGAGCGTGAGTCTGATGACTCCCAGGCAGGGTGGGAGGGGTGCTGCAGCGTCTTTGTTGTGTGACATTGGAGAAACCTTGAGCTGCTCTCCTTTTCTTTGCCAAAAAGGGGTTTATTAAAAGCACTTTTGTATTGCAGCTTCTTGCGATTCCAATTCTAGAAGAGTCCTGTAATTGAAATGAAGCTGCTTTGGTCTGTATCCTGAATACATCTGTTTGATACTGTTTGGAAAAAAAAAAATAATGGGGGGAGGGGGGAAGAAGTGTTAGAGGAGATAATTAGAGAAAAACTAATTAAATGCGTTGCTTTGTATTTTTTATGATCTCACTTTGGAAAAAATGTATATGAAATGCTTTTCACTACTGCCCTCTCCTCTCCTGCTCTCTATTTCATTTGAAAGATGCAAGTGTTTCGTGGAAGAAGATTTTTAAAATATTTTTTCAGTGCTTTGAGATAATTCTAAATATTCATCCTTTCTACCAGTTAGCTGGACTCTAATCTTCTTGCATGCAAATTCTGATTAGGGCATTCTGCTATATGAAAGGCCCAAGATGCATTTAAGCAACGGACTCTGTCTGAATTTTACTTGTCTCCCAACCTCTTAAAAACTTCCAGTATCTGTTAAATACTGGGAATTTCCTTGAGAAAACAGAAATTCCCAGTACCTGATCAGCATTTCTGGATACATCTCTGCAGCCTGATGCCCGGGGTTTAAGCAGCCAAATGCTTGGCAAAGGAAACAGATCCCTCCTGCCTCTGTCCACTACTTCTTCATACTTTCGCCTTTTTGGTCCCATGGAAAAACAACAGAGTACACATGCAGGCAGAAATGTGCCATTTTCCATGCTGACTTAAAAGCTGCAAAGCTGTGATAAAGTCATTGTTACCATTCTTTGCATGTAATGTTCGTTGGCAGGGAAGATGTTTTTGTTCCCTACAGACTGCTCCCAAACGCCTGACACACCTTCAGCCCAGGTGTCTGTAGTCCCACAGGAACACAGGTCTCAGCTTTTAGGGGTAAGAAAATAAAAAGGAATAATAGTAAAGAGCTGAAACAACGCTCCCTCTCCCCACCCCCAAAACCCCAAACAACCCAACCCTCCCCAAATTCAACGTGATCTTTAGAGAGGAAGCACAAGAGCTCATCAGCTCCTCTATTCTTGTCTTCTTGGGCTGGAGAAGTGGAGAATTTGCCCTTTTCCCCGGGAGTGGATTCTCATCTCAGAGTGAGCCCTGCTCTGCCCTGCTGTGGGCAGTTTCTTTTGCTTTGACCACTACTGCTCTTTGCAGGTTGCTGGTGTGGCTTTGGGTTTTTGCTTGGTTTTGGTTTTCCTTCTGTTTTATTTAATCAGTTTATGCTTCTAATTTAAAACCTACCTGTGGAGTTTAGGACGTCTAGCATTTATATACAGTAGTTCAAAATTAAAGCACTTTTTGTCCCCCTCCCTCCAGATCCCTCAGTAATTATAAGAAGGATAGATTATTTTATCTACAGCTTTTCCAGGCACAGTAATTTAGTCAAGAAGGTCACCTCTTTCCTCCTATTCAAAAATCTGGCTTTGCAACTTTTAACATTGTATATTCCTGTGAGTATTAGCCTAAAAAGAGAAAAATAGTGATTTTGTGGAGATCTGCTAAGGATGGAAGAGTTTAATTGTTAGCTGTTGTTAAGATAATAACTGTTTCACATTAATTATACCTTATTGACAATTTACAAATAAATCAGCCTGGAAGTAAGATAATCTTAGAAGGCTGCATAGCAGGTTTAAAGTAAATATCCCTGGAAATGCACTGTGTGAGCACAGTCCCACTCATCCCTGACACTGAACTATGAAAGAGATGATGGTGCTTTACTTTCCTGTCTTTTATTATTAAACAATGAACACATAGACATAGTGCACCTCATACAAAGATTTTTTTGTGGGCTGTAGAGAATCACTGACAATTCTGGCTGGATTTATCTGACTTTTTGGGTTTTTTTTCTGTCTATCTGAAGGCAGTTTCTTTGGAGCACAGTTGGGATGAATTCTGGGCTGGATGACAGACATTTTCAGTTCAGAAGACAGGTATTAGTCAACTTTGGGCAAATAAACCGAGAGCTGGATTCTGCTGTTGGGTGGAGGATGGCACAGTTCTCTTGCTCTAGTTTATGCATACTTCCTTTGAGTTTTCTGCCAAGCTCAGAAACGTGTTTGGATGTAGCACAGATCTCAGTCTTCACTGGAATGTGAAAGGATAGCTTTGGGCAGTAGGCTTTGTATCGAATCACACACAGCCTGTCTGTGTCAGCCTTAAACTACAGCTGCTGTTTTCTGTCCTGCCAACAGCACAAATCCAGCATAAAATCCATTTCACCTATGTCTTCATATCTGAGCTAGCCCAGGCTTGAGCTCCAGCAGTGATTTGGTAGCGTGCAAGTTTGGCATCCATAAACACAGGTGGATGCATCTTGGGCATCCCCTTTGGATGGCCGGGATCTGCGGTGCCATCCTTGGCTTAGGAGTGCGCAAGGGAATAAAGTAGGGGCTTGATTTCTGAGAAGCAGAGGAGGAGGGCTGGAGATACCAGCTTTGTCCTTAAAAGGCTCTGACCCTCATGAACTGTAGCTCACCTTCATCTGTGCTGTGGCCAGCTATCCACCGTGATGAAATCACAAAATACGTGGGGTTTTTTGGGAGCCGGGAAAGGATTTTGTGTTAGGGATCCATAATTACGTGACTTTATGTTTGTATCTTACGTGCTTTCAATTTTAATAACTTTTAGAGGCTATATCAGGGAGTTCTTAAGGCTTTTGAGTACTGTCAAAGTGTTGGATTAAAGGCAGGTGCTATGGGAAATAATCAGTGTGAGCTACTGAGCTAAGATGGGGTGGGTGAGAATGGATTGGGGGAGGTGACCGTGTTAGCTGTCATCAGCAAGTTGGGGAACTAGAAGAAAACACATAACCATTTGTATATTTTTTTTCAATTATTGTTATTGTTGCACTGGAATAGAAAAGGACCAACGTATTCTGTAATGGGGAATTCAAAAGACTACAGCAGGTATTTTGACAGAGAAGGCTGTGGAGATGCCAGGAAAGAGCTGCCTGTGACCTGGCTGAGGATTAAGTAGAGTTACAGCACCTCAAGGGAGACAGGAGGGTAAAGGTTTGGTCATAGGTTTATCCAGAGGGACAGTTTCCCAGGAGAGGGGAACTACCCCTGGGAACAGCCCTGACAGCCTGATACTGCTGCAGCAGAACGGGCTCACGCTTTCATTCCCAAGGAATTTAAATTCCACTCTACTTAATTTTTAGTTCCTATCAGTGCCTTAATTTGAAGCTGCCTAAACTGGTTGTTTTATATTATACATTCACATATTTGATTTAGATTATTATTTAAAGTTTAATGCATCTGATTTAGTCTCTCACAGTGTAAACCAACACTTGAAAAAGGACGCAGTTCAAGGAGAAGCTTGTTGTTCCTAGTCAGTCATGGCTCAGGTATCTGTTCTTATGGCTGTTAGATACTGCTTCATCCCTCTGACTGATGGAGGCATTTTGGATTTTGCCTTAGACCTACGTCCTCTTTTCCTCTCCAGTGCTTATTTGTTCCTCAAGCTTCCTACTTTTAATATTTTTCTTCTCTTGTGTAAGTCAGCTTTTCCCAAATCCTGGACTTTTGCAGATGGGCAGACATGTAAAGCTGGCTGTGTATCTGGCTTGACAAACCAAAAGGAAAAAAATACTGAGCAGTTCAACTGGGAAATAAAAGTAATGTATGTTTGGGCAGTTCTTTTTCTATTCCAGTTCAGGGGAAATCCTACATGGAACAGTATTCAGTAACCACACTATTCCCTGTTGCTTCCCATGTTGCTTATGTAGAGATTTAAAGGAAAATCCCCAAGAATGAAGGAATACGAGAAAAGTGTGGAGGAGGATAATTTTATTTTTCTCTGTCATCTTAGGTCTGTTAAAGCATCCACCACAGCGGGGCAGCAGTCAGCAAGCGTAGGTTGTCTGAGCTCCTGCTCCTGTCTCCAGTGTGGAATATCTGGCATTCTGGAGGAGACCAGCAATTGATTTTGATTGTCTGTGTGGTTTCTTTTGAGGCACACTCATCTCCTGATCTGGACTAACTAGCAGTTGCTAACTGCGTGGGTTGGTGTGTATGAAGAGGAGAAAAGATAAAGGAGGGTGTGACCAGCTGATGCTGCTGTCAGCATCTCTGTCTCCAGTGTCCTCATACTGGTTGTGAGAAGCATTTCATGGATATGCACGTGGTAAATTAGCCATGTCTGCTTATCTGCCAATGGGAGCTCTGTGTTTGAAGTTCTGTTTCTTCCTCCTTTGGATTGCTGATGTACAAAAGGTAATTTTCTCACTGTATCTTGTGGTTAGAAGGGGGTTTTACAGGCATTACAGGCCAGATTCATTTTCACTCCCCCAAGGTTCATATTGATTGTAAAATCCCTCTCTTGGTGATGGCTGTGAGGTTTTGTGCCATTGACTCTTTAGAGTGCATGGTAGGAACCTGGTAGATGGTTAATGCTCTGCAGGCTCCAGAGGCTCCTTCCATTGCTTTTCTTCTTCATCAAGTCCCAAATATCACTGAGAATGGGCCAGGGTATGAATGAGAGTGTTTGTGTGTGTTATTTCTTATTGGTTTTACATGGTGTCAGCATCCTGATAGCCTACCTGATAAAGTTGGTTTTTTTACATTAATCCATTGTTTTGGTCTTTTTAGAACTGATTTTAATGGACTAAAGGAAATTTTCTTTCCAAAAAAAAAAGGACCAATAACAGAAAATTCAGCTTGTCACAGTGTAGTAGATGTCTTAATACAAGAATGGCTTCTGCAATATTTTTAAAATTTATTAAAATAAATAAGTGCATGAGAAGAGTGAAAGTCTTAGGTGAAGTGTTTTGCAGCATGTGCTTTCTGTCTTAACCATGCCTATCCATGCTCTTGAGGAGGCTGCTGGGATTTACATGTGAATTCAGGGAGTTCATTATGTACCTAATGACTCTTTTCAGGTTTGGTCCTTATATTTTTAAAGCAGTTGTTATCCTCTGTAGATCTATAGCGTTGATTTAAACTATTGTGTGACAAATCCCATTAAGGTGATGAGTTTGTTATAATCTGTAATAAATCCTTTTGGAAACGTCGTGATTATCCCTGATGTTCTCTCAGCTGATAGATTCTATCATGCAGCGAAAGCAAATTAGTCTGGTGAGGGAGGGGAAAATGAGGAGGAATCTGAAAGTCACAATGTACAGTAAAACATGCCTGGAGTGTCTAAAGAAGGAATTACGAGTATCTTTTGAACGAGGACGTTCCATCAAGGCTGTTAATAACCAGAGGGAAGGTAACTTAGCCTTCTTTTTGCTGTTCTGGAAAGGCAGCACTGGATGTGCTGCTGGTTTTAGGCCTGATGTGGGTGGCAGTGTGGATCACTGGCCTGAAATGGGCACTCAGGGTCCAGGCCCTGCACGTTGAGAAGATGGACAGTTGAGTATCTCCATATAAAGAAATCCTGATTTTTGTACCTAGAGGCTGTGTATGTGGCAAGGAGCCAGTAAAAAAATCTGACCGAGGAGAACTGAAGCATCTGGCTACAACATTATTGAGAAAAATGCAGCGCAAACATGGGAAAAAATGTAGTAATGTAGATAAATTAATTAATCTCTGCATGCCTTGGTAAGAGGCCCAACTTATTTGTAATAAATCTTGGAGCTTTTTCAAGATGGAAGTTCTTTTGAACTGTCAGCTTGTATGTATGTCTGACAAAACCTATAATTAGATTGGCATACTGAGGAGGTTCTGGCCTCACGATACTGAGAATGCAGAGTGGTTTCAGCAGACTGGGGATGGAATAAGGGTGTCGCTGTAGGACACGAAAGAAAGATGAGAGACTCCAAATATTTCAGGAGGCAAAGAGCATAGAAAAAAAAGGCTTTTACTGTCTAATTCTTGCTACCTTTTATAAGGTGTTCCAATTCTGACTTAATGTGATTGGTGAATAGGAACAACACCTCTCTAAAACCATTGGTTAAGCTAGAGAAACAGCAAAGCAACACCTGGAGAAAGATTGCTTTGAGAAAGGATAGTTGCTTACCAAGATTGTTTTGAGAAGAAGCTTTCTTGAGAAACTTTTCCTTGGGAAAAGTTAGCAGCTGCTAGCAGGCTAAAATCTCTCAGACCCAAAAATATCAGGCCTACACCAGGGTTCTGTTGAAGTCAATAAAATATGTATATAAATGTTAGTAGGATTAGTATTTTATCTAAAAGTATGTAACAGAATAGGCTCCTAGCAGCTGGTTCTGTGTATTAAAATTATCTTAAATATTATGTTATTGTTTCAGTGACTTGCAAATCTTGTATTAAGTACGGATGAGTTATCCATTCCTGTTGTATCTTCCTAAAATAATTACGGGGAGAATGTTTTCTCCAAAAAAAAAAGCCCAGTATATATGTACACTGGCATTGATTATCATCCATCTGTACTTTATGTGTAGGTAAAATACATGTAGGTGCATAATGTGTGCTTTTAAAGTATGCACAGGTCTGCTGCTCAACTTTTAATCTTCTGCTCCACAGTTTAGGTTAGGTGTCCCTAAACTATTTGCACAAATATTTTATGGTAACAGGCCTGCCAGCATATCAACCTGCTTTGTTCTGCCTGTGTCAAACCCTTCAACATTATGTTTTGGTAAACTGCTTTGAGTGGTCCTCACTGCTTTAAAGGCAGAAGTGTCAGCAAACTGCAGATACTTTTCAATGTCCAAAGCATTTATTCCTTCTGCTAAATCATAGAATCCTGGAATGGTTTGGATTGGAAGGGATCATCTCATTCCACCCCCTGTCGTGGGTGTGGGAACCTTCTACTAGACTAGGTTGATCAGAGTCTGGTCCAAGATGGCCTTCAATACTTGCAGGAATAGGGCATCCATCAAATAAAATGTACACAAAATGGTGGTTTTGTTTGTTTTGGTGGTTTTTGTTTTTTTTTTTTAAATGAGAATAAATCAGACAGAAAATTGTCTCTGCCATGCGAAGATTATACAACATTTTAGTCTTTAATTTTCTCCTGGTATAAGTCTTAAGTGGTGACCTCCAGACTGTCTGATGAACCATGAACAGGGCACAGAATAGTTGTTGTACTGTGTATTTTTTTTTTCCCCTTTGAATTTTATGTATTGGAAGCAGGGCTGTGTGTAGAAGGGTGAGGGGTTAAGGTGTGTTTTCCAGGATGGTAGTGGGTTAAAGGAGGGAGTGGGAGAGAAGAGTGAGGAAAGGCTAAAGAGGTGCTTGGATGGTTTAATGTTATTTTTAAGGTGGAGTCGTGAAGGGAAAGTATATTGTAATCCCATAATCTGCCAATTAATTTTTTTTCACTGTTTGTTTGGAGATTTACCAGCAGTAGGTGGGAAATGCCAAATAATCAAAACATATCCTCTGGAGATAATGTTATTTCTAGTAGGGCTCTGACCAAAGCCTTCTGGAACTGGGAAATCATGGAGAAACTTGTGTTGTGCAGAGGAGTGTTCCAGAGCCTGGCTGGTTCTAAGGTCAAAGCAAAGCCTGCTATTTAAACCAGTAAAAGAATGCCCTTACTGAATGTCCTGCTGTTCACTGCATTGTTCCTAAATGTCTTGGAAATGGATCCAAAACACCAGAAGATTCCTCTGTAAAGTTCCTTTGGGTTTTTTGAGGACTTTCTCAGAGTCTGTTTTTGAAATTTCGTGCCTATTACCAGTGATGTTTTTTATTTAGTTTTGTGATTAGTTTTTCTTTTTGACAAGGTAGCAGTTCTGTGCCTGGGGCTCCCTAGGTGTTTTCATAGCTTGCTTTCTCCAGCATAACTCAGCAGATACCAGCAACTTTTGTTACAGCTAGTCCTTTTCTAGAAATTATTAGGTTTGTGTGTATTAGACTGTATTTTGCCAAACAAACCCTCCAGGATTCTCTGCATGTTGAAGCAATGCTAATTATTGATAATTTAGGAGGAGCTGTCACTCTGCTGTATTGTTATACTGCAGCTTCTTAAGAAAAAAAACATTTTCTTGACTATGTTTGCAATATTTATTCAAGCATTTTTCCTCCTAATTTTAGGAGGCAATATCTTTCATGTACCCTCTCTCAATCTCTCTCAGTATTTCACTTTCTCTCTCACAGTGTTTAATTTCTGTGGCTTTCCATTTGCAATTGCTGGGTATCTCCTAGAGAAAGAAACGGCCAAGATTACCAGAGCAGTAGGCAGCACTATCCCGAGATTATTTATTTTCCCCCAATTTGCCCTGACTAATGTAGGAGTTTCTTAAGTCATCTGACCAAAAATTTTCACCTTGTTTGAGAGGAGGAGGCAAGGCATCAAAAGAAAAACTGATCTGCCCTTGAAGATGCCTGTTTGGAAGCCTTCAAAACATGGAGCTTTGCTTTGACTCACCAGGCCTTCAGTTTCTCAAATGAAAACTCCCAAACTGACCTCTTGAGTGTTTGGAAACCAACCTTGAAAACACTTACCTCAAATTTCCATGCCATCTTCCAGCCTGCCCCGTGGAAGGGCAGGTGTTTCATCACCACTGCTCTCCAGGAAAAAGGTTTCTAGAGAAAAATTTGCTCACTGCAAATTCCCAGCAACCCTCTTACCCACTCAAGGCTGATTTAGTGTGCTGAGGATGCTTCTTAAAGCAGTGAGCTGATGGGAGCACCTCTTTAAAGGGGGAGGGGGGTATTTCCTTTGGTGCTATGCTGTTTCATTAGAAGGCTTCAGGTAATGTGAAATGCAGAAATATGCTCCATTAGGTAACTGGTGAGTTTGTGACCTTTGTTGTTCATTCCAGCCACATTAACAGGCTTGCAGGGCTTTATGCTCTGAATTGCATTTGGAAATTTTCATGTTAATAAATGTGGCTTGCGTGTGAGGATGAGCTTTAGGAACTTAGGTGCTTACTTATTCCCAGGCTTAGGTGACTAGTGTGATTGTTATGAGTCTTGCTCATGGCAAAATCATTGTTAATCTTCGCAGCTCCTGAAATGTTTGGATTCGTAAGTGGGAGTTTATGGATTGTCCCTTGATATTTATCTATTCATCTTTAAGGAAGCACTGCCTTTTTTTTTTTTTCCCTAATTTTTTATTTTTTATTTTTTAACCATCTGTCCTTAAAAGGTAACCATGCAATGCTAGTGTCAGGCGGCTCAGACACGTCCACGTTTTTTAAGTTAAATAATAAATGTGATGGTCTTTTTACTTGTGTAAATATGGATCTGGTGACTCAGCAGCAGTAGGGGCACGGATGGCCCTCCAAGGATGCCCTGTGTCAGGTGTGAGGTTCTCCACCTCACGGTTTGAGGCTCATCCTGGCCCGTGGCTGCTGAAGGCTCTGCCTTGTTCTTCGAGTCAGTGCCTGGGTGCTGTTCTTGGATCTGATTCAGCTGGGGTGGAATCCCTGGAGAATAAATATTGCTTGGGAGAGCAGGGAGCTCTCAGAGACCTATGAGATGTGACAGCATTCTGCTGAGCTGATAAATTGCAGCGTAGCAGGAAGGATGCTACAATGAGTATTGATTTCTTTTGTGCATAGAACTCATTTTGCTCCAGCTTGTGAATTGCCTTCATGAGCTGACAATCCATTAAGGATCACTTTGTGTGTCTCTTCCTTCATTATTGCTTCTTTTACTGCTTTCTGCTTTACTGCCTTTAAAATACATTGTCAAGGCAAAAATAAAATAGGTACAGGAGAAACTCTAATAGGAGCAAAGCAATTTGGCTCTTGGTAAATTACTTTATTGAAAAAAATATTTTACTAGGGGACAATCTAAAAAGACAATTTCAAGGAGATAAACATATTATATTAAAATTATTTTAAAGTAGGGTAACTCATCTAATGATTGTAATTTTGTGTCATGAAATGCACCTTTTATTGTAAAGTGGTTGGTTTTTGTGTTTTTTGTTTTTTCCTAAGTCTGGAGACCTAAAATGACATAAATTAGTCTTGTCCATTCTACATGGCCAGTTAGTTCCTCATATTCTGAATATGTGGCAATGATACC
Source organism: Rhadina sibilatrix (assembly GCA_013400275.1). NCBI lineage: Eukaryota > Metazoa > Chordata > Aves > Passeriformes > Phylloscopidae > Rhadina > Rhadina sibilatrix. Next base: position 188,199 of record VWYO01012919.1, on the reverse strand, counting down.
TTCACAGATGGAATGCTCAATTTTTTTCATGGACTGGGGGGTTGCTGCTTTTGATTCAGAGTAAACAGGGAAGTAGTATGTTCCTCTACATTAATTTTTTGCTACTTCAAGGAGTAAACAGGAAAGTTGTATGTTCCTCTACATCAATCTTTTGCTATTTCAAGGAAGTAGACAAGTTCCGTGACACAAATGCATTAATAGTAAAATCATAATTTTTTTGCTCCAAAATGTGGTATTTTCCTTGGTCATGTAATCACATTGATTAGGTTTTGCCATTATACAAAGGGTTGGAATTAAGAATGTCTGGAAAAGGCTATCAAATGTAGGACTAGCAAATTAAGAGGACCAGTGCATTGTTCTCCATTGTGGAAGAAAGTGTATTATTTTTGTCACCAGGATACTTTTTTTAACTTATAATAACTTCCCATGTGCATTTATGCTTTTTGGGCTGTTTCTTATCCTCCTCTAGATCTCCTTCTGTTACCAGTGTCCCAATCTCAGGGATGGATGCTGCCTCTCTGCAGAGTGATTTGTGATCTCGTGGTGGAGAACTCCACTGAGAAGCTGGACTCTGCATTTTCAGGAAACAGATGTTGCTCTTCAAAGCTGCTTTAAAAAAAAGAGAACTAACGTGTCCTGTGGCTATTAAAATTTAGTTTAATGTGGTTAGTTACACAAGCAGAGTGGCTTTCACGTTACAGGATTTTTCTGTTTTTGTCCCCCGGCGTGGACATTTGTGTGAAGGTCTGATTCATCTGCCTCCTGCAGCTTCTGGCAGATCCCAAGTTCTCCTGCCAGGAACCTTGGCCTCGGTTCCTGCCAGGAGCTCTCTGGTAGGCAGTGACCTCATTAATCTCATCTCCTGGCTCTCAGTGCAGCTCTGCTCAGTCATTTCTACCCGAGAGTGACTCCAAGTGCATTAGGCTAAGTTGTTTTGTGCAAGTGCTTGGCCAGACTCTTGATACTTCTTCTTTTCCTCCCATCTCTTCTTCCTTACACTCAATATTTAGCATTGGCTGATCTGTATCTTCCCATTGCCTCTGGTTAGTGACCTGAGGACTAATGTTCTAGTCATTATCTATTTAAAAAAAAAATAATAGTAATTGAAGCCAATAAACAGCATTTGGAAACTTGACTGTGTCTTGGTTTGCTTGGAAGACCATGGCAAGGATGCAGAGGTAAAATGAATGTTTGCTTTCCTTATAAAACACATGGTGGTGTGGGGGACACTACAGGCTTTCAGCCTCATCTCAGGAGAGGAGAAAGAATGAATTAGATGAGGATTTCCAAGGTGAGATTTTCTGGGATGGACTCAAATCTGCCTCTCCAGAATGTCATGCAGATGAATTTGGGATTATTAATAGATGTACAAGTGAGCAAAATTGGTAACCCCTCTCCCAACTGCACATGCCAGATCAGGAAAGTTTTAGTTTGGTAAATCAGTTCTAGTGCAAATAATTTCCCAACTTCTTTACCCAGGTCTTTTTTTGTAGTAAACCATGCTCTCCTGCTGATAGGATCAAACATTGCAACTGCTGGACTGTGGAAGTGGCTCTAATTATACCTGCATGGATCCTTTGAGAACGTAAAACATTTTTAAAAAATATGTAGAAGAGAGCTTGGATGCTCTTTATAAACTCAGCAGCATATTTTTTGTTCTATGTTTGCATTGACCTGACTTCGTTGTCTGGATTCAGTTAATTTTGTTTTTCTTTAACAACAACTTTTTGACGCCTTTTTTTAAATTATTTTTATTTTTTATTTTACTAATGGGAAGAGCATTTTGTTTTGGGATTTTTTAGGTTTTGGTTGTTTGGTTTTTTTGTTGGTTTTTGTGTTTTTTTTTTTTTTTTTTTTTTTGGGGGTTTTTTTTTTTTTTTTTTTTGGGGGTTTTTTTTTTTTTTTTTTTTGGGGGTTTTTTTTTTTTTTTTTTTTTTTGTTTTTTTTGCTTTTTTGCGGGGGGATTTGACTTTTATTGGTGTGTACTACTACAGCGTTCATTTTTTTTTATTTGTTTAGGGTCAAACCCTTGGCCATGTACATGGAGCATCAAGAGACACAGAAATAAGAGGTTTGTGCCATTTCTGCATCCCATTGAGTGTCAAGGGGGCTGGAGGCACCTGCTCTGTGCTCAGGTCCTGTGTCAGCAGACACCTCGTAAATCTCTTCTCCTCCCTTCTGGTCCTCACTCAGGCAGTCAGAGGGGAGCTGGTTTGGGAGTGGGCTCTGCTTTGCTTGCAGGCTTCTGTGGAGGATGGTTCAGGAGCAGCCACTTGTTCTCTTTCCCTGTCTGCATCCTCCTCAGCCTGAGCCCTCTGGTGTTTTCCCCTGGCGCGTTGGATGTTGTGGGGCCGAACCGTGGGTCACTTCTGTGGCATCATCACCAGGAGCTCAGAGCTGCCCAAGTCAAGTTTGCACTTCTGTTCTCCTGCTGGTGTGTGTTAAATGTGATGGTTTTCGCTGTGTAAGTGTCTGTGTGTCTTTTGTAACAAATCAGCAGCAACTCCTATGGTGTGGCTTTGGGGTGCTGGATAATCCCAGTATCCCCATTGTGAGCCAAATGAAGTTAAATCCCTGGTTTGGTGCTGAAGTCGTGAAACTGGCATAGATAGACTGGAGGACTGGTTTTTGGTTTTTTTTGGTGGTTTGTTTTTTTTTTTTTTTGGTTTTTTTTTTTTTTTTTTTTTTTTTTTTTTTTTTTTTTTTTTTTTTTTTTTTTTTTTTTTTTTTTTTTTTTTTTTTTTTTTTTTTTTTTTTTTTTTTTTTGTTTTGTTTAAAATATGGGATATCTTGAATTTAATACATGCAGTACACAACTCTTCTAAATAAAAATTAAGAACTGTAAACCCAACATATGAGTGTAAAAACTCTACAGTAAGCATAACGCTTCCCCTCCCCCCACCCAAAAAAAAAGTCTGTGGTGTGGAATGTATGTTGCAAGATGCTCAGCAAAATGTAGCAGTCCAGCTTAGTTCTACCAAAGTATTTCGTAATAAGAAAAGCAGTCGTTGTGTATTTCTTCACAATGAATAAGAGCTTTCTCAAATAAAAAAAGGCAGACTGAGCCTTGTGGGGCCTTTCTGTGGGCTCTTACAAGCCATGTCCAGAAGCTGATGGAGCAGTGGTGGGCAGAATGGGAAAAAAAAAAAATAAAAATTCTTATTTCAATTGAAAAATTCTTTTATCTTTTGTACTTACCACTTGTCACACAGGCAATCTCCCCATGCCTTTTCCATTTGTACGGATGTGCTGGGTACTAATGTATCTGGTTTTGTTTGTGCAGAAGTAGTTTTAATATTCAGAACATTAGTATGCCATCAGTTTATTTCAGCAGTACTTGTGGTTTTCTCCTAATGCCATCACTGATTGTTAGACCAAAATCAACATATTTTCATAAAATCTGTTACAGTTTGTGATTTAGAGGATTGAACCTGGTAGCTCCTCAAACTCTTAGGTTAGTTCTTCTGCATTCACAGTGCATTAGTGTAATAGCTTTCTCTGTCAGATAATTAATAGAAAACTCTTCAGAAGTGGTTTTTCCACGAAGTAATTAATCTCCCAATTTCCACTGTTACAAGTTTTGTGGTGTGTTTTTTCCTTACAGGCATTAAAACTCCTGTAAGTTTGGGATTGGCCACTTTTGTTTTCAATATCCCTTTGCCTAAAGGAAAGTCACTACTGAAAGATAAAAGAAAAATAGCTTTAGTACCATGCTTGGATGCAGCAGGTCTGCTTTTGATTTATATTTATTGGAAATCTTTGTGAGTGCTAGCTTGTCCTTACAGTTCCTAACAGGCTGTTTTTAAGCTGGGATAGACTTTGATGGCTGAGCGTGCCAGCGAGTTGGACATGCAAAACCACCATGTGTGGTGTTTTGTGACACACTTGTAAAAAGGTTTAGGAGAAGGATCACCACAGCAGTTTGCTCTGTACAAAACTAAATCCAGCACAAAGCAGTGACTTTCCCCAGGCTGAGCTTTATACACACAGCAGATAAGAAGCAACGTGGGCTGGAACTCCACAATTCCCACCACAAAATGAAAGCGGGAGGTCTAAAGGAAGCAGAGAAATCATATAAAATGACCTTTTCAAAGGGGAAAGCACTAATTTCCCTCTAATTTTAATGAAAAGGATCCAGCAGATGTTTGCAAGGTGAGGCAGCGTGTCATTGTGTGAATGGTTGGGACAGGATGTTCTCTGGCACCACCCAGCTGTGGCCTGAATATTTTAGGAGATATTGACACATTTTAGTAAAATTCCTTTACATTCCCCTTGGGAAGTTTTGATCTGTTAAATCTGTTTTTGTGAGGTGTGCTGTTTGAGAGGCATCTAGCCAATTTGAATAAATAAAATCATTAGCACAAAATATACCCATTAATTCGAGTTTTATTTAGTTTGCCTTGAATTCAGGTTTCGTTACTGCTGAGCTGATTGCCTTAATTCACTTTTCTACACCAGTAATTTAAAATACTTTGTAGTATAAATTTCCTTTATAGTCTCATGATACTGAAAAGGAATGCAAGAAATTCACAACTAAGAAAAACCTGAAAAAGTATGAAAGCAGTGAAAAGGGCAGAGGAATTTTAGGGAAAAGTTATTACTTAAGTAACTTTCAGTAACACTGGTTTAAAATATTTCTCTCTTTGAACCAGGGTGATTTGGACTGATTTAACTGTACAGCAGCTAAGTTAATGGAAGTTAATCTTACATTTTTAGTTTTTATTTATAGTTAAATCCTTGCCCTTTGTCCTGAAGTTCTTCTGAGTTTTTTAGGGCTACATAGATAATTAAATCCCTTTTACCCATACGTCAGTTTAATCTGTAAGGTGGTGATTGAAAGTTGGGGATTAAGAAAATATTCAGCATTACTTGTTCATAGCTGGCATAGCCTTATCAACAGAAAAAACACCTATAATAGTTGTAATGCTGATTCCATGATAAAATGCTACTGAACTTACTAGGCCTTTTAAGCTTTATTATCTTACAAGCTTTATTTATTTGGTCTTTGATTTAAAATGTGTAGTTGGTCATTAAGGCATGTGGTCAGATTTTATTCTGATCTCCGTTTAGTATATTCTGATAGCAGTTTTAAGGTGACAGATCCATGTGGGGACTGTGTTGCAGTAGCCTGGAATGAAGGAACATGCAAATATTGGAGGGGACCCCTGGGGCTTTTGGCCAGGAGGCTGCTTTGTGCTTAAGTGAGGATGTTTGCTTTGATTTCTGTGGCTTAGTGATTTAACCTCGATGCAGGAGATGTGAATGCACCTCATAAATTTATCTTTGACCTTCAACAGGAAAGTAAAAAAAAAAAAAAAATTGAATGTGAACACAATTAGTAACTGTCAAACCCCCTGAGTTACTTGCAGCTTTGGTTACCTATGGTGCAAAAAGCCAACCAAACAAAAAACAAAACAAGAGAAACATTCTTATTTATTTATTTTACATATTTTTGTTTTGGTATATACATCCTTGGGAAAGAAAACTGTGGCACACTGATTAGTGGTATGGGACCACAATTTTTCTCTATTGACTTAAGGAGCTAGTCCTGCTCAATATACTAAATATAACAGCACAGTGATAATATTTGTATAGTTGAGTTATGCATGTAAAAAAAATATTAGCTACACTGTAAAATAATGGAAAAATAAATAAAAAAATTTATAGCTACTTTTGGTCAACCAGCAGACAGCCTTAATGTGAAATATGACTGCTGTCAGTTTTCACATTCTGAACATCTATCACAAAAAAAATCTGTGTGATTGCACATAAATATATACTGATAAGCATGAAGCATTTTTCCCCTCTCTAATCATTTTTATTTCAAAGCTTTAAAAAATTATTTACAAATTAAGAATAAACGTGCTAAATTTATCTCAAAACCAGGACTCGAATCGTAAGCATCTGAAAAATTATCTCTTTTGAGTGGAAATGAGCTGTGATATAGACAGCTGTCATTGCTTTTGCTGTAAATTTATTTTCCTGGTGTGGCACTAAATTTACTGTGGTGAACATACTGTCATGGAGCAGTTCTTCTGGGCAGTCTGAGCAGAGGCTTCTATTTCTGCCACTTTTTCCATGCCCCTGCCACCTCCTGGTCCCCCTTTTTGTGGTGACCAGGTTGTGCTCTCCAGGTAAGACATTGTAGTGCAAATTCTTTATCTGCAGATTCTCTATCCTGCAAATAGAGAACTTGCAGATTCTTTATCCTTGCAAATTCTGCAAGGATATAGAAATACCTGGAAGTTCTTAATCTTTGTGTGCCACTCTCACCTGGGCTTGTCCACTCAGGCTCTCCCTTACAGCAGGGCTTCCTTCCCTTGCCCATCCTGCTGTTCCAGGTGTCCCCTCACCTTTCCCATGAAAGGGGACCAAGGGGTGGGCTGGCCTTGGGTGAGGGATCCACATCCAGGGATGTGAGAAATGGATTTGTAGAGGATTCTCAAAGCCTGGCTGAAAGCTCACACAGTCTTGTACATCTGTATGCAAACTCTGAGATGAGGTGTGCTGGCTCAGAGAGGCCATGGAACAGAGAAGACATTGAGAGAGAGATTGAACTGGAAACAAGTTTCAAACCATGGCCTTGCAAACAGACCAGAGATTTTGGAGAATTAGAACTGTGAAAGATGCGTTGTAGCAAGACCACACGGGGTAAAATTATAGGTGATTGGTGTTACAAGTCTTAGCAGCATTGTGTGGCAAAAGCTCACAGGCTGAAAAACATTAATAAGGTGTTGTAACAAAGAAATAGTTTGGCTTCTGATAGAATGGCGTTGAGTTTTACATTTCTTGTGTCTCACCCTTCTATGAGACTGATAATGGAATAAAATCTTTGAAAATGCCTCTCAGTTGTCCCATCTCTGTAGAGCTGGGTTTTTCCAATGCAGGGATCCACTGCAAAAAGAGTCAGAACTCCCAGGGATGTGGTTCATGAGTCATGGGAAATCTGCTGGGTTTCTGTGAAGCTGTTGAGCTAAAAATTCACGTACCATATTGGACAAATGTATGTCAGCATTGCTTTTGTTTTGTCATGGACCTTGGAGAAGTTTAAAGTGTCACTTTTTCCCCTTTTCCTGAATGATTTTTTAAAGCATAGCTTTGATGAGCCCATTGGTGGTGGGAATTATGTACTTTGATGTTTTCAAAATACATATGTGCTGCAAAACAACTGCTACAATTCCTCCTAGTGAGCTGCTCTTTCTTCTCAAGGTGTGTTTCCCTCTCGAGTACTAGATAACCCACATCCAATTTGGACAACCACATTTTCCACTAGCATACCCAGACCTGCAGTTCCTTTCCATATAATCCATTGACTGTATCTCATGTGTAACTCAGAGAGATTGCTGGAGTTGTCTGATGGCAGCATTGCTTCTCTAGAGAGAGTCACTTGCACAGGGGGACAGGCCAGACAGTCTTGGGAGACAGGAAGGGTGCTTTGCCATGTTTTGTCAAATTGTTTCAAAATCAAATGATTTTGTTCTTTTTGTATGCATTTCAGACTGGTTGAAAGAAGATTAAAAAAAAATGTGGTTTGGGTTATCTGATAGATCTTAGAGGGTTCATTTTCTGCTAGAAGACTTGACTGATTGAGAAGTCATCAATAGCTTTGCTATACCTCCTAAGGGAGAACCTGGTTTTGAATCAATTATTCCATAGGCACATTGCCTTGACAGTTTTAGTTTGTATTTAACCAGATCATCTGATTTTTCTTCTCAGGCTGTTGCTTTCAGTGGAATGATTGTATTTCTGAAAGAGTACAAAATTTACTCACCACACCTGATTGTAGACCCTTGTTCAAGCATCCCATTTACTGAACTGACTGAAGAGCAAAAGCCTTATCAGAATATTTTACAGGGTTTACAGCATCCTACCAAAAATGAATAGCCTCCCCAACAAGTATTTAAATTCTAATGAAAAAACCCCAAAAATAATAATTAATAAATTACAGAGCCGCGTTTTCACAGTTTTAATCTGTTTGCCTTTGGTTTTAGATAAAGGCTCCCTGCTGGTTTGGGGTTGTTCTGTTCTGCTGGAGATAGTCATCAAATAATGGCTAATTCAATACAATGATCAATTCAGTTGCAGATTAGTGTGGCATTCAGCAGTAAAAATAAATATCCCCAAACTGTACACTACCCAAAGTAGTGTTTAATTCCAATACAAATTACGCTGGGTGTTTTACAAATTTGCATGGCTTGTTTGCAGTCCCGCGGTCAAACCGAGATAATGAGATCTAAACACCAGGATTTAGGCTCAGGCACAAACAACTCAGTGTCTCTAAAGGCTTTAGGCTGCCTTACTTTAACATATGCAGCTCTTAAATTTTGCCACTTCAGTCCCTGATAAACGGGATTTTTAAAGCATGAAAAGAGCTTATCATGAAAGAAAGAACACTCAGTTTATTGTTCCAGGTAAAGTCTTTTTGGAGGTGATTACTCTCTCACAGAAAACATTGTGTTGGGTACTCTTGTGGCCCAGGCATCTGTCACTCAAACAGATGTCACCCCACAAACCTGAAAATGCAGCTTTTTCCCCCCTGTTCTCTGTGGAGAAGTGAAGCCTTCAGGTTGATAGACTCCGTGACATTTGTTTAAGTGACAGATGTTCACGTCTGGTAGCCCTCAGTGGGGAGGTGACCTTGTTGTCTTGGTGGGAGTTCTGTGTCAAGTACTGTAATTATTTGTATGCAGAGAATAGGTGCCTTTATGAAGGCTGAAATTCCTAAGGATCTTTTTATGCTCCAGGCTGCTGTGTAATGGAGAGGCTTGGAATTAGACAGCAAGGTTTCAGCATTTGGCTCTAACCTGCCCTGAATAGAGCAAGATTAACTCAATGAACTCTATAGATATAAAAAAACAAAACAAAAACAAAAACAAAAACAAAAAACACAAACAAACAACCAAAAAAACACAGAACACCAGAGTTGGTGGAGAATGAGTGCTGTAAGAGCAGGCCCAAGACTCAGTTTTTTCTCTTGTGCCTTTCTCCTGAATGGTCTGAATGTGTGATCAGTCCAGTGTGGAGGATTCATTTGCTGAGGAATGTCAATAGCTGCGTGTACAGAGACTGCAGGCAGAAGGCTTTTGGTCTGAAGGAATGAAATCTCCAAACATTTCTGGTCAGTTTTAACTCCTAGTGCTTGGTGCTGTCCCTGCCAGGCAGCTGTTTCAGCATTGCTTGCACAGAGCATTGTCTAGGAAAGGTGATGGGAGCTTTTTCAGCACACTGGATTCTTCTCGAATTCGCTTTTGGATGAGTGCATTCACTCAGGGAAAAATAACAGTTCAGATGGTTCCATCTTCACTCTTAGGTAATCATATCAATTTCTGTGCATACATTCTGAATTTAACGTTTGTTGTTTGTCATTATGCTGAGTCTCCAGAATTTCCTCTTTGGACAGGCAGTATCTACTTAACCCTTCCTCTTGGGGCATGTCTGATCTTCATTCAGTTTCCCCAAGTGATTTATTTCTGCCTCCCCTCAGCCCCTTTATTTTCTTGCTGTTCTTAAACCTGTACCCAAAAAGTTCTGTGACAAGCAGTCCTAGAACATACCTGCCCGTGCTCTCAAAGCTGCCACCTCAGGCTTCCAGCTTGATTTCATGCTTACTGATTTTTCATAGTGGAAGAAGCTAAACATTCCCTTCCTTTTCACCTTCTCTGTGTCATTTCGGAATATGCAAATCCTAAAGAACATCTATTTGGGATTACTGAGGCGGGTTTTTAATTGAAAATTCAGAGACAGTGCCTTGAACACCATGATCTTTATCTGTGAACTTCTTGCAGCTGTTATTCCCAGGTCTCTGTGAAGTAGCACAGAAGTCTAAACCTTCTGGTGGACGTTTGGCAATGAGGCTCGCTTTGTTGGTTTTTGTTTTAAAAGGGAATTCTTAATTTCATCAGGAGTTTTGCAGTTGAATTGGAAGTACTGGGGTTAGTATACCTCTGGCATGTTCCTTGTGTACAGCAAGGATCTCTGGCTCTTCCTTCCAGGGATTGTTACCCTGCGTTAGGGAGGATCCTGGGTTTGGTGATAGGCTGGGTGAATGACTGCAGCAAGAACCCAGTGACTGCGGGATGGGTGCCTGAGCATAAAAGCAAATAGAATTTTTAATTAAAAAAGGAGGTCAGCAAACATCTGTGCAGGAATATGTTTGTGTTTGCCACACGAATATGTACAGAAATGTGGTAGTCATGACTGCCACATAAGAAGATTACATTTCCAGGAGGTAAAAAATGAAAATCAGTGTTTAAGCATCTGTGTCTG
>VWYO01012919.1:142810-177842 GCA_013400275.1 Rhadina sibilatrix | reverse complement strand
TTTTTTTTTTTTTTTTTTGTTTGTTTGTTTGTTTGTTTGGTTGATTGGAGTTTTACTTATTTGTTTGTGGAGCTTTTTTTCCCTGTGTTTTTTCTTTTGTTTTTATGCTGCTGGACTTAATATTTCTGTGCTTTAATTTCTTGTCAGCAAGCTGGGATTAACAGACCACCTGAGGAATGGAGTGAAGAGTGAAGGTTAATGTATAGCATTAAGCACTATAGAAAAGCTATTGAGAAAATTAATAACGCACTGCCCAACTCTCACTTTGCATTGTGTGCAGTCCCAGGTCTTCTCTCTCTCTCTCTCTTTTTTTTTTTTTTTTTTTTGCTGCAGCTCATTTGAAGTCTGGGTTACCAGTCTCAGGCTGTTTGCACATAAAGATTTTGCCCTCAAAAATTCTGTTGACTTAACAAGTCAGTTTTCTGAAATGAAATTTTTTTTTCAATTTTTTGTTTTTTTTACTAAGCAGTTCACAGGCCCCAATATTGTGGTGTTGCATTAATCATGTGGGAATTAACTACAGGGTCCAACTTAGCTCTATGTATTTTTTATACTGATTCATACTGATCCTTCTACTATTTAGCCTGTAAAGATTAATTTAGTATATTAAGTTCTCATAATGCCTGTTTCCATTATATTCTTGTTTGTAGGTTACACTGAGGAGCTTCCTAAACAGACAAACAAACCCCTAAACATCCTTTTTTCGGTAAGACTGTTGTTCCAGAAAAGTTTATTGGCTTAGGGATACAAAGTTTCTTTTGGCACTCTTGAGGAATTTGCTCCACTCCCCAAGGGTAAACCATTAAGAACAATTAAACAAAGTAAAAGTAACCCCAGATTTCTGCATATTTATTAGGAATGTTTATGAAGTTTTGCCATATAAGATGCCTTGCAGTTTTCTAAAATTTAATTGAAAGTGAATCTTTTATCATGAGAACCAAAATTATTAAAACTTGTCTGAAAATAGACCACTGGCACAACAGATTTTGAAGGTAAAGATTTTTGATAGCTCCAGTATTTTCAGTGCAGTACATGAAAAAAAATGAAGCATATGGTGTAAACTCAACACTATTTTTAAAAACTTTTTACTCTGGACTTGTTTTGATGGATCCTTATCCTTTTCGTTAAGAGACTGCATTTGTCGAGCAAATATTAATGAATTTTCTTCACTACAGGAAAGGTATTCAAGTTAGTGACCTGCAAGTTTTTATATTAGCAGGGAAATTGGTGATTTTTTCCCCACATTCCTGCGTATTTTAAGTTGCTGCAGGGACCTGATCTGTGTAGAAGTCTGAGTATGCATTTGAACCCAAAGTACTCTCTGGGGAGGATTTTTATCTTTCAGCTGGGTATAAGCTCATTGCATGAGTCATCAGCCAGGTACTGAGTTTTTCCACTGTTGTAAATGTTGATTTCTAGTAAGAGGGAGAAAGGCAACCTCCATCCCTCTGTACAATGTAACTGACAAGCACTGAAGATCTTTGATATGGTTCTGCTACTTGAGTTTCTCTTCTTTTCTAGACAGCATAACCTGTTTATTTTCCATCTCTTGCTTATTTTCCTTTACAGAAGAACAATATCTGCATTTTCAGAGCATTCTTCACCTTAGTTTCCCATCTGTGCATTTACTGTTCCCTGTCTTATTTTGATATAATGCTGCCTCTAACATTTCTTAGATGTTGGAAACATCTCTTTAGCAGCTTAGGGGAGACTAGCAGTGCAAGGCATCAGAAAGCCTTCATATAAATAGCCCTTTTGAACCTGATCCTGTTCCATGTTTGGTTGTCCTTTGGTGTTTGGTTGTGTTTCTGCACCTTTTCTGGATTTGATACATTTAAGTAGGAGGATCCTTCTTGATACTAATGATACACCAGGTATTTGAAAGCTCTTTTTTGTGACAGGTGACTGTGCAGGGCCCAAAGAATTTTCAAAGCTGCTGTGAATGTTGACCTTCAGGATGTAAGTGCTGAAAGGAATGATGGTAAGACAGCTCACAGAAGGAAGAGCACGTGCAGTTGTGTTGTCTAGGAGGTTTGTTTCTGCTAGGTTTTTAATGATCTGTGTATGATTGAACATCTGTGTATTTTAGGTTCTTGTACTTTGCATATGGAATCCTGATTTAGCTATAGGCTTCTTGTACATGTAGGAATGAGAGTGGAAAATACAGTGTAGATAATCCACCAGGAAGATGTGTTTAAATTGCCCTGAATATTTTTTATCTGTCCATGATTTGCAAAGGCCAAATCCCTGAGCTGTGCGTGTCAGCCCCTGGCCAGAGCTATTGTGTCCCTGTGGGAAGGGGAAGGATGTTACTGTTGGCATTTCAGTACCAAACCCTAAAAATAACCATCTCAGCAAGAGTGTCACCAGCAGAACCAGGGCAGTGATTGTCCCCTTGCACTTGGCACTTCCCAAATCCTGCAGTCAGGTCTGGGCTCCTCACTGGAGAAAGACACTGAGGTGCTGGGTGTGTCCAGGAAGGGGATGGAGCTGGGGAAGGGTCTGGAGCACCAGGAGTGGCTGAGGGAGCTGGGGGAGCTCAGCATGGGGAGCTTCTTGCTTTCCATAACTCCCTGACAGGAGAGTGGAGCCAGGTGGGTGCCAGTCTCTTCTCCCAGGAAAAAAGTGACAGGATGAGAGGAAAGGGGCTCTGGTTGTTCCTGGAGAGGGTTGATATTGGGAAAAACTTCTCCAGAAGGCTGCCCAGGGAAATGGTGAGGTAACAATCCCTGGAGGGCCTAAAAGACATAAAGCTGTGGCACATGGGTTAGTGGTGGACTCAGCAGAGTTAGGTTACTGATTGGACTCCATGATCTAAGAGGTCTTTTCCAACCTAAATAACTCCATGATATTTTCTGAGAATGATTCTCTTTTCCACCAATATCTGTATTATTTTCAAATGGTACTTAAAATCTTTTGGGAAGAGGCCATTTGTTCACTCTTGTAATTTTTAATTTCTTCCCATTTTCTCTTAACACAGCATGACTTTTCTAATCTGACTCCCCTCCCCCAGCTATGACCAGCTGTGACAAATTATTTTTCATCAGCCCGTGTGGCTTTTGGCAGACCTTTTCTGCAGTCAGTGCATCCAAGGGGATTGCTGCTACATCTGTCATGGGATTGCACAGCTCGTGGCATACACGAATTCTTATCTCTCAGGGCACTATTTTGTCCCTTTGAATGCCAATACAGATCTTTGTGATGATTTTAAAGACGTGTTTGAGCCTTTAACAGCATGGCAAGCAATTCCAAGGTGACTGTTTTACCACTCACCCTGACAAAACAGACTGCAAACATCTCCCAAGTTACTGCTCCAAGCTGCTGCCAGTGCAGTGTCTCTGGTGGGTGCTGTGCTGCAGCAGTGCTCTTGGTGTGGAAGGATTACAAATAGGGTCACATAAGATGCTATAAATTGGTGTATCACGTAATCAGGAAATTCAGGGTACAGAGATGTACCCCTAATCCCACTCTGCAGCGTGCTGCCTTCAGGATGAAGAACGATGCAGGGTATCAAAAAGGGATACACCCTAAACAGCTCACCTTTCCTGTGTGCATCCTGTCCTTCTGCTCCTTGTGCTCGCTCAGTCATGAGGGAGCTCCCCAAGCTTCTCCCCCAAAAAAGGCCTTGCCTTGTAACTTTTGCTGTAAGTGACTCACATCCATTTTCCTGAATGCCTTAGGAACAGTTCTAGTTCGACAGCCTTTTTGGGGTGACCTCCTGGTAGTGTCCAGCAAGTGCTGGATGTTGTGGGTTAGAAGGAGCATTTGCAAGCCTCCCCCAGTGTTCTGCCCAGTGGTGGAAGAGCCCAGTTGCCAGGATGGATGCCAGCTCATCTCTTTAGGGGGTGATGGACACTGCACATGGCAAGGGGACACGGAGCTTTAGGGAGACAGCCCTGAGTGAGTGCATTAGCAAAAACCTCTTCTCCACCATCCTCTGTACACAGGCTCCAATTATCCTGCTTTGCTGCTAAATCCCATTGGCTTAAAAACCTCAGTGCGGGAATGGTGAAAGTAGATTAGGATAATTATTAACCACGAGTCCTCTGTCCACCTTGCTTCCTCATCTGGAAGAAATTATCCCCTGCTTAAGTTCAAGTGTGTTAATTGCTCTGCAGCATAACAAGCTCTTAATCTTCAGGCTTCTAAAGAAGTGTCCTCCTGTGCCTTCAGATTTTCATCAGCTTTACACTTCTTTGTCTGCCTTGCGTCGCTTAAAAAAATTAATTTAAACTCTTGCCAATCTATAATAATAAAGCTTCAGGAAAAAATTCATTATAGGCCTTTTGTAGGTGACTTGTGAAATAAATATTTACTGAGGGCTGTTCCATTTTAGTGCACTGCGGGTGCCACTTTCAAATTCAGGCTTTGGGTGTGGAAATATTGCAGTTCTCTCCACAGATGACTTTAATGAGGTACCAACATTTCCTCTCTAAAATACTTTTTCTGACCTGTCCAGCTCCCATTTATTTTGCAGCCTACACCCATACTTACAGATATATAATTGTGTATTATTTAATATTTATATAGGTTAATCTTCTAAACTTCAGGTTATCTACTGCAGGCTGTCATGCCAGATAACACTTAGAGTATTAGAAAAAAAAAATATTATTATCCTCCAGTAATCACTGTGATGTGTTCTCAATCTCCTAGATTAGGAGAACAGATTGTGGCCATGGACTTTATGTAGCCCTCAGGCCCAGCCATGTAACACAGCCAGCCTGCCCAGGGGTGGGTGTGAAATGCTGTAGGGTACATGCTGGAGTGTAAGAGCTGCTCTGAGTGTCTTCCTCCGAGTGCTGCACTGCACCTTGGCAGTGTCTCCTTGGGACACCACCAGGAATCCAGCTTGCCCAGTGTGCTAACTTGCATTCGGTGCTGAAGCTGGAATTCAACACCAATCTAATTCAGCAAAACGTGGCATCAAATTATCTGTGCATTTGCTACTTGTTCTGTCAAGTGTGTTAGGGGGGCTTAAAAAATAACTGCATCGTGTTCTAATGTGCCTGTTTTTTTCAGCAGTAAAGATACGTTTAAAGATAATATTTCTGTAAACCGACTTAATTCGTGAAACTCACGGTCACTTAAATGTTCCAAGCCTGTTGTTTGTAAGATGCTGAACCAAATTCCTCGTGGTGCTTTGAACTGGAGATGTCTGGTAGTGTTTATGCCTGGGAAGAGCTCAGTCTGCTGGGACACGCTCAGCCAGCCCTGCAGACGTGTGTTGCAGGCAGGGCTGTAAACACTGCAGTGTGTGTTTTACTGCTGCCTGCCAGGGTGTGAGGGCCACGCCAGGGCAAGGCAGGCTGTTGGTCTGCATCCCTCACATCCCTGCCTTTCGCTTAATTGGAACCTGCCTTACAGTTTTTGTTTTTTTTTTTTTTTTTTTTTAAACGATTCAGTAGTTAAATAACAAAATATATCATTTGTGATGGGGAGGGATTAAAGGAGTTAATGGCTGTGTTTGCTTTCAGAGGCATGTGTGCCTTCCATCAAAATAAATTAGTCTCTCAGGCTTCTGAGGAGAGTATTAGACCTAACATCTTAATATATTCTAAAGCTGTGTGTCTGAGAGAAGTGAATTAAAGGATTTTAAATTTCTAATTACTTGAGATGTAATTAATTTCCTCCTTTTTCTTAAATAAAGTTAGATGAGAAAGTGTGGTTTAAAGAGGCAGAGAGGCTGTGAAGAGGAGTAACTGTTATCCTGTGAGAACTGCTGCAAAGCACCGAATTAATTTTATTTTGTGCATGACAGATAGTCAGAGCAGGA
This sequence comes from Rhadina sibilatrix, assembly GCA_013400275.1. Lineage (NCBI taxonomy): Eukaryota > Metazoa > Chordata > Aves > Passeriformes > Phylloscopidae > Rhadina > Rhadina sibilatrix. The sequence goes on along the minus strand of VWYO01012919.1, from coordinate 172,069 downwards.
CTTTACAGATACCAAGTCAGTGCTTCATTTCTGTTTGAGAAACATTTTTTTTTTTCTTCTTGCTGCTTTGAGACATGTAACATCCTAAGGACCAGCACCTTGGCCTTGCACAGGGTACCTGGAAAGTTCTGTCCCAGGTGCAAGCCAGCTGCTACCTGAGCCCCCTGTGCCTGCAGGGAGGTGAAACTCTGCAGCAGAAATAACTCCTGACAGTGCAACTAACACCAGAAAGAATTATTCTGAGTTGCCCTCTCTGTAAGGTTATAGCTCATGACATCTGACTGGGGTTTTGTGGCAGCCCTCAAGATTTATCAGCGCTACCTGATCTCCCCTTTATATCCTGCAGTAAATTTAAGGAATTCACAGCTTCTGACTTCTCTCTGCATCGCTGGCACCAAATGTCAGTTTTACTGAATTTCTCAGAGATGTATTTAACCTACACAGAGTTTGTTGAGGAATCCACTCAACAATCACCCAATTGCTCACTTTGACCAATTAAGAACACTCTAAAGCTAATGAATATAAATTTTCTAAGGAGGGATGCTGCATTGCCTTCAGATATTCTCAGAGCTCTGTCAGTATTACCTCTGGGTTGCAGAGCAGCAGCTCAGTGCTGACTAAGGGCTGGAAACCCTTCGTTGCTGCACTCTGCTGCCGCAGTAGTAATTGGAGATCTGTCTGCTAGGATGTGTCTTCCACATCTCAGTGCTCTGTTTTTGGAAAAAGGAAGGTAAGTGGAACTTGATGATGGGTAAATTTTACAGCAGTAGCTCGACATAAAAACAAAGCCTAGTCATAAAGTCTTTTACCTTGGAACATTAAAAGAATGTGCTCAAATTAAGGTGAATTTCTTCCACATTTCTGTGCCAAGAGCATTAACTGTGCCCAGGCATCCAGAGAGTGGAGGTTAGCAGAATCAGATTTGCAGCACAGCCTTTCCTATCATCCAGAAGTACAAAAGCCTCTTTTTTCCCAGGATGCTAAGGATGATCCACACTCATCACAGGTGAGATTCTCTCACAAACCCGGGCTGTTCTCATCAGCATCCTCATACAGGGGTAGTCATAAGCTGCTGGGTTGGGATCATGGCTTTCAGCTCTCAAGACAAATAAACCCTGACTATTGACAGCACCTTGCAGGCCAGTCATACCTGCAGTGACCTCAGGGCTCTCAGTGTGTGATGTTCTGCTGGAGGGTGCTGGTGCAGAACCACTCCTTCCCAGCCCTCACTCAGACACAGCAGTGAGGCAGCATGGCAGTCAGTCATTCCTCAGTCAGTTCTTCAGCTGTATCTTGTTTTGTTGGAGTTAAAGGCTGAGATGTGGATTGAATTCTTCCTGGCCATTTTTGTGTTCTCTTTAGTGTTCTTTCACAAATAAGAGTTTCCCCCCTCCATCTTGCCACCTTTATGTGTACCTTGTACAAGTCATCTTCAGAGAATTAGCTGCTGATAACCAGTGAGCATGTGAGAAGTACACATGAAATGTGCTTTTTTGGGTGTCTTTTGGTTTGTTTTTTTCCTATGGCTTTCACTTTTTAAAAATCTCACATGATGGCACAAAGCTCGTGTTACCACCAGGATAAAGTCCTTGTAAAGGTTCAATTGCCATCCTAAACTGCAAAATAATTAAAGTTATCCACCGAAAGAAATCTAATACATTTCTGTATTGAAGTGGACAAAGTAACTTATTTTTCCTTTTATTTTGTTTGAAAAAACAGTTTTACACAGCTCTCAGAACCTTTTCTGCTGTGGCTTTCCATAAGAAAATTTCCTCTCTCCAAAGCATTAGCAGGAAAAAAATGCATTTGGGGAAAAAATGAAAGCATCGGGGAAATTAAAAGATAGTTTACAACAGAAACTAAATAATAGTTTGCAACCACCTTTTATCCTATTAGCTGTTTGTTGGTTTTCAGTTGGCTTATCTGGTATAGAGCTGGGTTCACATGTACAGAGCCTACAGATCAGGAACGACAGGATGCTTCTTGCTCCAGACTCATTCTTTGGGAAACAATTTATCCAAAAGAAAGTGTTCTGCTGTATTGAAATGGAGATTTCTAACTGGCGTTCTGTACTATAACATTTATGTCCTTCCCAGGGTGTCCAGCTCTTATTTCTTGCTAAGGACTTTTCTCCTTTCAAAAAATCCTTCTTACTTGTGTTCATGCTGCTGTCCACAGCGACAGTGAAACAAGCTATTAGGAAACTTGCAAGTCACTGGAATAAAGCAAGGTTAATCTCCAGTGTTTTTCAGCAGCTCAGTGTCAGTGACAGCATTTATAACCTGATCCCTGAGAAAGACCTAAAGCTTTAGAGAAGTGAGGATGAAAATGTAACATACCAGACTAATAAATGTTGCATAATGGCGGGGATTCTTTCCCCCTCACCCCCACCTTTGCAATGCTACATCTACAGGGTAGACTCACTCCAGCAAAATGGCAAAAAGCAAAAAGGCCATTTAACAACCTTCCTGCCACCACAAATCTGTATTTGGAAGCATTTCCTTACACAGTATGAAGTGGTACAATCATTGTCAGAGCTGTTTAGGTCAATATGTCCTCTGCTGGGATGAATAATGATTCCTCCTGAGAGGAGCTGGGCTAGCAGGCTGAGAACCTAGGCAGAAGATCTTGGTGCCTCTGTTCATAAAAAGTGCTTACTTATATTCTGGAATAAGGAGTAATTTTGTCTAAAAGAACTGGACTTGGGTAGTTTTTTCCATAGCCCGGTGCTGCAGTGCTGTGCTCCACAGAAAAAGCATCAGTTTCAGAGCGTGGCTGGGAGCTGTGGCAGTGGTTTGCCTCCTGCAGAGGAGAATGCAGGCACCAAGGTTAAATCCCAGGGTGAAGGTGGTCAGCAGCAGGAACAGCACCACAGACACTGATTTTGTGCTGCATTCTCCTCTGTTTGTCTGTCACCTGAGGAGGGGGGACATCTCCAATGTCACAGATTGGCAGAGGGAGGTTCTCAGAGCAGGATCTCGATGAGCCAGAGGAGTGCTTGACTGATTCCTTATGAAGCACAGGCACCTGGAGCTTTAGGGTCAGGTCCCCCTCCAGGAGAAAGAGCTGAGATGATCCAAAGCCTCTCACATCCTGCTGCATCCTGTGAGCAGAGAACAGCTGGGCTTTGTGACACCTGAGACGTGACTGTGTACCAAAATGCCTCCTGGCGTGAGTCTTCTTGGTGAGAAGGGCAGAGGGGAGGCAAATTTGCTACTTCATAGATAATTTTGGGATAATACAGAAAAGAAGTTGTGCAATGCTACCAGGACTAAATAATGGTCAAATCTTGTTCCTGGAGAGCAAACCTGAGGCACCTGGGGGGCATTATTGATGGAAACTGGGCAGTGGTTTTAACACACAGGTGGTTGCTTGTGTTTTCCATTTGATCTCATTCTCTGTGCAGATTAGTTTCTCAGAACAGTAATAGAAACCAAAGCTGAATGACACATTGTAGAAAAAACCTCCTGTTACCACCAAATTCACCCTCAAGAGCCAAATAATAAACGTATTTGTAACCTGGGCCATATCAAAAGTCCAGATGTAGGCATTGGTACCAGTCACTATGTGTCTCTGTCATGTTGGCCTTCCTTGTACATGTAGATGCATGTATTAAATGTCCCACAGCCTGTGTATAGTTTTTGTAGCTAGCTATAAGCTAATAAAACCCCCTCACACAAAGCAATTATTTTATTAAATAGCTGAACACTTGGTATATGATGGACTNCACAGAAAAAGCATCAGTTTCAGAGCGTGGCTGGGAGCTGTGGCAGTGGTTTGCCTCCTGCAGAGGAGAATGCAGGCACCAAGGTTAAATCCCAGGGTGAAGGTGGTCAGCAGCAGGAACAGCACCACAGACACTGATTTTGTGCTGCATTCTCCTCTGTTTGTCTGTCACCTGAGGGGGAACATCTCCAATGTCACAGATTGGCAGAGGGAGGTTCTCAGAGCAGGATCTCGATGAGCCAGAGGAGTGCTTGACTGATTCCTTATGAAGCACAGGCACCTGGAGCTTTAGGGTCAGGTCCCCCTCCAGGAGAAAGAGCTGAGATGATCCAAAGCCTCTCACATCCTGCTGCATCCTGTGAGCAGAGAACAGCTGGGCTTTGTGACACCTGAGACGTGACTGTGTACCAAAATGCCTCCTGGCGTGAGTCTTCTTGGTGAGAAGGGCAGAGGGGAGGCAAATTTGCTACTTCATAAATAATTCTGGGATAATACAGAAAAGAAGTTGTGCAATGCTACCAGGACTAAATAATGGTCAAATCTTGTTCCTGGAGAGCAAACCTGAGGCACCTGGGGGGCATTATTGATGGAAACTGGGCAGTGGTTTTAACACACAGGTGGTTGCTTGTGTTTTCCATTTGATCTCATTCTCTGTGCAGATTAGTTTCTCAGAACAGTAATAGAAACCAAAGCTGAATGACACATTGTAGAAAAAAAACCCCTACTTACCACCAAATTCACCCTCAAGAGCCAAATAATAAACGTATTTGTAACCTGGGCCATATCAAAAGTCCAGATGTAGGCATTGGTACCAGTCACTATGTGTCTCTGTCATGTTGGCCTTCCTTGTACATGTAGATGCATGTATTAAATGTCCCACAGCCTGTGTATAGTTTTTGTAGCTAGCTATAAGCTAATAAAACCCCCTCACACAAAGCAATTATTTTATTAAATAGCTGAACACTTGGTATATGATGGACTAATTAAGATGGAGAGTTAGGAACCTCGCTACTGAGAAAGGTATACTTGCCTTGTCCTTTGTGACTCAGAAATAGAAGTGAAATCAGAAAACCCCAGCTCAGGGATGTGATTTGCCTGGGTGGAGGGGCAGATGCAAGTGAAATTAAGGAGAACTGTGTAGCAGGGCTGAAAAGGGGATATTATTACACAGAGACTGCAGAGCCTACCGTGGCAGGAAGCAGATGAATGCTTTAAAGGACTCAAGAAATGTTGAGAAAAACTCCGGGGCAGTGCAGAAATGCTGCAAGCCCTTGAGTCTGTTGTTTCTCAGGGAACCATTCCAAGTGATCCAGTGCAGCCAAACAGAGGCTGCTAACCGTGCACTTGGCCTTGCAAAGCTGAGAGTGAGCCAAGAGCCCGAAGTAACCAGAAGGGAAGGAGGCTTGATGGAGGGATGGCTCCTCCAAGAGTCGGAGTACATCACGTCCTGAAGGGAAGGCGGTGATGATCCGCGCCGATGCCGCGCTTCAAGGTAACTTCAGCCCGCTCAGCACTGAGCTTGGGGGATGAGGTGCCACAGGAGGGCCATTTTCATTTTTAATTTAAAATTAAAAATTTAAAAACTTCTAATTTTTTACCCTTTATCAGCTGTGCAGATCCTGAATTCTGGCACGCCTCAAGTCAAGCCTCAGACGTCAGAATCTGCCCTGCAGATTTTGCATCGTCAGACTCTCCATAAATTCAGTTCCTGGAGGGTGTGTTTACATTCTAGGAGGAGTTAGAGTGTACCACACAAAACACACTTCTGCATTCTGAATGTTTTTGGTAGTTTTATTTTATTTTGGAAAGACGCTGGCTGTGGCTGAATATATAAAATCATTGAATTGCACCAGCAGTCTTCTGGTGAAATTATTAGTGCGAAGTGAAAAGTTTACCACTGGTATAATTTTGTGCAATATTGTATTTTCTTGGTAACGTTATTAACATTCTTAGAGTTGCTGGAAGACCTATATCCAAAGTTTTTATCCTGTTTAGAAAAAGGGCAGTTAATTCCTTTGTACTCAGTAAAGTAGGGACATCTGCAAATTATAGCTCTGGCACATAATTGCATGTTTTGAGTAGCGCACTGAATGCGAGTAGAAATACAAACTGTGTGTGGTGATAAATATATCAGCCAAGTCCTGCAAAATAAGCGGACTTTGGTTATTGCCTTCTTAATTGCAAATAGCATAATTGAACTATTCCTTCTGTTTCAGCTTTTCGGTTCTCTTTTTAGCCTGAAGTGAAATTTGAGGGCAGAGAAAACCCAGCTTCGGGGTTCTTCTTTTGCCCAGACACAGTTACTACCAAAGTGTTTCCTGCTTATCTACATCCTTCAAAACCAAAATCACGAGTATTATTGGCAGCACTTGTGCTAGCTTTTAGAGGTTGCAGTGTTTTGTAAGCCTTGGTGTTTTCTGCTGTAGTTTCCACTACAACGAATTTCAGTTGAATGTTAGCATAGATGTTTTTATTGATCGATTTATATCACTCCATAGTGCTAAAATACCTGTGGAACATTCTTAAATCAGAAATAAAGTGAATTGTAAAGTGCTTGATAGCTGAAAGGGCAATTAAAACTATTTGGATTTTAGTGCTTCTGTAATACCGTCTGCATTTACACAGCACACCTAAGGATGTTGCATGTTGGGTTTTGCTATGAGAACTGTGAGAATGTGGGGGTGGTGCGTTTGTTTGTAAGGACTTGGCGATATTAAAAAGCAGGCTTTTCTTTTTAACTCCTCTGTTTTGAACTCAGAACACAACGGGTTTGAAACTTGGCTTTCCAATTTGAATTATTTATGATGTGGAACTGCTAGACAGTGTGCTTTAAAAGTAAGTGATAAGCCAGAACAAAAATGGCTGTGGTGTCGCTTTGTCGGCACATCTGCATTTCTAAAGATTAGGCAGAATTTGATAACAGACTAAAGATTGTTTCATTCTTTGAGAATTCCTTCTCTTCGTCTACGCAGCATTTCTGGAGCTGGTATCCATGGCAATTCACAAGGGTGATTTAGGAGCCAGACTTGAAAAGGTCTTATGAGAGTTCTGATTCTAACATACTTAGAAACATTACTTTGGGAGTTCATTTATTGATGTGAACTGTTGTTAGCAGTGTATTTCAAATATTTCAAATATCCCGCTCATAGAATTTTTAGTTCCATGGATTTTGGTTCCATTTTTGTGACAATTCTGAAATCCAGATGCATCTGGATTTCACCTGAATGTTTTTACAGCTTAGAACAAAACAGGAATTGGGGTTTAGGTGAGCTGAAATGGCTGAAGATGGTGATTTAAACTCTTAGTGATCATTTATTTATGGAGGATCAGTTTATGAAGTTGGGTAAATTTACTCATAACAATATTTAAATTCTGAGCATCTTCAAAGTCAGGTGTACTAAGTCTTGTCAGAGAAGGGGAAAGGATCACACAGGACAAATACTTCCCAATGGTATTTGAATTTCAGGTACCTGAGGAGCTAAGAGCCATCAGTGTGAGCCAAATCCAAGGATTATGATTTACTAAGTCATTATTTCCCCAAGACTATCTTTTCTTAAAAAAGGATTTATTTGTCTTTTGCTTGGAAGTGTTATGAGCTTCTGTGCTGTTCCAACACATTTCTGAGACATTCCTTTAGCCCAGCTCAATGATATTTTGGTTTGATCAATAGGTCTGTGCTGCTGTGAGGTTATATTTATTCTCTATTTGAGTTTTCATTAGGTACAAGAAATATCAGTTGTTTTTCTCTTTCCATTATTGTTCTCTCGGCCATGGGTTTATTCCTTCATCTCCCCTTCCGTGAATTTCAAGCTCCCTTGAGAGCTCGTCTTAAGGTTTAGCACCCTGAGGGAAATAAATAAATGTCTGAGCTGAGCTGGTTAACTTCTTTACTTGATATGAAACATACTTTAAAGAAAATTTGTGATTCCTACTTTGATTGTTATATTTGGTACTTTTAATATACGTTAAATATTTAGAGTTATTTTAAGCTATTGGCAGTGTTGTATTATGGTCTAAACTCGGTCAGCAAATTCAATACTGAAATTCTTAGACACAATAGAAGGAAAAGTATTTCCTGAATACAGTAGGTGATAGTACTTTGGCTTTTCTAATCCTTAGAAATTGTGTTGTTGCACATATAATTTGCTCCAGATGGATTGTATACCTTAGGATATGTTTTATATATTGTGAAATACATTTTCTTGAGGAACTTCGTTGCAAGCCCAGCAAACTCATTCAGTTTTAATTCTTCCATCAAATCTAGGGAGACGAGGATTTGCCTTCTTACCAAAGAATTCAATACAGAAAAAGGTTTTTCCTCTCACCTTTTCTGTGTACACTTTTTGTCTTCTCTGTTTTCATAGTCTGTCACAGTCTGTCGCACTCACTTAACATCCACACATCATAGACTGTAAATCACAACTGAATTTTCCCCTCAGAGAAGCTGATGGACGACATTTTGATTGCAAGTACTTAACTGTTAGTTAAAAATAGATGGATTCATTCTGGAATTTCCAGCTATGGCACTTAAAAAAAAAAAAAAAAAAAAAAGTCCACAAATGGTTTCTTTGGGAAGCTGATCAGTCCTGGAAGTGAATCACAGGATGGCTGAGGACTCGGTGCAGTCCTCCCTTGGCCTGCTGGCTGTCATGCCGCCCAGGGTGCTGGCAGTGACCTTGCGTGTGAGGACAAGCTTGGTGACCACCAGGTTTTCCCTTTGGGAAGTTGTAAGGATTTTCCCATTGCCTCTGTCTGTGTTAGAGCATACCCAGTGCTCTGCTCACTGTAGCCAACAGAAAGCAAGAGCAGCCCTTACACAGTCCAACGGAGGAGAGTGAAGGTTTGGGAAATCAGGATGCATCACACTGAACCTCTGGGGAGTGAGACAGAGATCTTGCAGAGGCCTTGGAGTTCTCTGGAGCCAGCTGACGTGAGCATTGCTCGCTCGGCTTCTAAGCAAAGATTCTTTAGGAATCACACAGCTTGGCAAAGGCAAGGGAGCAAAGGGAGATGCAAAGAAGATGGGATCTGTGGAGATTGTTCCTGCTGCAGTTAGATGTGGTGGGCCAGTGAGTAATCTAAATGCATGGCTTGGTGACATTTGCCTTTTCTATTAAATTATTCAAGTGACATTGCTTGTACGGGTTAGCAGGCCATTAACCTGCCCAGTTGTTGAAAGCAAGCTGGTTTTTGTTAAAGTGTATTGAGCTATAAAATATTTTGTAGACATAATTGATTAATCGAAACATTTAGCTGGCTGTATTTTGGTATGTTTTGGTGTGTTTTGACTGTTAAGCTTTAAATGCATTCTTTCAGTACTGTGTTATAAAAGAAATCTCACTTTTGTGGATAAATACTTCATTGATTTCCAAGTCATGCAGATTTTCTTGGCTTCTGAAAACGAAGCATTTTTCTTTATTGCATTTTCATTGATTCTTTTAATGGCTTTTAGTTACTTATTTTTTTTTTCCTAATACATCACATGGTACAAAGCACTTCCAACTTTAAAAGTAGCCTTGTGTTCCCTGGAAGTGCTTCTCCATGTAAACCCATGCTGAATATTTAGGCTGGAAAAACCCCTGTAACTGGCCCCCTGCCTGAAAAATGAGGAAAACTTCATGAAAAACTCTACAGAAAATGTAAAAAATGCTTTTCTTGACTATTTAAAAATAATTTTGATATGCTGCTGTGTTTGGAGAGCACCTGTGTCAGCTGCAGCATCTCTGGTTGCAGGGTTAGAACTTCATGGGTTTTTGTCTTGGGATCAGTAAAAGTCTGAGTAGAAAGTTTAGGAGACTCTCTCTTCTGTAGCAAAAAATTGTTTTTCACCACTAGCCAGGCTTTACATATCTATTTGTGCATTCAGTTTAGCTCTGATTTCAGGTGGAGGCTTTATTCCTGTTAAACTATAATTTGCCTAAAATAATCCCTAATGCTGTCCAAATACGCGATTTTATTTAGGGCCAATTAAAATGTGATTAGAAGCTGATAGCTGTGCTGAGAAAATGTGCATTTGTCACTTGTGGACTCAACAGAATCGTAAATGCATGTTTTTGCCACTTAGCATTAACATTACTCTACAGACAATTTAGACATTGTGAAGCCATTCAAAACTGCTCTACTAGACCGACTTATTAAAAACATGTTATCTAATTCAACAGCTCATTGCTTTAAGCAAACCAGCTGGTGTGGCACAGAGCTAAAAAAGAAACCCAAAACCAATGAAAGATTAATTTGTTGGGCAGAGTTGGTGGTTTTTTTACGAGAGATCTTTGGCAGGAAGGAAAGTATAGCTTTTATTTTCTGTTAATCGGAATCGTAGTAGGTCTGCTGCAGTTGCTTTTACCCTGCTTTGGTGAGTAGATGTAGAAGGTCTCTGGCTTCTGAAGGAATTGGAGAGCTCACAAGAGTCTTGGGAAACAGATGTTGATTTGGACTTTAATGCATTCAGCCTGTGCCTTCCCCAGCTGTTGCACCCCTGTTGGAGGATGGAGAAAACCACAGCCCATCCTGAGGAGCTGTTATGGCAGTGATGGAATTTCCCAGCCTGGTGTTAGTGTGATAACAGGGATCTGCCTGGGGCTAGAGCTGCATCTAGCCAGTGTAATCCTTGCAGAATGAATCAGAATTCAACAGGAATGTGCCCAGTAAATGAGGAAGATTGTGCAGGTGCTGAAGACTAATAAAGCAGTATCAAAATACTTGGAGAAGATGGGATAGTTATTGGGATTGTGCCGTTTGTTTTGAGGTTATTGGAGTCTGCACTAAGGATGAATTTGTGGGTTAATTTCTCCACAGCTTATAAGCAATATGAGTAACTTTGCCATCTAAATAAATGCCATAGTTGTTTAATGTGCTGGAGGCCATGAAGGTTCTGTTGTTCCAGAGATTCAGCATCACTGAAGCTGTGATATCTTCCAAAAGCATGTCATAGAATCATGGGTGGTCTGGGTTGGAAAGGACTTTAAAACTTACCTTGTTCCAATTCCTCTGCACAGGCAGGGACACCTTCCACTATCCTGGGCTGCTCCCAAGCCCCATCTAACCTGGCCTTGGACACTTCAGGGATGGGGCAGCCACAGCTTCTCTGTGCCAGGGCCTCACCACCCTCACAGGGAAGAATTTCTTCCTAATACCTGGTCTAAACCAGCACTCTGTCAGTGTCAAGCCATTCCCCCTTGTCCTGCCACTACATGCCCATGCAAAAGGTCCCCCTCCAACTCTCCTGTAGCCCCTTTAGGCAGTGGGAGGCTGCAGTACATGGTCACCCTGGAGCCTTCACTTCTCCAGGCTGACCAGCCCTGACTTCCTCAGCCTTTTCGTATAGCAGAGGGGCTCCATCCCTGTAAACATCTTCGTGGCCTCCTCTGGACTGGCTCCAGCAGGTCCATGTCCTTGCAATGCTGGGGTCCCAGAGCTGGATGCAGCAGTGCAGGTGGGGTGTCAGCAGAGCAGAGGAGCAGAAGCAGCTCCCTCAACCTGCTGGTCACTCTTGATGCAGCCCAGGACACGCTTCCTTGGGTCAGATCCTGTGGCCTGTTTAAATTTCTCTGGACTAAAAGACCGTGGAGGAGGTGGTCTCATTTTTGGAAAATAGTGGTGGCTACTGTAGAATCTACAAATGTGTTTTGTAGAACCAGTGCATGTGCCTGTGAACAGCTCAGAGATTTTAGGAGGAATCTATCCACACAACTCAGCCAGACTTAGGGTGATGCCTGTGTAATAGTAGCAGGTTGTTAATGACAATGACAGAAATATATGTGCATTCACAATGGACATTTTTAGTAAACTAAATCCATTTATCCACCGAGCCTTCTGGGAAGTGTATCTGTGACCTGAGGACTGTGCTCTGTATACTCCTCACATTTCTGATGTGGGTTTGTTTCGGGGCTGTTTGTTTTGAATATTTACTTTTCCTCCAGAAATAACTAGTTCCTCCTGCGCCTGTGTTTTTAGCAGTATTTTCCTTAAAACTTTCAGTATCGTTAGTAATACATTTCTGGTTTCTTTTCCCTAAATTTACTCTCTTGAGTGGCAAATGTTTGTTAAAACTAATAATTGTCTGCACGTAAACAGGAAAAGAAACCATTAATCTTAGCAAAACATATTTACATCTGTGGGCAGTACTTCTGATTAATTAGTGTGTTTTGAAGTAAGTTTTCATTATGTTCTCCCTGGAAAGGTGGCTGTGTACATACAATCCCTCCTGGGTCCATGTTACAGGAAGGGCCTTGACCACCAGTGTTGAATGGTTGCTGCTCTTTGTAATCCTTTACAGCTCTCTCGTGGGCTGTGTGAGTTGAACTCTTAGAAGTTGCTTTTGCAGAATGGATAACCTGTTGTCATGAAAAAAAAATCTAATCTAAAACTATTAAGTAGATGTGAATGTTGTCCATGAAAATAACAATTAGACTGGAATCTTGCCAGCATCCCTCTCACAGGGTCTGAACCAGACACTTTTGATGGAACAAACACACAGAAGCAAAAAAAATCATTTTATTATGTTCTTCAGAAGTCTGTTAGTGCTTTAGTGGGCTTTCTCATACTGCTTTTCTAGGAAGAGAAGGAAAATTATTACTCTCTGGAGTTATTCAGCATTGTGGTTTTTGATGGGAAATAGGGGAGGTTAAACTACCATTCTTAGTCTGGAACCTGCACAGACATCTGTGTTTGTGCATGCTCGTGCCCCTTCAGATTGTTCTGTCTGCCTCGAAAAATACTGCCATGCACTCTGTTTGTCTTGCAGAAATGAAACTTTCTCTAATGTCCAACATCATGAAAAATTTGATTAAGTATCTTAGGATGGATTTGTCTTTCAAATGTTTGCTGTCATTTTCGATTATAATGACTTGTAACATCAGGCAGAGACATCACCTTCGTTGTTTGTCTCTATTTTTCCGCTCCTTTCCACTTCCATGTCTCTCCCCTCTGTTCTGCTTCCATTTCTGTTGTGGTATGATAAACATATCCATGCTCATTATTGGAGCTCTGATACGAGCAAGTGAGTATAAATTTCCCTTTGGCTGAGATTTTGGGTTGATTAACTTAGTCATAAAGGAAGAAGGCCAAATTGCCCTCTGCATTTCCTGGATGTCTGATGGGAGTGCAGTCATTATAGCATCATAATTATACTGCAGAAGAACATATTTGGTACTTTCTATATGAACCTGCGTTGACAGAATCAGGACTGTGCTCTTCTTGTCCTGTTTATGCCCCATATCAGTCACATTTTCTCAACAACAACAGCAACAACCAGCAAAAAAGTCACAAGGCTGTCTTGGGTCAGTGCTGCTGACTGCAGAGAGGCATGCAATTTGAGGAAAATTGTATTATGAACAAAATTAACCAGGGGATAACTTTTCTTGGCCAAGTGTGGTTCAAAGTTGGCATTAGAAAGTGGCCCAGGGCTTCAAGACTCTGCAGTGTTAAAATTCCCTCTGTAAATCCAGTCTGCTGGTTACTGCATTCCTGCCTCTCAGGCACCCATACAAGCTCCTCATCCTGACTTTCTCAGGGCAAATCTGGCAACTTGAAGTTTCAGTGCTGAGCTGTAATAAATGTGTTCTGCAGCTTCCAGTGAATGCTGATTGCTTTGCTTCTGCTCCCAGTGGGATCACGTCTGAAATATTTGGGAGTATCAGCTGGTGTTCTACATTTCCTTGCAGGCTTATACCTTGGGCTATGCTGTTGTCTACAGATGTTAGCCCTTGGACATGTTAGATTAAAAACATCAATGAAGAACCTGAGGAGTTTGGGATTTAGTGCTGATAATTCAGGAATCAGCAGGATGGTGAGGATAGCTGTGTTACTGCAGCTGCAGGTTCCTGAAGCTGATAAAGTACACACACTGGGTTTTCCTAGGGACTTCATAGTTTTTCAAAACCTTTCTAATAGATTAGATTTGAAACCTGGACTGGGGGGGGGAATCTAGGATGTTAACAAGTCTCCCAGTTTTATATTTAACTCATGCCCTTGCTTGGGCTAATTTAGAGGTTCATAGAATTGTGGGAGGATTTGGATTGGAAGGGACCTCAAAGATAATCTTGTTCCACCCCCTACTGTGGACAGGGACACCTTCTACTATGTCAGGTTACTCCAAGCCCCATCCAGCCTGGCCTTGGACACTTCCAGGCATGAGGCAGCCACAGCTTCTCTGGGCACCCTGTGCCACGGCCTCACCACTCTCACAGGGAAGAATTTCTTCATATCCAATCTTTCAGTTTGAGGCCATTCCCTCTTGTCCTGTCAGTACTTGCCCTTGTAAAAAGTCCCCCTCCAGCTTTCTTGTGTGTCATCTTTAGATTTTGGAAGACTGATGGTTTTTTTTTTTTTTGTTTTTTTTGGTTTTTTTTTTGTTTTTTTGTTTTTTTGTTTTAAGTATTTGTTATTCCCACATTATAGTACATAAAGGAAATTGTTAGGCTTTCACTTTCACCTCCCTTTCACTTCCCAGAAAACCCTGAGATCCTTCAAAAACTTTGAAGATGGCATCAGGCAAATGTAATGGGTGTTACTTGTCAAATATCGGCTGGTCTGTGTCTGCACACCTGTGTGCCTAGAGATGTACACTCCCACACTGTGACGTTGATGTTTCTTGTCTGTGAACACATCTGCATCCGTGTGTAGTGTGACAGCACGGGCATGGATGTGTGTGTGTGTCTGCTTGTATACATGTGTGAATCCCTGTTCCTGAAATTAAATATAAAGTCAGGATCCCCTTCTAAAAAAAAAAATAAAGGTTCTTCTGAAAGTTTTGTGATTTGCCAAAAGATATGGAAGCTCAGATGCTAATTTTCTCAAAAACTTAACAGTCTGCGTTTGTGGACCCTCTGTTCTTGGACCTTCTGAAATTATTGCAGTATAAGGGAAACAAACAGTGTTTTTAGAAACATCCTATAAAGTTGCATTAAATAGATTATTATGCTTTTAAAATATGATTTTTGCCCTTTTTTAAATTTTTATTTCATCCTTTGACTTCAAGAAGCCTTTCTTCAAACTCAGCAGTTGGTAACATTTAATTTTCTGTCATTTAATGTCTTTAGAGATGTGTTGACATTTCTGCCTTTCCGAATAGCATTTTTACTTCCTGTCATCAGCCTGTGTGCTATAAAGCACCATATTAACCTTTCTAGCAATTTAGGTGTTGCACAAAAGACACTTTTTCTGGCATACTGTGCTACTCATTAAGTAAGTAGTGCATATTGTATGAAGGAATTGTCTGAGCACTAAAATTCAATCAAGACAACCATGGGTGTATGTATTAATAGTTTCAGGGTACAGCACATAATTTAAAGAAACTTTGGTTTGCCTTCAGGAAAACCGCCCCCAAACCAGTCTCTGAACTGAATAGACAGTGTTTGCTGCCCTTGACACCTCATGGTTTTGTAAAGGTTTTGGTGTTGGGTTGAAAGAGCCAACAAACACCCAAAGGAAGGGATGGGAGAGAAGAAAAAAGTTCACGTGCAAGGCTTCTCACCCAATCTCACTTAATCATGACAGATGGCTCTGATGTGTGAGCAGTCAGAAATAGCAAGGGAATAGGTTTAACTGAGGCCAACACTTGTCCTGAAATGTCAGGAGCTTCGTGCTGGATTTGGTAACCGCAGAATATTAATTAGTCATAGGGCTTCGTGTATTTTTATTGCTATTTAAAAGTAGTACCAGAAATTGTCCAAGTCTGTTCAATCTCTGCTTACTCCAAGCATAATACATAGTTTGAGTAAGGACTTCACTATGAGGAGTAGTTCCAGCTTTATGGGAGTGTGTGCCAAAGTGATGGAAGGTACCTGGAGCTGGTGTATCCTCACAGAGCTTTAAAGGCTGAGGTGTTTAAATGTTGAAATCCTAGGCCAGGTCCCCAAAGCAGGAGCAGTGCAGCAGTCTGGTGCTGCTTTCAGCTGCAGATTCTTCAAGCAGAGGTGATAAGTTCAGGTACTGAGGCACTGGAAGCAAGCTCCACTGCTCCAGGTTTCAGAGCAGATTTGGCTGGCAGCAGGTCAGATGGAAATTGCTGATGGAAATTCAGAGGAGACTTAGCCTCTTGTTGTCTTTCACTCTTTATATGAGGTCTTTTAAAGTTCCTGCATTTTTAATTTGTGGCAGCCAGCTGAGAATGCTAATGACACTATCTGATGGTGATCAGTGACTTTTTCACATGTCCTTCTAATCATAACCTTAAAGTGATTCATAAACTCCAAACACTACGCTGGCTTTTAGTTCACCAGGCAGTTAATGGTCTAATACATCTGGAGAATGAAAATCCAGCAATCAGCCTTTATTCCTGTAATTGTGTGACGAAAACAAAGTTAGTGACACGGGGGAAAGAGACTAGTAGAGGCACAGTGTTTGTTAGGCTAGAAAAATAATGAACAGGTTTTATTCTAAACTGAAAGTGTAGCTGAGAAATGTTTGGGAAACAATATGCAAAGGAGATGAATAAGGGATAAACGTGATTTTTAAGATGGATGTTCACAAGTTTTGACAAGTGAATGGTTCTGAACTCTGGTTCTTTATTCATGTCATATTGAGATAAGGTCAATCTTAAGGTGAATCTAGACTAGATGGAGCTCTGAGCAACCTGGTCTGCTAGTAAAAGCTGTCCCTGCCTGTGGCAGGGGGGTTGGAACTGGATGATCTCTAAGGTCCCATCCAACCCAAACCATTCCACGATTCTGTGATAATCTAATTCTTACACTGAAACTACAAACTTATATTTTAGTTTCTGTTCAGTAGGCAGAACTAGAACTTTCTGTCCAAATTCCAGTGGTTATGGTCGAGAAGAAGCCTGACATAATGCACAACATTTATGTTTATTGACATAAAATCCTATTCCTTGTGATCCTATTGAACACGTTGGTTTCAGTCCAAGAAAGCAACTTCCTGCGAATGTTTGCACCCCAACTATTTCTGTTTCTAATTAGTGCAGCTCACAGGCCCCTAATTCTACTTTTGTCCAGTTTCCTGGTGCTATTATGTGGCTCATAGGCATTTGCCTGGTCCTGTTTTCTGTGGGATATAATCTTGTCTTGTCTGAAGACATACCTACAGTCACATTCTGCAGTTGAGGAGAGATTCTGCCAGAATGTCAGAGATTCTGGAGAAAGCAGATCACTGAGAACTCTTGAGTATAAAAGCTCCTGGATTTTGTAATAATAGGTGTGACTGCAGGCTGCACACTAAGCTTTATTTTCAGGTCCCAGGTGGTCCCGAAAGCAAATGTCAGAGCCTTATTAAATGAGTTAACATTATTGTTCGGCAGAAAGAGTCAAGTGGATTTTTTTGTTTGTTAGGGGTGCTTTAAAGAATATTTTTTTCCCCGTGTGATTTTGCTTCCCAGTCTGGACAGGTTGGCTTCCTTGTGGAAGTTTTGCCTTCAGTTCTGTCTCAGTCTCTGCTCTGGTTGCAAGGGGAAGATGCAGTAGTGGTTGTCATGGCTTTGGTGTGACGCAGTTTGGGAGAACCTGCCTCAGAGACTGCTCTGCAGAGTCTGGTAAAGGATCCAACTGTCCTGTGCACACACTTCATGGTACTGTGTCTGAATCAACACTTGGTGTCTGGGGAGCATCCATTGGTTTTGTTCTTAGGTCAGTTTATTTTTAGAAAAGGTTGAGCAGTACCAGAACAATTGTAGATGTTCTCTGAACGTCAGTCATGTTGGGGTGGCTCACGCTGCGATGATAAATCCCTCCCCAAATCCTGGCTGCTCTGTGGAGCAGGCTCTGCTTAGCTGGATGCAAACCCCTGAATGCTGTGGATCTTCTTTCTGCTGAGCATGGTGCACGTGGCTGGCAGCAGGAAAACAGGGGGGGTTGTTTGGTTTTTAAGAAATGAGGGAGGAGAATTTTGTGATTTTCTTTGCAATGAGTTTGTGAAAAAGACTTCATTTTTCAAGGAGCATACAAATATCAGTGGCTGCAGACAGAAATGGTGGTTGAGAAAGGCCAGTGAGTGAAGGCACTGTAATAAGGAATACAACCTGGGAAAAGTAATTTTGCAGTAAAATACTGTGGGGTTTCTTTTGTGTATCCATGCTGTCACTGTATTAGTGAATTGGTGCCCTCTCAGGATTCCTGATTGAGACAAAGTCAGTGTTGGACACAGGACATTTGTAAGTGGAGAGAAAAGATGAGATACAATAATCCATATTCATGGGCATGAATATTCATGGCGTTGGATTTTGTAATTTGTAAGATGGAAGTATCTCAAATATAACTGTAGCACAGCTTTCATCGCTGAATGATGGATTTGATAGATTTCAATGGCTTGTACTGGAAATGCTTGACAGGCTGGGTCTTTTTTGATTCAGCAGTAAATACTGAGAAATTAAAAATTCGTGATTTTGCTCCCAGAACATCAGATCATGTTGAGGTTTCAGATACTAAGGCAGTAAACCAGCAGTCAGATTGTTGCTTTTAAACATCTGGGATACCCAGTGCTCAATGCTGTTGCAAATCCCTGATTTTTAGCTGAAAAAGGGGTTTCATGGCTCTTTTTGTCCACCTTTCCATGACTAAAAGCTTATATTTTTTCATTTGTGCATATGAAAACATAGCACTTAAGAACAATGAGGCACTTTTGTCAGATGTGGAGGATAAAAACACAGTGAAAACTGGAAAATGTGATTGCATTTCAAAATGCTAAAAGCAGTGAAAATGGAAATTGTCATATTCATTCAATCTGAAGTCATTCCAAATTATGCAAATCATGCTAATTCAAACACCATTGATATTTAACTTCAGTTATAAATAGAAATACTTTGAATTTATTGAAAGATGAAAAATCCCACATTTTTAATGAAGAATTATTATAAACATTGTCGTCACTTTATCTTGAAGTTGCTTAAAAGGATTGTGGAGAAGTTTTTCCTCTTTTTTTTTTCTTTTTCCCTTCTAGATTTGCTGTTTCTTGTCTCTCTTAGCAGCTGCATGGGTTTTTTGTTTTCTTGAATATTAACACCTAACTGAATATTTTGTTTTCTTGAATATTAGCACCTAACCAAAACCTAACTTACTGTAAGACAAACCCAAAATTCCTGATAATGAAATTGCTTGAGGTTCAGATGCAAATTTGACCCAACATACCGTAAAAAGCTTTGAATCTTATGAAATTTGTTTGAGGAACACCTAATGTTTTTGGTTTAAGAGTGATGTAAGGCAGAAGGAAGGAAGCAAATCTTGTAAAAGACAATGCAGGCATCTTGCCTTTATTTTCTTGCATGATTTTAGCCTATGGCCAGAAGAGTTTAATGTTCCTGCCCATTTATCTCCTGGCAGAGGTGTTGGTGGATTACAGGATGTGCTAAACAAGACCAGAACAGCTGAGGAGGAATTGAAGTGCCCAGAGTTTAGACCTGATAAAGGATGGAATGGGCCTATTGTGAAGTCAAACTTACTTTGTATTTGTCTTTAACAAGCACTGCTTATCTCTGTTTAATTAGGTAAGTTAATGACTTTGACCTCCTGGTATTTAGGGTATAGAGATAATAGTTTATAACAACTAATTTCCCTAACTCCTCCCTAGCGTCAAACAATTAATCTTCAAAAGCAGCCTGTTTATCAAATTTGGTGATAGGAACTTGGAATATAAGCCTCAAAATTTGAGCCCTGTAAAATTTATGTATTTATTTCATCTGGGAAGAGTGGTTTTCAGGGAGAAAGGATAAAGAATGCCACATCATTTGGATGAGGAAGTCTAGGTAAGTGATCATGCCTTAAGGACACGAGGAATAATGTTAACACAGTGCTTTAGATCCTCTGGGGGAGCTGCCCTCCTTCCTTCTGTGCTGGCAGAACGGTGTTTCAGCAATTTCTGTCTGAATTGAATCCTTAGGCAACACCTTAAAAGTTTCCTACCTGGCTGATGAGTAGCAAACACAAGGAAACAAATCCTCTGCTGTACAGATACTTTGAACAATAGATTGTGTTGTATAAAGCACCAGATATGCTTAAATAGATGCTGAACTGGACTGGGTTTGTGGGCAAAACTGGCGTCCAGCTAACCCCAGCACCTCTCCATCAGCATCTTCCAGAGGAGCTGGTAACCAGTTCAGAATAGGCAGAAGCCTGTGAATAACAGCCCTGGGAAATCAACAGCTTGCCCTAAAAACCTGTGATACTAATGCTTTACTGTGGTAATGTAGATACTCCTTCATCCCTGTGCACATCATTCCAGTGAGTGTCCATCAGGGGAGAGGTTTTTCTTCTTTTTTTTGAGATCCCTGCCTTCCTGACAGCCCACACATGACAAACGTAACAGTGGGCTTGAGCTTGGTTTTGTTTGTTTTTCATACTTACCTGTGTAAAGTCATCATTTTTGTGCTCAGGATCAGGCAGCTCCATCTACAGAGTGCTTTTGCCTGGTCTGAGCCTCCTCTGTACCAAGTGGAAATGATGTGAGAAATTTGTAGCTTTTAAAATTTTTAATTCACTAAAAAAATCATTAAGTGTCCTGAATTTTCCACTCAGAATTAGTTAAATAAAATGATGCTAAGAGATGTCCTGTCATTTTCCACATTCAGAAATGGTATAATATATTATACTTTCATGTGCCAGAGTCTTTCACTGTAAGAAATATAAGATAGTCATAAAAATATATTGAAAGACTGAAAATAGTATTTCAATCAAAGACTATGAAATATTAATTTGCTTTTTTTGTCAGGAATAGAATACTCTGGTAATAGCTTGATCCTTCCCTTGGCTTTTTCTCAGTATCAGGCTAGAAATTGGTGTTGCATCCTATTTTCTCTTCCCATAGTTTAGTATTGCATGATAAATGTTTTTGTGTAGTTCACTTTGTTTGTGCACGAGTCCACTGTGTGGATTCTGTCCTTTTGCCCTGTGAGGTCTGGCACTGCAGTTCTGAGGGACTTCACTGGAGAGTGTAACTCTCTTCCTTGTGTGATTTTTTTTTTTTAAGTTGTCTGCTTGTTCTAAATGGGTTATTTTTTTCTAAAACACTTCTTGATCACTTTCCCTAAAGGAAATCTACACCCCCCTGAAATAACTTGACATCTTAGAATGTGCTGAGCTGGAAGGGAGCCACATGGATCATGAGAATCCAACTCCTGGCCCTGTGCAGGACACCCCAGCAATCCCACCCTGTGCCTGAGGGCTTTTTCCAACTGCTTCTTGAACTCTGTCAGGCTGGGGCTGTGACTGCTTTTACTGTCTTTTTAGCCCTATCTTACACTTTACTTCATTTGGAGCTGAAATGGGCTTAATTTTTAAAGTAGCATATTTGACCTGAAAAGCCTGGCTTTGGTGCTTGGAAAAATGTTGGGAAAAAATGTTTTGTTTTCAAAGATTTTGGGAGATCTTTTTTTTCTCTTATTGAACTGAGTAAGACCCTCAGAATC
Organism: Rhadina sibilatrix; assembly: GCA_013400275.1. Lineage (NCBI taxonomy): Eukaryota > Metazoa > Chordata > Aves > Passeriformes > Phylloscopidae > Rhadina > Rhadina sibilatrix. The sequence goes on along the minus strand of VWYO01012919.1, from coordinate 150,990 downwards.
ATCTTCTGTCTCTCACCTCCCGACAGCAACAAAATAATGTGTCCTCAATATTTTCTGGTCCCTTGAGGTACCTGCTTGGTAATGCCCTCCCTGCAGCACTGAAGTACAAGGTCTGCACATCTCTGTGCAAAAATTGAAGTTGAAATAATGAATTAGATTGTCTCAGACAAGAATGCAATCAGTGGTGAGAAACTGGGACCATAACTTTCTTAACATAGGTCCAGTGATTTACGTTGGAAGGTGTAGGAGAAGGGAACACAGGTGACCTTGCCCCTGATAAGTAACAGCTGTGTTAATTACCCAATGCAACCTGGCCCCTGATCAGTCACAGCTGTAGCCAATAAGGATGAGTGAGATAAAAGAGGGGGTGAGCTGGTCAGGGGAGAATCATCATGGAGGAGGAACATGAAGGAGAGAATCGTGAAGAAGGATCCTGAGGAGAGAGAATCCCTGCAGTGAGGTCAGTCTGGGTGTGCAGTCAGAGCTGTTGTTGGAACCTGCAGGCACAGTCTGGCTGGGTAAAAGCTGCACTCAGAGCCTGCAAACTGATCCCTGCAGTCAGAGTTCAGCAGGGAATACCCAGCAGTCAGAGGCTGCAAGGGAAACCTCCAGCAGGAGCTGCTGCAGGCAAGGTCAGTGAATGGTTGGGGTCAGGATGGCTGAGCTGTACAGAGGAATAAACCAGGGCCCTTTTCATGCTGTGATGAACAAGGAGTCTGTGTCTGGGCTCATTTCTGCCCTCTCACAAGAGGGCTGCTGCAACAGGAAGGGAGGTGGATTTAAGAGAACATGCTGACATGCAGAATGGGTGTTTTAGCAGCAGGCGTGGGCTGATCCTCACTTTACAGTTTCCAGCTTTGAGCTGGTCTATCCCACCACATACATGTCTGTCTTCTCCCTCCCAAGCACTATCATCAACCTCTTTGTGACCATCTCTCGTGAGATGTACTAGAAGCAGTGTCATAAATTTAATGGTGCTGTAAAAGTCCTTTATAAAAGGATTTCTTCAGACTGCATGTTATTGATGATTCCTGCAGTTTAATACATACCATGCAGAAACTTGTTCTTAGGGTGCTCAGACTCTCCAATATCAAAAATAGACTTAAGGGAAGAAGGTATTGAGGGAGATAGGACAACCTGTCAGCAGCCTCTTAACATATCTGGTGGGAAGTTCTAATTTACCATCAAAGTGGCAGCGACTCACTTGGTATGAAGTGCCAAAGAGACAGATGGCAATGTTGAAATATTCTCTGTTGTGCCTGTCATCAGGTCTAGTAAAAAGAGAGCTCAGGAGCAACAACATGTTGTAGTAGAGTAAATAATAGTTGCTTCCATTTTTTTTATAGGGAGTAAGGTTGTTGGAAGCTGCTGGTGTAAAGCTGAGCTGAATTCTTTAATATGGATGGAGAAGAAATATTAGGTAGAAAGACAGGTTTATATTAATGTCTTACTACCTTGGAGCAGATAAATTAAGTTTTCATTCCTGTAGAAAAATATTAACTTGAATGTTTAAGTTCAGTGGAAGCAAGGAGGGAAGTAAGCCCCAGCGTGCTAGTGGGGATAATTCTGTTTTGGCATTGGGTGCCTGCCTCTGTCTTTGCTTTTTGTCCCAGATTCACATCTGGCTGATGCTCTGCTTGTACTGTTATATTGGGCTTTAAAGGCAGCAGGCCCTGGTTTATTGTAAGAGGCTCCATAAAAGCAACACAGACACCTGTAAAGTGTTAATTGGTCTGCCACCCTTATCTCGGTGGGAAGAGGAGGCTTTGTTGGAGAGGAAATACTGGCTTAAGTTTTTCCTCTTGGAAAAGGGACCTAAAAATCAGGATTGAGTTCTGTGCTGTCCCTTCTGGCTTGGTCTGTGGATCTGGGCATGTCTCTTGGATTCTCTTTCTCTCAGCATGTGGAGTAGTGGTGCAATGGTACCAGGAATAGCAGCATCCACTGCAGTCATTTTTTCACTGCCCTAATGCACTTGGGTATTTGTAGGTGGCATCAGGTTCCTAAAAGCTGCTATTTGGAGTACATGGACGCTCTCCTGCTTCCTCTAGATCTTTCTCTAGCTGCTCTGTAACAGCGTTCTGCTCTGAGTCTTAAAGATTGATTTCTAACACAGAAGGAAGCAGAGATGTAGGAGTTAACTTGTAATTTTATGTAAGTATTGCTTATTTCTTTCTTATTGTAGCAAGTTGTCTTAAAAAAAAATAAAAGTACTCTCAGTCCCTGTAGGACTGGCTTCTCTCTGGACAGACAGGCAAAACAAGAATATAAGATACTTGTGATGTTATCATGAGCTTTAAAGGACGCACATTTTAAAAAGAGTAATTGTATATATTAATGTTGGTGTTTCTGGTGGCAGGCTGATTTGGTGTCTGTATTTCTTTGTCTGGATTCCAGTCTGGGCAGTGATTCCAGTTGCACTTTTGAAACCTGAAGGAAAAGGCCATGTTAGATCCAAAGACTGTCTTTTCCTTTCTGTCCTAATTTCTTCCTGTGCAAAGATACAGAGAGCTACCACTGTTTAATTTCAAGTGTTATTATATTCCAAGTGTATTCTTAATGGTAGCTATTGTGTGACCTATCTTCCTTTCTTCCACAGAAGTATTTTTGTATATTTTCTTGGTCTGTTACACACATTCCAGTAAAAATTTAATCTTAGGCTGGGTTTTGGGAAGGGTGCAGGAAACAACCCATGAATGTAAGCTTGACCCTTAGGAGGGATCTTTGGTTGCATTTCCAGCTTCAGCAGACATTAGGGCTTGGTATCTAAGGACTTAAGAGAATGTGACCTGTAACAGATCATGCAAATTAATTTTAATCCTTCCTTATGACTTCTTTTAGAGTTACTTAAAATCCACATGTTGCCTTGTAGGCAGTAGCAGGAGAAGAGTTCCCCTTCCCTGTAAATGTGAACTGTAAATGATCACTGAAAATGAAATAAGACTTTATGGTGTTCCTGGCAAAACACATGTAGTCCCTCACCATTTCTATATTCTCTCCCATCCCAAACAGAAGGAAATGCACTGGACAGATAAAAATGGGAGGCGTGTAGGATGGGTTAGGTTGCTTGAAATTAGAAGACTAGAAGGAGAAAACAAAAGTAAATGAGACAGACCTAAATTATACTTAAATAGCAAAGATTTATGATTTTTTTTTTCCTTTAAGAAGAGCAGATGTATTAGTAATTTCTATCCCAAGGACATGTGTTCCTTGTTAATGATACAAGGTAGATGAAGTGCAGCTAAATGCTTCCCTATTTAGTTTAGTATGTTTTCCATAACCAGGCAAGTAGGACAGAGATGTTCTGCATTATAACAAGCACATCATTAAAATGACAGATGACCATAAAATTAAATCTTGCTGTCCCATGGGGTATTTTTGAATGTTAAGTGAAAGCATCTGCAACTGATTACTTTGTCCTTATTAAGCTCAAACAGTCCAGAACTTTGAGTTTTTAAATGCAGGTTCATCTCTTACATCGTGTATTTGTGATGAAGTAATTGAATAAAAAGATTCAATATATTTTTAATAACATAGACTTATTTCACTGATTGATTGTGATTACAGTCTGGGTTGAGATCTTCCTATGCATGTGTTGTTTTAATCTAGAGGTCTGGCTGGCAGTAACATCAGTTCAGTTTACATGGAGTTTAGTATGTTATCACCTATTTTTTGTCATTTATAAGCCTGTCTAAGAGGCAGCAGATGTAGAGGTGCATGAGGATGTATTTGGCCATTACATGTGGGACAGAAACAAATATTGGGAGATAAAGAGGAAGAGACTGGTCTGACACTGAACCCTTATGAATCTTCCTGTAAACTTTGCAAGTCTTAGATTTGCCAAGTGTGTCTGAATTGTGTGAACTCAGCAACTCCTGAGATGATGTATTGCCTGAATTACTTGAGCATGTGTAAATGGAAATGTAGAAGCCCTGCTTTCAGACTAGTATGGTGCATGATAACTGGTTTCCAAACAAGGGTTTATCTTGAAAGCCACTTTTTATAAATGGCAGTAGCTGTACTGCCTCATCATGCATGTCTCACAATATCTGGCATTCAGCAGGCACCCAAATTTACCTGGTTTTGTGAAACTTCATTCTAGGTCCATAACTGGTGGCTTCCAGATTTCTCTGTTCCTTGATTTTAACTACTATTTACTGACTCTAATTTGAGCCTGTAAGAGACTGAAACAAAGTATTAAACCCAAAAGTTATTCCAGTCATGAGAGTTGTATGACTGCTTCTTCATATCTGCAAGCATGGAAACTTGAGTTTTCACTAATGCTAAGATTTTGTAAATGTAACAGACCTGCATTTAGAAAACAGCTTGCTTTTTTTTCTCTCTCCTAATGGCCAGTTTCACGTAACAGTAAGTCAGTAGTAATGTCCTTGACCATTTAATTTCTCTTTTACCATTCTAAATGATACTCATCTAATGGAAAAACAAACCTGAAGATGGGTTTTCCACCTGAGAGGCTGTATTTTGTGTGAAAAATGTGATACAGGGTTCTATTATACTCTGCTAATAAATTTTAACAATATCTTGTCCTCTGTGTACTATTCTGTCTGTATAATATAAATATGTGTGTCTAGGAAGAAGAAGGCAAAAATAATGGGCCCAAGGAAACTCTAGGTCCAGGGAGAGATTCACTGTTCTAGTATTAATAAGATATTAAACTATTTCAGTTGACTGGGTAGAACTTGTAGTTAGAGTAGTCCAGGTTAATCATATTTTTTTCCTCTGAGTTAAATATAAAACAAATTTTCTTCAAAGTAGCTACAGAGACAAAAAAAAAAAAAAAAGGCACAAAAGCCCAGCAAGCCCCTGGAGTGATAGAACAAAATAGGCAGTGCTTTCTGACCTGCTGACCATTTGCTGCTTTGTTTACTAGGGCATATTTATTATTAAAAAAAAAAAAAAAAGTATCTAAAACAGATCAGAAAATAATCCTGCAAACTCAGATAATCTGTACATCCAAAGGCTACAATTTTCCTATTTTACAGCCTTCTTAAAGACATTGTACCTGCAAAACCCACAGCTATATGCAATCAATTGATTGCTAAAAGTTATTATCCCCCTAGGATGCTTTCCTTTTCATATGCGCTAGAACATTAAATTTAAAAATTAGGCCTGCTGTGAAACTAACAGCAGTCTTCAACTGAAAAATGTCAATCCACTTCAAACAATTTCAAGAAGATCCTATTTTGCCCTTCACTTACCCAAAAAAGAAAAAAAAAAATCAGTCTGAAGGGGCTGTGTAGCACATCCTCACTGGAGGCCAAATCCTGCCTGCCAGTGGGTGACGAAGACCTTGAGCATGGCCTTGCCCCTGTGCAGAAATCATGTTTTGCTGCATTGTCTGAGGGAAGGCTGGAAGGTGACATTGGGACGTTCACCAGCTCCTCTTGGGAAGGTGACAGGAGCTGAAGGACTTTGTGAAGAGCACTCCCCACTGAGTGTCTTCCTTTCTCATCCTGCCTGACAATTTGCATCTTCGGTGAAGGCTGAGCTCTGCTGGGCTTTTTCAGACCTTCTGCCAGCCAGCACAGGAACAAAAATCATGTGCTGTGTGTGTGAGAAAACCCTTTAGGAACCCTTAGGGGTTAGGGGATGTCAGCACCTGTGCTCAGTGCTCTAGAAACTCAAAGAAGTCTCAAAGAAGCTCAGAACATTCAGGGTACCTTAGAGGTACAGCTCTCCAAGAGGGTGAAAAAACCTCTTTTTTTTTCAGAGTTTTTTTTTCTCCTCCTTTTTTCTCTTTCTTTAAAACAAAGACAGAAAACCTGATCTGGAATGTCTCTTTCACTGTGGGAAATACAGCTGCTAATTAATGAGGGATATTTGTGTGGGTCAGTGGAAAACCAAAAGGTGTTGCTGCAAATCTTGCTGTACTTTCTCCCAAGTTAGCAGAGGTGCAACAGACAGTAAAAGAAAGCTCATGCTGAAAGCTTTTAAACTTTGTGTTTTGCACAGCCTACTTTTGCATGGTATTTTCTTTTTCCTTGCAGTGTTACGCCAGTTCTGGTTTTGTCCCCTTTTGTGTTTCACGGTCATTTCGTGAATTGCCCTCATACGCCGCTTGGTTTCAATTGCAGTTGCCATTTTGGTGTCTCACTGAGGGTTTCCAAATTGCTGTATCAGCTCTCGAAATACTGGACAATCACTAGTCTGATTGAAAAAGGAATTGGAGCATTATTCACTACATTATTTAGGAGAAGAGGAGCTCCCTGGCATGTGTTGAGGCAAATCCAACTCTGTCTCCTGCAGAAGCCACGGAGCTGCGTTTTTGTAAGACCATAATAGGTTGTTTGTGCTCATTAACTTCAGGGTTTTGTGCCATTCAGAATAAATCCAAAATCGTTGGAGTTCGAAGTGGAACTGAGATGATTATTATTATTATTATCATCTATAAGTATTTGAATCAGTTTTTCCTTATATTTGGAAGAGTGACTTAGTTCTGTTTGCTTCTCAGGCAATACATAAAATTAGCCAAAATTAACTCAGAAATGTGCCTAAAAGTAAAAAAAAAAAAAGTCATGTCACAGGCAGTGGGTTAGATTAATCTTAATTAGCTTCAGCCATCTAGAAACTGAGGAAGATTTCGGCTCCATTTCACATGCTCTCAGTGGAAAATGCAGCCCTCCCATTTTAGCCATCTCCAGTAAAAAGGGGTCATTTCAGACCACTGCCACCTTCTAATTTTTCATTAGCTGCAGAGGAAGGCTCTGAAATGTGGAGGATAAAAAAAAAAAACCTGGTTTGGTTTTGGCTGAAAAGCCTCATGTGGAAGCTTTCTAATCAGACGTTTACCTAGAGGGATATAAAAAGTTCTCAGTAACTCTGAAAAGTCAAATGTGTTTGCAGTAGCAAGTTTGCCAAATAGAAAGCTGCTTTGGAAAGCAACACACATGCATGATTCAAAGCAGCAACTGGATATTTGCAGGCTGTCAGGCTCTAGCAGCAAAGGGGGAAAGCTGGCTGCATTGGAAGTGGGCTTCTTACAAGGTTTGTCATCTTTCCTGCTGACTGTCACTCCCAATTTCCACACTGAACTGTATTCAATCAGACCATATAGCAAGTACATGAAGTGTAACAGCTAAATCCTGTGAGAGTTGTGTTTTTTGCATGGGAGCAGTGAAGGAGGAGAGGTTTAAATAGCAGCACTGTGGAAAAGGAAGATGTGAGGCTAAGTTGACTATGAATGTGGAAGAAACAGCTTGATTGAAAATAATTTTTTAAAACAGAACATTGCAAAAGTCAAGTGTATTTGGGAATCACAACAATAATTTTCTTTTTTTTAGAGTGAGCAGATAAAATTTTGCTGACAATTTGTATTTATAAGTGTTTATTTTTTAAAAAAACCTTTTTTTTATTTGCTGCTGGGCTTATGATAGATGGTGTGTTGTATAGTGCAGTTCTGTCAATGCTGAAGTGAATGTTAGCCCATTTTCATGCTGTTTTCTTACTTGGAATGATCAGTCTCATCTTGGCATTTAACTGAAATTCAGATTTTGTTAATTTATTATTAATAGCAAGTGCTTCCAGAAGTCCAAAGAAATGAGAAATCGTTGGGGTTTTTTAACCAGCAATACAATTTATCAGCTGTGTTTGTGGAAGTTTATAAAGGCTTACATCTCCCTGGATTGGAGAAAGAATTCTGTGTGTCTTAGGAGCTCAATTACTGTCATGTATTTTTTTGAGTCCCAGATGATGCACATTATATTTGTATGAGAAAAGAAGGGGAGCTCTTCAGGTTTGCTGCAGCTCGTAATTTTGAGTGAGAGGTTTTTTTCTGATGATGTATGAAAGACATCTGTCATGTGCTGCTATTCATTGCTCGTGGGTAATAACAACAGTACTTTGTATGTGTGAAACTGTTTTGATTTCAACTTTCTCAAGTGCTTTATAGAATGGGTAAATACAAAAAAACCTGTCAAGACTTCTCCACAGCACAGCATTCAATCTCTAGCAATGGCCACGTGCAGTTGCTGAGGTCTAACCTCTAATCCATTGCAGCTCAGTTGCTGCCCAAGCTGGTTCATGACCATTTTGAAACCTCTTTCTTTTATGGTGATTTTTCTAATCTGCCCTCCAGCATTTTTAGCATCTGCAGCATCCTGTAGCAGTAAGTTCATGGTTTAACTACAGCCTGGGTAAACTCTCTCTCTTTCTTTTTTTTT
>VWYO01012919.1:79529-142785 GCA_013400275.1 Rhadina sibilatrix | reverse complement strand
TTTTTTTTTTTTTTTGGTTCTAAACTGGTCTAGTGCTAATGTCATTAGCTGGTGAGTGGTTCCTGTGTTACTCATTATTCTAACTGCTCCCTGCCATTCATCCACTCCATATCAGTCATGTTTTTAAAACAATTGCTCCCCAATTATAATTGGAATGGCTACACAGATATATGGGATTTACTGTTCCTTAAAGCCTTGTTCCACTTCTGTAACGTATGTAATAATACACATTTTCTATCCAGGAAAACCCTGAAGGCTGGATTTTCTTTATTTCAGCTGGCTGGTTTTCATTCTGCCTCTGCTGGGTAAGGTACTGTTTACATGGGCACAAGTGGCAGGTAAAGTGGAAAGGAACAAGGTATACATGTGGCTTTTATACTTGTACAAACCTTCCCAAGAGCTGAGAACAAAGGGCTGCAAGTAATTTACAGCTGAAAAGGCAAAAGTAAGAATGTTTGTAATGAATAATAATTTTTTAGGTGATGCTCCTTTCATGTGAAATAGCGGAATTTAAGGTGTCTGCAAAATGTATTGAGTCCAGAACAGAAAGAAATCCTTCAAATATATCTGTGTGTAGCCTGGAGGCCAAATAGACTACAGTTAAATAATGATTGGATTTTGTAGCCCGTTTATTTACAGGGGATAAACAAGTGCAGTTATGCAGTGTGTCTGTAATGAAACTCTTGCCTGTTTGTGAATTAGTGTTGGTTGGTTTTTTTTTCATTTTTTGTTGTGGGGTTTTGGTTGGTTGTTTTTTGGGTTTGTTTTTTTTTTTTTTTTCACTTGGTGTGTGTAGGATCTGCCATCCAGAGTTAGGGTGATTGTCTTTCTTCTTTGCTGTTTTAAAAAACAGTTTCTCAAACTATAAAGTAACTCTTGTATTATGCAAAGAAATGGCTATTGAAAAGGAAAATGCACCCTTAGGTAGCATTCAAAAGAGCAATATAATAAGAAAAAGCATTTTTGCAACGCCTTGAAGGCCAAGTCTCTCTATATGTTAATAATAAATGCCCCAATTTCTCAGGCCTACTATTTTTATAACGTAGTTTTCCTGCCTTAGGTTTTATCTAAATGAATTACGCTCGCTCTATGCCAAAATTGGAATAGTTTGGTAACGTGGTGATAGGATCTGTGATAATTTGCAGCGTGTCAGAGCTTTTCTCTGAAGCATGAGAATCGCTTTATCTGTGGTTGTCTGTGGCCTAGTGGGATTAGCACTGTTTTTTCCCAAGTGTGTGCCCTTGTCATCTCCATACAAAGTGTGGGCTTTGGTGGTGTCAAAATGCTTATCCAGCACTTTGGAACACCTGGAGAAGGCTTGAAGGGGCCATGCTGATAACAAGAGAGAGGAGTACTGTTTTTATGCTGATGTCCCAATAACTTTATCCTGCTGTGCACCGGAATTTGTGTATTAATATCAAAACAGAATAATTCTTGTGCAGGCGTTATTCTTCTTGTTTGCAGGGAAGATCTGGAATTCGTGGCATAAAGCCACCTATAACACCATAGCACAGACCCTTTTTGCAAGTTACCAGAAGTGCATTTGAATTCATTAATGCAGGTTGTTGCCTTTGGAGCTGGTTTTGTGCTCCCCTTTTGCTGGTCCTTTAATCCAGCTGAGCATGGGTGATGCTTCCTGCCCTGATTTAGCATAAGTCAGTTTGTTTTTCTTTTAAATCACTTCCCCATGTCAAACTACCACCCTGTGTTTGCCTGGTTTTGTATGAAAAGGCCAAAAAATGTGTTAGTTGTTGCTTTTCATGGTGTTTTCATAACTTCTACAATACCATGATTAAAAAAAAAAAATACTGAATTCCTGCGTGGCTCTTTAGCAGTTCTTAATGGATCTGTTGTCCTGATTTAGGGAAAATTTTGGGAGGAAAACAAGCATCATAAAGCCACCCTAGGACAGCTCCAGGAAATGACAAAAAAGTAAACCTAGTAATAAGGAAAACAAGAAAGGTGTAAAAGGCTTCCACTTTTTCAAAATGCCATGAGATGGGATCTGCCTGGCAGTATGGGAAATAATGGAGGAGATGTGAAAAGGTGCAGCGTTTCCAACGGTGCAGTTGGTGAGAAGTACAAAAACCCTAGCAGGAATTGCTAATGTGATAAATGGTATTGGGTAAGTGCCCTGGTTTTAGCAGTGTGCTTATGATATTTCTCCTCCTCATTTGTCTCGCCTGGCTTGTCATATTCAAAATTGATACCTGAGCCTTTCCTGAACTTCTGTCTTCCCCAGGCCCTCAATGTACTGAGGTGGTTCTGTCTCTGTCGTACCACAGTGAGAGCCATTAATTTCAGAAAATCCACTGTGGAACTGGTAAAAAGGGCAAAAGAAAGCAGCACCCAACTGGCCTTCTGTCCTGTGGGTGAAGAGGTGATATTGCCATGAACTGTTGCACAGAACAGTGCTGTAAAATATGGGATTTGAGACATGATGTAGGGCCAGTCCCTGGTGGAAGGAAGTTTACTGCTTAAGAGGAGCTGGTCTTTCAGCAAGGAAAATTTAGCCAAGGAAACAGTAAAAAGAGCATAGGCAAAGGGAGAAAAAACCATTAATTTAGCACAAAATCAAGATCCTGGAAAACAACATTAATCAATACATCAAAGAAGATGAAAAGAAGGAATGCTTTGTCTTTGTGCAAATGTTAAGTGCCTGCAATAAATAAAAAGTAATGAAATCCCTAATTTATAATACATTTGAACAGGTTGCTAATAATCTAGCCTAATGGGAAAATTCAAATGATTGAAGGGCTGAAAACATATTTACATAGCACTGGGAGGGAGGAAGAGGAGAAGTGATGCCTTAGATATGTGATATCTTTATGAAGGAACTCTCTGGAATGATTCACAGCTCTGCTTTCTGATGGGTATTGTGGGAAATGGGGATCTAACTCACCATGTGCAGAAGGGCCACCAGCAGAGAGCAACAGGGCCAGTTCCTCCTGTCATGTGTAGGAAGAAAAATCACTATTTTGGAGACTTCAGTTTGTATGATGTTACTGGAATCATGCTGCCTTCTAACAGTATGGTTTGTATTTAAAAAAATTAAATAAATACATATATATATGTATATGATGTACATAAATGTAAATGATTAATCTCCTTCTAAGAAATGGGGTTTTTAGAGAATTCTGTATTAGGCCTCGTTTTCACAGATAAAGACAAAATTAGTGGTGGTTGAAGTACCAAAGGGAGTAATTAAGCAAAGTACAAAAGAACATGAGTTGGCTGAATTGTGAGCTGGGAGAATGGCTTCAGAAAATCTGTGTGTGTGTGATGTGCACAGCTATGTCTGTGTGCTCAGGGCACTGAAGGGGCTCAAAAAGAGAACACACTGAAAGCAAGAAATGAAAACAGTGAACCAGACACAAAAATGCCAAGGGTTAATTGATGTTAATATGTATGAATCAGAATCTAGTAACTGTAGAAAGCTACTGAGGAATGTGTGTATGTAGACATACACATAAACATATACATGTGTCTATAATACACATGTATATGCATCATCTACATAAAATATATTGTATATGTATATAAATAGATCTCTAAATAAATCAGTGGTGAGATAGGATCAATATTGCAAGCTATTCTCTTTTCATTTGTACTAGAATTTTATATATAAACGTAATATATAAATATATGTGTAGATAAAACTAACTGTAACTTTAAAGTACGATTACTTAATTAGTAATGAAAATGGGAAGTGTTTGATGCTGTAGGAGTGAAAAGTAGAAGAGTTTGAAAAGATAATACAGAAATGTCAGAAATTCTGGGGCATTGATGTTATGTATTTGGAAAAGGCAGCAGAAAAGCATGGAAAGGTCTCATTACAATTGTAACTAAGGATTCTTAATAATGGACAGTAACGCTGGGCACTTTGCAATCAACAGGTTAAAAATGGGAGTTTCTGAGAGTTAGAAAAATCTGTTTAAATCATTCTCTTGAGTCACTGCTGTTGTGGGTTTTTTTGTTTTGTGGTTTTTTTGTTTTTTTTTTTGGTAGCGTGTTGGGGAAGTTCCAGATGATGGGAAGAAATCTAATGTTGTGCCAATAAAAGGCTAAATGGGAAGACTCAGATAATTATAAGTCTGTCAGCCTGACGTTGATCTGAGGCAAAATAATGGAATGGTTTCTAAGGGACTCAATTAATAAAGAATTAAACAAGGGAAATATAGTTATTGCTAATCAGCCTGGGTTTATGGAAAACAGGCCTTGTCAAATTTGCTCGGTATCATTTTCATGGTATTACAAATTTGGCTGATGTAATGAGGTTCTGTGGGGCACTGACTGGGTACAAAGCACTGATGAAAAACTGTAAAAACCATGTGCTTATTTAGCAGTGGAGAAGGAAAATGGGTAAATGCAGAGCTTTATGGTTAAGAGCATAGGAGTTGGTTTTTTGTGTCTTACAGCGAAGGACGATGTAGCGTGGAAACAGACACGGGTTTATTTTCTGTTGAGCCACAGACTGTACTTAGCACACAGCTCTGTCTCCCTGGAGCATGATGTATCCCACTATTCTTCTAAAAGTAATGAGCACAGTCAATTGCTGCTAAAAGCCATTCTGGATCAGATGGTGAGCTGTGAGCAGCGTGTTTGGATGCTGTCTGATTGCAAGATTGCAGGTAGAAAGAAGGGTCGGAGGCATAGGTGAAGACTGAAGGGGGTGTAAGGATGCTAGGTGACAACAAAATCATCTTTTTATTCTTTTCTCATTTTATGTTTCTCTTCGATTGACCAGCTGGGTCCTTTTGTTGATTTGAGGCTGCCTGTTGATGTACATGTACAGCACCCAGCACAGTCAAGTGCTCTGTGGTACTTTCTAGAAATAGGAACTGTGATGAAATTCTCTTCTCGCAGCCTCTGCTGTTAGAAAACAAACTACAGAAAGGCTAAAAGAGAACTATTTGTAGTTAGCCAATATGGAGATAAAATTTATCTCAGTTTTTACTGAGTTTTGCTGCAATTTTTTCAGTCTCTTCTTAGATAAACCACTGGCTTTGCTTCCCAAGAGTTGGTTCATTAAAAGTAGATCAGAGTATTTTCTTTTGTATTGGTTGGTTGTTAGAGCTTCCTGGAAACATTAATTTCTGTTCTTATGAGAATTCAGATCTTGAAGATAGAGCAGAGAACAGAAGGAAACATTCCAGATTTCTATCAGCTGTGATTGATGAAGGGTTGCTGAGCAAAGCTGCAAGAAATTTCCATACATTCGTCTTGCCCACAAGTTTTATGGGAAATCCAGCTGTATTCCTGGAGAACTTTCATAGGAGTGAGGTGAGGTTCTCCATTAGACAAATCACCTAAAGACCACTTTAGACAGCTCATTTCTCATCGTGATGTCAGTTGGGTTTTATTAATGCTTCATGTAGAAGTGGAGAACAGAGGAACTTTTGAAGTTGGGTCAGCCCTTAATGAGCTGTAAATAGGGCTTATCTAAACACACTGTAGTTGCTTGAATAATGAATTTGGAATAACTGACTTCATGTTTCTTGTAGATTATTTCTCTTTTTTTTTCATTTATAATCTATTGACGTGCAAATTCTTAAATAAATAAACGTTACATGGTAGAATTCATCTAGGGAAAATCATTTATCCTGAAGTCAGTATTTTATCCTCCGACAATATTCTGTGGGCACATACATTTGTACAAAAGTCGTGCGTGGAAATGATCTGGGTATATCTCTGTGGAGATTCATGCTGTTAAAAACATCTTTTATAATTTCATGAGTTTCTTTCAGAACAAATGAGTGAAAGAACTACAAAAAGGTGATATAATTCTATTGAAAACATGGTAATTCTCTAGTTAAGATGAACAGATGTACGTTAGATTTTTAAATTTCTGCAAATTGTAACATTTAGGTACTGCAGGAATTACTGGGAAAACTCTAGTGCCAACTTTAACTTTGCAGCTTGATACCATTGCTTATTTATGTAGACATTAATTAATTTTTTTAATCCTGATTTCTCTAAAAAGCTTTAACTAACAGGTTTTGAATCCGTTGTAATAAGCTATGCTAGGTGAGAAAAGTCTGAAAGTAATTTTGGATGTGAAAAGATTTTGTGTAATTTTTTTATTAAAGGCTGGAGATGCAGAGAAGTCTGTTCCCTTTCCATAAATAATTAGGGCTCTTACTCCCCCCCGCCCCCCCCCGCCCCAGCTTAGAGCAATTAGGGCTTTTGTAAAATTGTTCAGATGCAGCAGTGAATGAGCAGTCATTGAAACTGAAGGACATGACAGCTAAAACTGAAAGAAAAGCTTGAAGTCATGGGTAATTCAGTATGACAGAATACCACTGAGGCCAGGAGCATGATGAAGGAAGATTCAGTGTCTCTGCCTTTAGATCTGCAATTAAGGAAGATGAAATCTGAAAATGGAAGGGAGCAACCCCACCATTTCTTTAAATAAATTTAGAAACAAAGAAAAAAATGTGGATGGGAGGAAAAAGAAATTTTCTTAGAAAATGGTTGTTTTTCCGGCATCTTTGATGAAATGGTTTTAATGACCTGGAAAAGATCTTTTAGTATTGGTGACAAGATGTTAAATGAGAGGTATTGTTGGTCTGTTCTGATGTGTTTGCCCTTCTCTCCCTTAATTTATTTGGGAGATAAGTAGAGAGTTTTCAGAAAATGTATAAAACACACAGAATTCGCAATTACAACCAAGAAAAATTTGCATTTAACTTTGTAGCTTATGATAATAAATGTGTCAATGCTAGTGTAGATTATTGACTTGTAAGGTAGATAAAATATATGTGCAACTTCTAGAGTGCTACTAAAACCTTGGTCACACACACACATAAAAATCTGTGATTATTATCACAGGTTAATATTTATTTAAACAAAGCAAATTCCAAGTCTTATGTGACTGTAGTACAGGTCAATCTGGTCAAACTCAGGTGCAATCCTAAATGTAATTACATATTTTTCTGGGTTTCATGTATGGAAAAATTTGGCAGCCCAAGAGGGAGATAATTTTACAAGACAGTATGAATAAAAATAGCATATAGTTTTTCCAAAAATAAATATATCAGAGGTATTGGGATGTTCATGCATAGAAAGGCATCAGCTTTTGTCAAAACAATGTAATGTTCTAAGTTGATTTGGTGATGGTTATAATCAGCAGTAAATTATAATCATGCTAAATGATCAGGTTTAGTGTGTGTAAGTGCAACACAGAGCAAAAGATATTGCAGGTGTTCGTAAAGTGAGTAAACTACTCTGATAGATTAAAAAAATGCAATGCTCAAAGTTTGAAATGTAATTTTTTTTCTTCTCTTTTATTTTAGTATATTTTTAATAGCTGTCTGGATTTTTTTTTTTTTTTTTTTTTGGAAGAGACAAACCTGGCATTATAATTTGGGGATCTGTTTCAGTAGAGTGCAGTGATTATGTGTGTGTCTGGAAACTGTGGGAATAAAGGATCATACTGTTTTAGAAATCAAAATACAGAATTATGCTCTTAATGTTAGAGACACGGGAGAGAGGAGTTAGAAGCGTTGCTGAAGGCAATTATCTAGAGACTTGCTAAACTCACTGAACTGTTCATATTAAATATATTAATTCCCCAGGCATTAACTCAGCTCAGGGAAGTTTCCTAGGTTTCTCTGTATTAATAGTGTTAAGAGGAAAGCCAGGGAAGCCAGGTCAGTTTGGGAGGCAAATCGGAGCAGAACGAAGAGAGAGAAGAAGATCCCTTCATTTTCTGTTTGCAGAGGGTTGAAGATCTTTGTTCTTTCAACTTCTGCATTGGGAAGGAAGAGAACGTTCCAAAAACACAGCATGAGACCCCCAGTGCTGAATATGGGGTATTGCATTGTGGTGACTGGGTGCACAATGCATGGCCAGCAGTCCTTATCCCAGGGATCCTTATCACAAGGAGCCTTTTACTGTCTCCTCTTCCTTTTGAACAATGGCATCTTCTCTCTTGGTGTTTTCCTGCTCCCCATTCTTGCACTTCTTTTTGCTTGCCTATTCCTATTTGCCTGTTCTCTCTTTGATTTCATTGTGCCTGAGCATTTGGAAACTAAGCCAATTTGCCATCTTAATATCTCTCATTTTATTGCTGCGCGGAGTGCTTTGGTTTTGGCTGCTCTGTTTCCCCCCCCACCCTCTACTCTCACACATCTGGAGAAAAGAAAGGTCTTCCCAGAGAATTTCTGGGAGTGTTGNGGATGATCTTTACCTCACCAGAACCACATCTGCCACTGAAGAAGGACTCGCTTTTGGCCTACAGGGTGTCAGGTTCTGACTCTGTCAGGGTTCTCCAAAATTGTTATTGGTTTGTTTGCTTGTTTTGGGTGGGTGGTTTTGTTTTCTGCTACATTTGTATTGTTAATATTCTTAGTAAAGAACTGTTATTCCTATTCCCAAAATCTTTGCCTGAAAGCCCTTAATTGCAAAATTATACTTTTTGGTGGGTGAGGGTTACATTCTCCATTCTCAGGGAAACTCCAGTTTCCCTGGTAGATACCTGTCTTTCCAAACCAAGACAGTTTTCTATCCTATAAATGGATGAAATAGGGTCTGCCTGAGCTGTGTTAATTTTCTTCTGTTCCCAGCTGTGGTCTGTAGCTTTTACAGCAGGGGCTCTGCAGTGGCCACCTCAAAGGCACGTGCCCAAAGCAGACCACCACGGCGGTGCTGCTTTCCTGAAGGATCCTTGGTCTTGTGAGGTAACTGCAGTTTTGAAGATTTAATGAAATAGGAGGCTGCATTCTTTCTGTGGGTAGGCTTTTCCTCCTGCAGAGTGCTGAAACACTGAAAGCATAGTTGTTGGTCTAGGCCTACCTTGTCTGCAAGTGTCTCTTATAAAATAGCTCAAATATGACTGTGTATAAAAATACACATTATGGATGAGCCTGTTAAGACCTTTAAGAGGAGTGACATATGAAAAAGGGTGTATTTCCTCTCTGTCTCCTGGCATTTAGATTTATTTGGCTGGTGCTACTTGCCTTCATCCATGTTCTCCTAGTGCCTGGGAGCCAAACAGGTTTGATTTGTGCTGGCACAAACAGTGTACGAAGAGTAGGTGAAGCAGATCATTGCAATCAGTAAGAGGAGGGGAACATTGACTTTAACTCCTCATCACTGCAAGAGACTTCTGCTTTTTATTTTTTTTTCCCTGAAATATCATCTGCTTGTGCTACCTCAAACACAGTTTTTCTGAAGGCAGAAAATGTTACTCTCAAACTTCAGAACTTAAATCCATTATTCTGGTTTAGCTAATCTCAGTTATATACTTTTTTTAGTGGGTTAAATTAATAAATTAATATTAATTTATTAATATTAAAATGGGTGTGATTACTAAATTAATATGGGTGTGATTCAGTGAAATACAATGCTGGAAAACAGTTGGGACATTGAAAAACACCTTTATGTTTTTTATGAAGATACTGAGATTTGTTAAAGCATCTAACGAAAGCATGTCACAGGCTAGAAGGCAGGATTTGGTAAAAAAAAGGGGATTTTCTTCTGCAAAGCATAAACACAGTGTAATCTAGGATTCATAAAATCCTTGGAATTTTACTTCAAACTATAGTTAAGTCCTTGATGCAACTCTCACCTTAGCAGCTAGTGCCTGAAATTGTCATCTAGATTCTGTGTCTGTATTTAAAATTGCCTAATATAATTACTTGCTTGGCATAGCATTAGAATTGAAGTATTTAATAAACTGTATCAGGACGCTTTTATCCATACAGTTTCTTTGTGAGGCTGAGTTTTAAGGCCTGAAGTCTTAACAAATTAATCAGCTTGCTGCAGCAAAGCAAACAAAAATTTCCTCCCGTGCATATTTTAAGTAATCCAGGCTTGGGGGAATGGCCCAGTCTTTGGGGATGGTGGCTGCTTTTAATTCCTGAGTAATTCTAAATCCTCGAAGTGAGGGATGAGGAGCAGAACGAGAAACGTTGCGGCGCACAGCGGTTTCCTCCCTCCTTTATTGGCCTGTGGTAGGGTAGTGCAAACCCTAAAAGAGGCTTTCTGCTGTGCTGCTCTGGAGTTGTACACCAGGCTATGGCTTGGAGGTTTGTCGCCACACAGGTGAAAAATAAATTCCTGTGAAAAGCGTGCAGCCCTTGCTCTTCCCATTGATTGTTTTTTTTTGTATAGATAATTTCTTCAGCTCTGTTGTCCCCCAGCAGCTGAAGCTCAAGCTTCCATGACTCAGAGACATTTCCCTGCGCCACACTCAGATAAGCAAGGTGGTTGTAGCCATGGAAGAAATTAATTGGTGAATGTATTACTTGTAATGTTTTCTTTCCTCTGTGTGGTAATTTCTTTTCCTGATACAGAGGCATTTTTGATAAGACGGGGACAACCAGATATATGCTGAATGTGTTTGTCCACAGCTGCAAGAAGATGAACTGCCTGCTACCTGCTAAGCAAGGCAAAGTATATTTCATTTTGTAACCTTTTGAAATAATAATTATACCTGCAGCCTAGAGTATTCTTATCTGTTATTAGGTTTCTTTTTGAACAAAGACCCCTCGTACATCTCTTGGGTCTGATCCTGCAGCCAGGTGAATGGTGGTAGCCCCGTGAGTAATCTCAGTGAGATGAGTGCCCAGCAGTGCAAGGGATCAGTCCCAGGGGTGCTGATCTGCACCTCAGCTATAGCCACACTCTCTTGCTCTTAAGCAGAATGTTGTAAGTCTGAATAGGTTGCAATTAATTCAGTGTGCTGGAGCCAGATGACCAAGATGAAATTCAGCCATTGGTTGTTTCTGAGCTCCAGTTTATACTCGGTATCCCTGTAACATTTTACTTTGCAAGGCTTTGCATCTTCTCTGCACTGCCAAAACCTGCCTCTCACCATGTGCTCGGAGTGTTCCACTTTCTGTTTCCTCTGCTTTGGTGTTGAGAGTTGGAGTGAAAGACTGCTTCAGCCTTCATCTGTAGCAGACTTATGATTATATTTTAATGCAGTGGCAGGTATTTTTTGAACATCAGCAGATATAGTGTGCTCCTGGTTGAGGACAGAAATAAAGGTCTTAGGTTTTCAGTTGGAGAGTTGTGCCTTTAAATACCTCTTCTTCAGTCTGGAGAAGGGGAGCTTTGGGATGACCTAATTGTAGCCTTCCAGTACCTGAGGGGGCTATGAGAAGCAGCGACTATTTACAAGAGCCTGTGGTGGTAGGGCAACAGGGAATGGATTCAAACTGCAAGTAAGTCAGGCTTAGATGGGATATTGGGAAGAAATTCTTCCCTGTGAGGGTGCTGAGGCCCTGGCACAGGTTGCCCAGAGAAGCTGTGGCTGCCCCATCCCTGGGAGTGTCCAAGGCCGGGTTGGGCAGGGCTTGGAGCAGCCTGGGACAGTGGAAGGTGTTCCTGCCCGTGGCAGGGGGTTGGGAATGAGATGAGCTTTAAGGTCCCTTCCAGCTCAGGCCATTCTATGGTTCTGTGTCTGTCTGAAATGAAAAGTTTTTTTGTGTATTGTACTTTTTACAGGAGAAAACAGTGGAATCTCAGCGATTTCTGAGATGACAGGATCCATAATTGTCTCCTGTTTAGTCTGCATTAACAAAGCAGAGAAATGCCACTCTCCTGACTGAGCTGCCATTTGTGCTTCTCCTCCCAGCCCCAGTTCTCTCTGATAGATGCAGACTCTTTTTTTATACACACCTGGATTTGGTGGTACACCTGCAGTATTATTTGTGGGAGTGCAAGAGGGTGTTCAAAGCATTTAAAAGAATTGGGAAAACAGTTAGGTTTTACTGACTAAATAGGTAATGGAGTCACTATCATTGAAGTGGATATAGATTGGATTTAGCATTTCAATACTCTGTAGTTTTTCCCTGTGGCACTTAAACAGTAGGTGAGAAATCAATGTCAAGTGTTTAGCTGAATTACTTGCACAAACAGAAAATGCTATTTGAGCTGATAATTTTAGCCTGTATCTCGTTAAGTAGGAAACAGTTAAAAATTGCCATTGAGCAAAAAAATGGGAATTTGAAGTGTGGGTACCTGACCCTGATGTTCTGAAACACAGAGGGAATAGGTGGGGAGGGTGTTGTTCCATGAAACTGGGATGAGCACCTGCCTTCTGCCTGAGGAACAGGGTGTGGACATGAGAGGTGTGGGTCAGTCAGTCAAGTCTTTGCAGAGCAGCATCGTTGCAAGCATTGCATAACTCATATTTTAAACACAAAGTAATATGTTTTACTAGTAATACTACTGCAAAAACTTTAAATTCATTTAGCTGCCAGCATTTGCAGTTCTGAGTCCAAAACATGGCTGTGAGTTTATACCTGCGATTTTACCAGTTAGAAAGATGCTGTTGGAGGTGATTATTATTGCATTCATGAACCAAGATAAATATTATACAAAATAAATGGCAGAAGACCTTGGTAAGGATCACCTGCAAATTTTTGCTGTATGCGGGGATTAATACATTTATTGCAAAATATAAGTGGATTTTGTATTGAAGCAAAAAATTTAAAATGAGATATTAAGCATTTTCCCCAGGCAAGACCAGGAATTTACTAGTCAGAGGCTTTACTAGTCTCAGGAAAAATTCATCTATGCTCAGCAGGCTGTTAAAATAAAATAACCCCAGTTGCAAGGGGTATCAGGACACGGTTCTACAATTCTTATTTTGAGACAAGTGTTGTCTTCCAGATTTTTTTTTTAGTGTTGGTAGGTCAAGCAGAACGTTTGTGGGTTGCCAGAAATATTTTTAATGGACTTCCAAAGTGAAAATTAACAAGGTGGGTGGACTTAGTTGTCTATAAATAGAAAATCTAACGTATTCAGTGCTCTAAAATATTTTTTGTCTGGCCAGCAGCTACTGCTCCAGAAATGTGTGGGTGTTCTGTAGGTCCTGTCAAGTTACAGACACTCTAGAGAATCAAAAATACTGCCTCATCTCTAGGCTTGCTGAGGCAACTGAATCCCATTATGTCTTAAAAAAAAAAAATAGTAAGTTTTTCCTCAAGGCAGAGGGGAAAGCTGTTCATTACACACAGTTTAAAGGCAATGATTAATGCCTGACCATAAGTATTACGCCTTTTTTATTTCCAGTACAGCAATAAAATGCCAGGAAGGGTGTTGGGAAATGTAAAACATGAATGAGAAAGCAGCCTGTTTAAACTGGAGGGCTGTTTCATCACATGCAGACAGCAAGTGCTACTTTTTGTAGGCTGCTGTTTGCCCAGTGTACTTTGAATAAATGTGAGTTTTACTGATTTCTCAGAGTATATGCTGCATATAAAACAGCCTTGGTTAATCATCATTAGGACATGAAAATGGCATTAAAGTACTTTCTAAGTACTTTTTGTGACTTTTCTGCATCTTCCAGAAAACTGGTGGCATAAGCAGAAGTGTAATTATTTCAAGATGGGATGCAGAAAAACAGGGGCAGATATTCTGCAGTTAAAGACCTTAAAATGTTTTCCATAAGCTGCTTCTTGTACATTACTGAGAATTTCTCAGCTACATTTTAAAGTTCTTTAAGGATGATGACATCAGGGCGATGGAAAAGTGCTTTCTATGTGTATCATTTGTATTCCTTCCAAATTCACTACATTATTTATGATGCAGTCTTGAAATTATAGTGATCTTGTGTGTAAGGAAGTCTGACATGGTAAATTCAAGGAAGATTTACCTGCCTTGAAAAATAGATGAGTAGATGAGTATTCTGCATCATAATGTATTATATATAATCATAGCAAACCAGACATTTCTTGAAATGGTGCTCAGTTACTCCAAAGTACCCGCTTTGACTTGACTCCAGCAAACAAAACTACATGTGTTCACATCGACAGTATAAAGAGTGTGGGCTTTAAGAGCTCTTAAAATACTGTACAGAGGCAGGAATATGTTAAAGATGGATATGTACTGGTTTTTTTTTTTTTAGTGACTCTGTGGTTTCCATGTGCATTCTTAAAATGTAGAATTTATTACATCATTTTCATCTAAAAGGCAAGAGTGAAACACAAAGTTATAAACTTTGCTGCAGATCGGGGGAAATGTGCTAAACACCAGCTCTCTGTATACTGCATTTCCAAATTAAAGTTATTTTCAGTACACATGCAGAACTTGGAGAGCTAGTGTCAGAACACAAGGGTAGATCAGAATGCCTGAAACCTGGGGAAACTGCTGTGTAAAATCTCAATATGAAAGAGGATTTATCAAAGGTGTCTCTGGGAGCTGTGGCAACACACTGCAGCTGACATGAGATTGGTATTTCTCCCCAGTATCCCAGACAGATAAGCACCATTTCCCATCTCCCCTGTCACATTACCTTTTTCCTGACCAAGAAACGAGGCCACGCTGTGTGTGAGTGAGTCCAGTTCCTCTCTCTGGGCTGCTGAACGCTGGAGCTTTCACACTGGCTAAAGCACTCAAGAATATTCTGCTTCATGTTCTGGTGAGGGCGAAGGGACCTGGTGATTCTTTCTGAGCTGAGTGTCTTGGCTGCTGTCAGTGGAGGCAAACCCTGACACTCTGCAAGTGCTTTTGGAAATGCTCATTGGTGAAAGCAGGGGACTCTTAATTAACTGGGGAAGCCGGCTCAGAGCAGCACACATAGGGCCAGCACGGTTAGGTCTTGTGTTCTCTCTTTGTTCTCCCAAGGAGGGGGGTTAAATACAGTTTCAGATCGTTTACAGTTACAGGTGTTTTCTAATTGGCATTCAGTTTAAAAAAAAAAAGGTAAACAACTTTACACTTAAGGAGGCTGCCATAACTACACTATAACTATGCTGTCTAATACTTAAACATACCTTAAAATGAATTTCTAACTGCGACACAGGTCTGTCTACTCCTAGACAGGCCTGAAACTGAGGCCCAGTTTGGGGTAGTTCAAATCTCATCCCGAAATACTTCATGCCCACGTTCTCTAAGAAATTCTGCCACACATTGGTGTTACATAGTGCTGAAATAGTATAATACTGGTGGTATGAACATGTATTAACGTTCCTGTTTTCACAAGGGGTGTAACTGCCTTCGATTTGAATGATTTTGGTCATGTTAGTTCATTCCTTTTGGTAAAGGTAGAACCAGGAGCCTTTGTAGAGGAGCCAGCTTTTGGTACCTACTAGGGAGCCTGTACTTAGTGCATTTTCAGTGTTTATAATGGGAGAAAAAAGAAGGGGGGGAAAAGTTAAAAGGGAGAAGCACTAACAAGAAATTATTCCTAATCATATTGCTATTCCTGAGGCATAACAGAATTCTGGAAAAATCAAATTGCAGGATGCAAACCTCGGGTGTCAACTTGTCACTATGTTACATTTAAAGTGGTTATTAACATCATTATGCTATCAACCTGTGAAGTTTGGGCATACCAAATATAGCAACCTACTTAATTGCTGAGTATTTTGCAGTGAGTGAAAGAAAGGGAGGTGGGAGTGGAGAGAACGGTGTGTTTTCAAGGTACCCTAAAAGGCCATTTTTCCTGTGGAGTAAATTATGCATTTGTTGTTCAGTAAGGCTTTAGCCTTTGGATATAAAATATTTTATTAGAAATGCAGCTGTCTCCCTGTCTGCATAGCTCAGAAATGGTTTTATTGAGATCTTCCAACAATGCATATTGACATGCCTTGGTAGCTCTAATTGTGTTATTGACACTGCTCTTCTCTTGGGAAATCAGATTAAAATGAACTGATATTGCCAAAACCAGCGTCTAGAATACTTAGGGTCAGGTGTCAAAGTCTAATTTCCCATGGGAGTGAAGCTGGAGAAACTCAGCTGAACTTACTTCAGGTTTATATTTGTATAGGGAGCAGCTTGATTCTTCATTATCATACTACTCGAGACTTGGCTGTGAAAAGGCTGAAATGTGATTCTAGGATAAAACAGTAAATTACAACATTGCTACAGTAACTACATAAAGCAGGCAATGAAAATGTAAATTTGGGGAGTGGAAGAAAGAGACAAAAACCCCAAACCTTCACCAATTAGTTTTGAAGAGCGCATTTACTCCAAATGGTGTGTTGTCTCCATAAAAGTGAAGAACGAGGAAAAAGAAGTAATTTCTCCAAATACCATGAAGTGTATTTACTTTATTTCTTTCTATTGTTTGTCTCCATTTCTTTAAAACTGGGATTTTTTATTTTTCCCTTGTCCTACACCAGGCATAAGATAAATCTGATGATGCAGAACCCACCAAGGCTCGGTTGGGATGTGGTAGCTTCACCATACAGTACCTGATGGCTCTGCATTCAGTGAACCTGCACAGTCACTGAACTTTGAAGGTGCCATTCAGATTCAGTTTTGGTTAAGATCTGGAGGGCAGTCAGTCTTTCTTGCTCACCTGTTACGTTTCTGGATTTTAAAAACTGGCAGAAAATTTAGCTGCAGGCACTGAAATAATTTATTGAGCGTATTGCTGTGGTCTCTGGATGTCATCCATCGCAAATTCTCCTATGTATAAAAAAATCTGAGAAAAAAATATAAACTTGATCTCCTTTTTCTCAAATCTGATTTTATGGAGATTAGAGCATTGAGAAATGCGACTGGAGGTGAGCATTCACTATTTTATTTTTTTTTCCTTCTGACTGGCAATTCTTGCTATGTCATAATGTGATTCATTGAGACAGGCATGTGCTCTTTGGTAGAGGACCTGAGTTGAAGAACATGTGCATCCTACCCTCTTCTCAGGATTATTTGTTGAAGAGAATGTAGTTTTCATCTGTTGAAAGTGTCTGCCTGTGCTGCCTCCTTCTGTCTGGCCATGGGAGTTGCTGGCAGTGGTGCTGTGGATAGATCCTTCCGTAGATTTGTGAAGTGTTTGTTCCGAGAATGGATGCTGATACTGCATTAATTAGCACAGCTATTGACAAGGTCATTAGAGTTACATGTGCCCTAGGAACTTCAGGCACACTGTCCAGTAGGGAAGTAAGTGCTCTCACATTGTTTCAGGTCTCCCTGCTTGCCAGTAGGTTGGTCTGGGAGGAGAATTCAATTAGGGATCCTACAGAGTATGGAATATCTGCTTCCTTCCTTCTGTCCCTTGTATCTTTTTTTTTTATTATTTATTTTTTTAATTGAGATACTACTCTTTTCACTAAAGGCGTTTATTTTTCCTGTCAGACTTTCTAGTAGAATTGTTGTAATTATTAGTTGTACATTTCCTACAAGGAAATACAATGTACTAACACATATTCCTTTTTGTGTAGAAGATTTTTGCCCTCCTATGAACATATCATTTAATTTTGTGTTGCCTCTATTTAAAACTAGTTAGCACATATGTATAAAAGTTATTAATATACCCACTCATCCAGAAAAATTATTCTGGATACTCTCCCTACTGTGGTACACCACCATAATTAACTCAAGCACATGTTCAGAAAACTCATGTTCTTATCCAAAGCTAATAAGATATTTGTAACATAAACATAAACTTTTTTCCCTTGGAAACTCTGGGGTTTCTTGGCATCTCACTCTTGGAGGCAAACTGTCCTTTTCTGTGTGTCCCAGCAGATGGACTTTGCTGGCATTCTGTTACATCAATATAGATGTAGAATATTGTCATTAAGGAAGTCACTGAAGTAGCAGACTTTTCTTATAAAATCTCAGACAAAGTCAGCCCACAATGAATTTTAGCATTTGCCATATGACATCCATTTAAGAAAGCTAATTTGCAGCTTCTGTGAGTAGCTGTCAGAGATAAAACTGGCCCTTTATCTCTCAGCTGATACGAAGCTTCATTCTAATACAAAAATCATGTGAAGATTATAATTATACAGAAGCAAATAACTGAAAAAAAAAATTGCCTATCTTCTTTGGAAAGAAGGAAAAAGAAACTCCAGGTTTTGAAAAACTGGTCTTAGTGGAAGAGGTGTCTGTGTCAATGGCAGGGTGTTGGAATGAGATGATCTTTAAGGTCCCTTCCAACCCAAACCATTTTCTCATTCTAAATTGTTCCATGTTTATGTTGTTCTCAATCTTCATTTGTATTTGTTGTTCAGATTGTACCTAGAAAAATCACATGAACTGCTAAAAGGCTGCAGGGTTACCTTTCTGTTCCTGTGAAATAAAGGCAGAGTAAAAGGGCATGGCTGAGCTGAGGGGAGGGGTGGAAGTTGGTTGGGGAACAATAGGCAGTGCTGCAGTGGCAATAAAAGACAGGCTTTGCTGGTGTGGCCTGTTTGGTAAATTTACTGGGAAAAGGTTCAAATTCACTTCTGAGTTGATGGTTCAGGGAAGAGTGGCTGGTGGATGGATACCTGAGGGCTCTCTGTCTCTGGGTTCCTCAGTGCCTTTTGAAGGCTCATT
This sequence comes from Rhadina sibilatrix, assembly GCA_013400275.1. NCBI lineage: Eukaryota > Metazoa > Chordata > Aves > Passeriformes > Phylloscopidae > Rhadina > Rhadina sibilatrix. Next base: position 124,563 of record VWYO01012919.1, on the reverse strand, counting down.
TGTAGGAATCCTGTGGTATGTTGAGGCTCTTTTACTTGCAGTGCCATTCTGACACTCAGGCAGATGTAATTGAATTGCAGCATCTCCTGCACTGTTTTTTGCCTTTACTCCTTGTGGTGGTGCTTCTTAGAAGTGTTGGGGTAAGGGAGAAAGAAAAGGGACAACAAATTAGTTCATTTCCTTTTGCCAGTTAATTTTATCTTCTCAACTTTGGCTCTATCAGCTGTAGTTTCATTGTCATGAAGCTTCTCAAACCTTGTTTGCTTTGGAGTAGCACACATTCTTACGGTAAACTATCCTGTCAGATGGAGCTTTCGGGATGATGCCTGCTCACCCTCTCGTGAGCTTTGGTTAGAAATACAAATACTGAATAAATGTCCAAGGTGAGCAGTAGTTTCTGAAGAGGGAGTGTGGCTGTCTGAGGCAAAGAGCCCAAGCTGATTATGTGCATCACTTTCTTCCACTGCACTTGACCCCGACACATTTGGGAGCAGGCAGGTCCTCCTTATTTCATCGCTGCCATTGTTAAAGACAGCGGGCTGCCAGCTCATTCCTTGCTGAGGTCAGACACGTCAGATGGAGTGGGACATCAGCGTGATCAGCTCTGAATTGCTTGCCTCACCAATTTCTAGCTGTATTGTAGTTTAATGTCAGATCTCCTGGTTTTCCTTGCAAGGGTAAAAGACACATGGTGGTGTCAGGGGAAGAGAGGGAAGAAAAAATGGTGAGGAGTTTTCAGCCAGCTGATGACTGATCTGAACCTCCAGACCAGGGAGAGCTGTGGAGGCATGGGATTGCATTTATTGACTGAATTCACTGGTTTAGAATAGAGTTACTTCAACAAGTTTTTTGAAAGAAATGCTGGTGATGCAGCAATGCAAGCATTCAATACGTCTGTGGAAACACAAAATACTTTTTCAGAAATACTTCAGAAAAATATCAGCGTTTCAAGACAGTTACATCACTTCAAATAGGCTGTAGAGCAAGTTCCATGATCCTGTGGGAGCTGTACACACAGAAATCTGCTGAGAAATGTCAGTTGTTACAACTTTTGTCTGACTATAGCCTGGTGCCACATTTGTATATAATGTTAAAGCTCCCAAAACTGCAGCTCTTGCCCCAAATATGTAATGTCACATTTTAAACAATAAAAGGGGCTGCAGATTGGATCTTAAGGTTGCCCTTAGAAGGCTGAACTCACTTAAGTCTTGTCTTGCTTGCTGTTTTTGTGAGCATCACGTTGCAGGAGACTATTCTTGATCAAAAGGCTGTTCTTGCTTGAAGACGTGTTAGGGCTGGACTGTCTTATACAAATCAGTTGTTTTGCTCTAGGTACTTCCTTCATATCTAGACAAAGAAATGAGCAAAAAATTGTCCTTGAAAATGGAGGTATCATCTGCAGTTCCTTGAAACTGAGCTTTCACATCTTCACTAACTAAATTCACTGCCTCCCTGAGACGTCTGGTTCTAACAGGTTAGATTCTATAAATTTGAAAAAAATTGCTTTCCAACATAAAATCCATGCAAACTCCTAAACAGAATTTCAATCATACAGAGCTGAGGAGAAAATGCAAACCTTGTGAGTTTGGTAATACAACGCATCCTGTTGATGGGGAGTTTAGAGGGACCTTTTGCTTTGATGTATTACTGATTTTATCAGTCCCGATCAAATCTGTGATTTATATGCTAAAGAAAGTGTCTGTAGTTCATCAGCACTTTTCTTTCCTTAACTCAGTCTGTTCTCTTTTACTGAGAAGCTTTTCTTTGCTATTAAAAATGGACTGAATCTGTGCTCTGCCAAACAATTGGAATAAGAGGCGACTGAGAGAACGGCCTGTAGTTCTCGAAGCCTGTTACCTGGACATAAATGACAAGGAAAAATCAGCTTCAATGGGCTTTAGAAACATGTGTGAAATAAGGGAAGAAAGACTGCCAGGAGACCGCCTTCATTTGGTTGGTTTGTGTTTCAGAAAAGCTGCCTGAGAGTGCTCCCCTGTACAGGCTGTGGGATGGCAGCTCCTTTTTGTGCTTTAATTAGTGGAAAGGTAAACGCTGTTTTCTTGGTAGGCTTTGGCAACTCCCCAGCCTTTCATTCACACTTGTTTTCTGTTTGTCTGTTGTAAGAGAGCTGCAGCGTGCTTGGGGCTCTTTCAGAACCTTGACAGAAGAAGTGACTGATGTCCCAAAGCATGGCAGTCCTCCCAGCCTCCTGCTGTGCTGTAGGAAAAAGCTTTTTGCCACTGTAACTGAAATAGCTGAATCAAATGGCAGGGATCTGTTGGGAGCCATTGCTTCAGCATGAGTGCAGGAGGCTTGATTACTGTTATACCAGGTGCCCTTGAATTTTTGCAGGTTCAAACCATTTTTCCAGGTACTCCTACAGTTTGTATTTACATATTTTAAATAAGGGAATCTGTCTATCCTGAATACATCACTTATAATCAACTGCTGCTAATATATGTAATTCAGTATTGTAAACCTGGAGGAAATCCAATCTGAAGTGCAGTCTTTAAAATGATGTTAAGCTAACATCTCTTGAAATTAAATCTGTGTAAAATGGCTTTTCTGTGATGAATGCAGGCATGGATGATTTCTTTTAAAAACAAAGATAAAGTTGTTATTTTTATTCACTCTGCTGTTTTCATACTAAAACCTGTGAAAAGACCACACGGTAATCAACTGGTGGAGTCAGCTGTTGCATAAGTGTCGCTTTTGCAGTCCATCTTTAGTTTGATTCAGGTCAGGTGGGCTGAAATGAAACCATCTGAAGCAAGTCTCATTTTGTGTGGCATTTAACAAGTGTGAGATGATAATTGCTGTCACTGAAGCATGACTGCTTTTGTAATGAATACTTTCTGCTAGCGGTCAGAGTACGTAGCTCCGCGTGTGTAATGCAACGTGCTTTAATCTTAAAATAATTAGTAAATTTGCAGTCGAATTTATTGTTCAATGAAGTTCTATTTCACAGAGGTTCTGGCTTCTGCAGTCAGATGATCAATGTTTGCTTTTAATTACGTAGTGCTGGAGAGATCCTGTACACCTTTTTTTTCTGTAATGGCATTGTGCTTCCAAAGAGTGACGTGGATAATCAGATCTGGAGAGCACGGGTTTAAATTGGTTAGTGAAGTTAAGTGCTGGCCCAGCACATCACGTTTCCTCCCCTCTGCTGTTCAGTCAAATCTGTGTTATCTGATTTTGCAGTGGCTCCCCTGTATTTAGGTGGGATTGTTTGACTTCTTCACCTTCCCATTGATCTTGCCCACGGACGATACTGGTGTCGCCTTTCTGCTCATGGAAAGTCAATACCTTTAGCAGTAGATTAAGAGCTACTCCCCACTGGCTGGAAGAAAAAAAGTCAGTACAACAGCAGGGCTTTGCCTTCTGGTGCTCCTGTGCCAACAGCAGAGCTGGTGGGATGCTCGTTAATGTGTGCGAGGGCTGCAGAAAAGTTGTCAGCTTTCTTCTGACATTAATAAATGCCAACATGTGTGCCATGATCCTCTGCTCAAAAATTCTTCCCCCAAACCCAACCTAGTGTTGACACACCAAAATGCAAAATTAGAAGTACAAAGGGGTATCTACATCCATAAAATCTTGTATATGTGCCACTTTTGGAGGGGAAACAAGACCTGAAAGTCTAGAATTGTGTCATCATTATATGATCAGAGGCTTTTTTTGAAACATTATTTTAATGTTCCAGAGATAGGAACCCAAACCATAACATAATAATAAATCATAATAAATATTATTGTAGTTGAAATAATAAAAAACGTGCAACAGAACCTTTTCAATATAAAAATCTTTGCAGTGAGGAACGAAATGCCATGTTTTGTAGAACAGAAGTGTTATTTGTTTTTTTTCCAAGAACATTACTGCCTGTCCTTCTGATGTGGTCAGCTGCCCAAAATAAAGACTGAAGCAACTAATACTGGTGCTAGGGAGTTCTGAGATTTTGCAAGCAGGCATTTAAATGTTAAGAATTTGCATTTTTACTGCTTAACAGTTTTCTAACAGTTCTAACTCATGCTTCTCTTTGTGGCTCTATTACTTTAAAAAGCTATTTAAAATGCTTTATTTAACAATTATTTATATGAAATTAAAGAATACTATGATTAGAATCAGGGAGGGGAAAAAGTATATGTTAATGGAAAAAGTAAGAGCTTCATGCTAGTAAATATCTTACCCATTTGTGAGAGAAAATGGTGTAGGAAAGCTTTTTAAAAGGTCAGTGAATTTCTGTGAAATTGTTCTGTTCTCATTGCCTTTAAAATGAAATATGTAAGGTGAAGATTAAAAACTGCATGTTCAGTGGCTGAATTGCCATTTAAAGCAGAAGCCAGGCACTGGCCCCAGAAAGAGAAAGGAGTGAAAACTTCTGCTTCTTCCTACCACTTTTTCAGGAGCTGTTTTTCACAGCAGTAATTTCATGTACACCTCCCTTGGCAAGGCATTGCCAAAAAGGAAGCAGACTCTGTGTAGAGAATGTAGATATACCATCAGCATAATCTTTGAAGGCAAGCCTCCTGTAGTTAGTGCTTGGTAACTCCTAAAAGAAGCCAGCCAGGGAAAACACGTAGCTCCTCCGTGTCATGCTGTGGCACAGGGCTTTTGCCTGCCTTCCACCAGGTGGGGATCCCACCTTCCTGTCCTGTCAGAAAGGTGTTGGTCACCTGGAGCTTGGCTGCTTGGCTGGGGCTGGTTTTTGGGGAGCATCTCTGGTTGTGGGATGAGATGCTGGGCTTGCTCCTCCTTTTGGCCGCTGCCGTAGGTTTGTATTTCCACGCAGGTAGATGCTGGATTATTGAGCTGGCCAAAGAAAGGCTTTCTTTTAAATAAAGACAAGAATCAATACTTCAGCAGCTCTCTCGAAAAGATTGAATGGAGTTATTTTAGAAACCCAAAGTGATGACCACCATCACAGCTTCTCTGCATCACTTGGCTCACTTGTGATTACTGAGCTGGAAAGCCCAGTTTTAAGGTGGCGGGGACACAGTCATGAAAAAAATGTTTCAAAACCCTCACAAATTCAGAATGCAGGAAAAAGTTATTATAATCAACAGCTGTGTCTCACATTCCCAAGGAAAGAGTCCAAATAAAAGCAGGGTACTGCTGAGCATTGATTCTTTTCCATGCATTTCCAGCCTTCTTTTTGAGGACACAAATTCACTGTCTGCTAAAATCTGTGCTTTTCTACTGTTATTGTTAAGGCATTTTTTAAAAAGACAAGATTGCCAACAGCTGCAGTACCTGTTAAATTTTCATATCAACTTTAAAGGGATGACTAATTTATTAATCTGGTTTAGATTAGAATGACCTTTTCTTTTCTTTGTATTAAAATCCCTTCCCTGAAAAATTAGTGGTTTTCTCCAGGTTGCATGTATTGATTACTAGTGCTGGTATTTATTCATAATTAGAAGTACAGTAGGCAAGCAAGCCATTTTTTAAAGCTTTGTCTAAAGCCTTGTGGCATTTTTTATTTCACTGTCTTTTCCTAGCAACCCTTATAAACCTGTAAATAGAGTACTTTTTAAAGAGCTGTAAGAAAATCAAATGTGCTCAACGGGATATTAGTCTGGCTTTCAAATTTTGGACTAACCCACCTCAAAAATGTTGTGGCTGGTAGAAGAGTGCAGTCAGTCATTTTACTGAGGCTTTGGGCAGTCTCTGTATGAAAATGCAACTTTGATTACAACAGTATGCACAAACCCCAGCCAAGAACCAGCTTTGTTCTGATTTTTGATGCTAAAATTGCAACTTTCTCTTCAGGGAAGTAATTATTTCTTCTTTCCCCCCTTCCTTTCCTATTTTTTTTTTTTTTTTTTAATGTTACATGAGAAAGGCTCGGGCAGCCAAATATTAGAAAGATTAGAAAGAAGCAATTTGGCTTAGAAAGAACTATATAGATTGTGGAGGGTGACAGAAGCTGTCAGTATTGATTTTCTGCCACTTTCCTGTTTGACCTTTTGGATTGCAGCAGGCGCTGTTAAGAGGATTTAGCTTGTACCAAATTAAAGATATCACAGAACAATTGCTGACTCACATTGTGGAAACTGGCTGAGCTCTGCTGCCATCAGTGCAGGGCCATGGTCATTACTTGATTTAATGTGCTCTTGTAGATCAAGTTGTTTGAAAAGCTGCTTATGAAAACAGGGTTGATGGTGATAGATGAAGTCGCCGTCTACTTTATTTTCACACACGTGTGTGTGTGTGTGTACTTAAACATATTTTTTCAAACTTCTGCATGTGAAATTTGACATGCAAAGTGGTCAGAATATGCACCAAAACCTCCTGTGAAATGATGCTTTAAAATATACATCTATAAAAGCTTCATTTGCATTGTTGAGGATGATATTGGAACTAAAACCCTAAGTGCTTTATCTTCATTTAACACCTCCTGGCAGCAACTTGACACAAAACTTCAATGTGAGCCTCCTCTGCTGAGTGCCCTTGCACCCTGTTTGGAGGAAATAAATTGCTTATCTGGAGTAGTTCAAATACTTTAATCTCATTTAATATTCATGAAGTATTTTGCTACACGATGGAATTCAGTTTGCAGAATTTTTCACAGGATGTCTAAAAGGCATATAATAAATACGGAAAAAATAATAAATAGGTGAGTTCCTTGTAATTGTTGGGATAATTTTAAGAAGTGACATGTTAGTATGCAGTTTTTTGTTTGATAAACTGTGTGCTAGATTAATGCATTTTAAAGTGGCACAGGAATATTGATCTGGAAGAGCTGTCTGTGCTGAGTGTTTCTTTTTTAAAATAAAGTTGTTATTTTTATTCACTCTGCTGTTTTCATACTAAAACCTGTGAAAAGACCACACGGTAATCAACTGGTGGAGTCAGCTGTTGCATAAGTGTCGCTTTTGCAGTCCATCTTTAGTTTGACTCGGGTCAGGTGGGCTGCAATAAAACCACCTGAGGCAAATCTCATTTTTGTGGTGGGAGCTGTCCTGCCCTGTGTGTGTGCACCTTAATGCACGTGATATACCTGGAATGGCAAACCCTTGTCAGCCTCAGTTAGCTGAGAGGCAAAAGAACTCCAGAGTTTATGTGTATTTCAGTATAATGTGGGGCCTAATGGAAAAGACCAGCAGGCTACAGTGTGAGGATGCTGCTCATTAATATTGTAGAATCCACACTTGGGTCTCAAGCCCAGAGGAAGTCAGCCTGTGCTGCAGTTGCTTGGCTGTGCTCTGCTCTGCTGAAGAACACAGGCTGCCATCCCAAGACCTTTAAGCCTAGGCCATACATACATTTTTGTCCACTCACCACTATCCTTAGCATCATCACTCTTTGGAGTAGGCTGTGCTAAGCTCTGTATCCAGACTGTCAGGTTGTTTCTCTTACAAATAGCCATATTGTGTTGATATACAATTTTGTGGGTTTACCACTAACTGTAGCTAAGCTGGAGTGCTGCTCGTGTGACTCCTGTATCAGCCTCCCTGCAGATATTCTTGTTTTGTAACAAAAATGGTTATCAGGTTTAGAAATGCTAATTTTTGCATACATCCCACTGATGAGTCCTGCTGGGAAGCCTCTTGTGCATCCACTAGTTTCCACGGTGTGGGGCATTTGTCTGCTGTTTGTTTCTTCAAGGCAACTGGAGTTCATTTTGACTGAAAAGAGACAACTTTTGGCGGGGCAGGTGTGGCTTAGGGCCAAGAAAGAACTGAATGATGCAAGGATATGAAGTATTTGTGTGCAAGAAATTGTTTTCTGTTGCCAAATGCTTTGAGCTCACCAGTAATGCTGGCATCTCCTCAGTGTACATTTGTGCCTAGTGAGTTGAGCCATTCTTTCTCCCTTCCAGTCTTTTTTCCTGGTTCTGTCAGCAGATCCTTGAGGCTGCAGATCATGCTGAGCAGTTTAGCAAGTTCTTTATGAAGACTGAAAAATAAAGATCCTTGCTTCTGTAGATCTGTGGAAACCTAAAAGTGCAGGGTTTGGGGTTTTTTTTCCCTACAGAGCACATGACATTAGGAGGCCTTGATTTTAGTTCTTTGATCACTGCATTAGTTTCTTTTGGACCTTATGCTTTTGTTCTTGGCTTTAATTTCCCCTGTAAAGAAGTTGGTTGCTCTTGGCTGTTTCTCTCATTTGTTCCACATCTCATGCAACCTCCCTGTTGTTTTCTCTGGCATGGCGGTGATGGAGCTTCACAAGAATTACGTGAATTGGTTCATATTTTAGGTAAACATATTTTTTTTCCCCCTATTTTTAACCTAGATCAGCTTGCTGGATTATTTAGATAAACCTGTGTGCTCCTGCAAACAAGTGTGCTGGCACTGAGCAGTAGCCAGGCACAAAGAAGAGGCCTGGCTGTTGAGGAGGAGGTGCCTGTAAAATACCAACTTCTGGGGACTCTATAACTGTCTTTTTTACTCTGTTCAGAGTCTCCAAAGGAAAAGAAATCTATAGGCATTTCTCTGATAGAAGTGGTGAGCGAGGTATATGGAATATTTGGAGTTTCAAGCCAGACCTGATAGATTTTGCAATGTCCCGGTTTCTGGGAGAAGCCGACACGAGTGGATTAGCTCTGCTCACAGAGGGTTTGTGGTTTAGCATCTCCTTCTCCGATAGCTGGTCTGAGCCCTGCAGTGTGTGACAGATTGGCACAAATAGTCCCTCAGACTTCACTCAGATCTCAGGCTCTAGCTTGGTCCCGAGCTTTTGTCAGTGTATATTGAAAAATGTATTTAAAACCCAATTTCGTTGGCTGACAGCGTGACAAAATGTCATTCCCTGCATTTCTGCTCAACTTCAGGGACTTTTGACAGCGTTCAGCGCTGAAAAACAGGACAGGAAATGCAGCAGTGTGACTCAGGGCGAGTCTAAATGTATCATTTATGCTAGAGTGTGAGCTTAAGTGGGATGCTTTTTGTTTTTGAGGGAGCTGTGACTATTTTGTGGGTGCAGCCGGTTTTCCCTGCACCTCTCAGGATGCAGTTAGTGACCACGGGCAGTGCAGATGAGGAGTTGATGATCACAGGCACTGCTCCATCTCCATCCATTTGTCTGTCAGCGAGAAGTGCCACTCAGGCAGTGCTGCTGGCACCAAGGCCAATCCCACCAAAGTCCAGGTGCTTTTCTCAGAGTCTCCTTGGAAATGTCCTTGATGGTAGTGGTCACTCATTTTTAGGTGTTCTCCATCGGCATGTGTACGGATTGGACATCAGGCACTGGAGTTTGGCTGCCCTTGTGGCAGGGTTGGCTGCTATTGACTGCTTGCCTGGGTAGGTGGAGAGCAAATAGATCAATAAAAATGCTTTCTAATGCCTTTTCTGTTTCTCACGCTGTCAGCTTCAGAGGTGTTTGCCTAACCATCTATCTTGGCATATGGCTGTACCACAGTCCTTCGTTTTCTCCTGATTTTCTAACACAAAAATAAAAAGTATCAAATCAACCAATTTTTTTTCTTCTCCCCCATGGCCAGGAGGTGAACTCCTTGCTTGTAGGCATGTATGAACCTCAGATGGTATTTTCTCTAAAGCTTCCATTGTCTTTCTCTTTTATTGAAATTATTGACTCTCAGCTATCCAGCCCTATGGCCTAACGTCTTCAAAACTGAAGTATTTATTCACATAAAGTAGCTGTTCTCACGAGTTGCATCTATTCAAACAACTTCTCATAGAGGTGAGGGTCACAACAATGATAAATGCTTAGTTTGCTATTTGTTCCTTACACAGAGAGTCAGACAAACTCATTAAAACTCACTGGGAGAAGATGTTTGCCACGGGTTGTTGGCTGCTGTGTTTAGCATATAGGCACTTACTCTGATATCCTTTCTTTTCTTCTTTTTTATTTTTTCAACCTGAGATCATTCAGACATTTGCAGTATTTTTTATGATGTTTTCAGAGAGAGGGAAGAGCAGGCCCATCTCATCTCAAAGATGCTGTGTCTAAGGCTGCTAAAAGGTCACTCCTAATTTAGCTAGTGTAGATCCACCAGGATAAATCAGGACCCCTACAGGGCTCTTCTCATTGTTTGGCAGCTTAAAAAAAAAACAACTCAGAAATGCAAGAACAGAATCTTCAAAATCTCTTTGTGTATGTGCAAAGTGCTGTTCCTACAGTCTCATTTCTCTTTGCCTTGGTAGTGTTGCTGCCTTTTCACTTAGACCAAGCGTCCTCATCATGCTCAAATACTGATTGTGAATAGGGTTTTGAATCAGCTCAAGAGTAGAATAAATCTTTAGAAGGATTTTTTTTTTTTCAAGGACTGTTCTCTATGGCAAATTTAAACTTAATCCCATTTCCCGTTAGGGCAAACTCTTTTGCTGGGCTTCTGAGTGAAAAGATGTATTTGCATTATTTAATGATGCCAAAAGGAGTGATGCTTTTCTTTTTTTTTTTTTTTTCCTCTTTAGATGAAGTGTTCTTCTGACCTGTGATAACACTGAGGATTAATTTTAGGAAAATAAATATTTGCTGCATCATATTGTATCATAACACAAATCTTAAGCTCATAGATATTCATAATTAGACAACTGAAGGAGCACAGGAGAGTAATTCCTAGTGGGTTTTGGGGTTTGATGTTGTGGCTGTGGGGCTTTTTTTTTCACTAGACGTTCCAACGCTGTACCATTTGTTCTGTTCAATAACCAGATGTCTGTGTAGGACATAAACCCATACAGACCACCAGCTGCATGCTGGAGTAGATTGTCCTGGTTTGCAGCTGGAATTGTTTCCTGTCCACATCCAGGACTCGTTGGGCAGAGCTGCCCAGGAGTGTTCCAGAGCTGGCCCAGAGCTGAGGGCTCTGTCTCAGTGGCTGGGCAGGTCAGTGCTCGTGGCACATCACTTCAGAGCAGGTAACGTAGGGCTGCTCGTGATGGATCCCCCAAGCTGTAAAAAGACAGTAAATTTGCATGAGAAGGCTTAGTGGTCTGGAATTTCATGGTAAAATGGAACCACGAAAAGGGTCTGTAAAGAAAAAAAAAAATCACTGAGCCTGCTCTGCTGTGGGGGTTTCCAGGAGTGCTGAGTTCAGTGGGGCACCATGTGCTCCTCAGTAGCTCCCAACAAACACAGTGGCTCTGAAAGCAGCATTGGTTGAATTTAAAATATGACTTGAAATGCCCTCAGTAGGGCACATGTAATGCTTGCATTTTTGAGACGTTGTTTTGTGTTTAAATGACTAAGTATTGGATTTTTTAAAAGTGGAGCAGGTTCCAGTTTTAACCAGTCAGGGAGAAATTGTATTCTTCAAGGGAACAAAATGAGACAGAAACATCTTTATTTCAATTCGTGTATTATACTAATTTTGGCTTTCTTTAAAAAAAAAAAAAAAACTTAAAAAATATAAACAGAAGCAGAAAAGAGAAAAACAAGAAAAACTGTTTTGAAAGCTTAGAAGGAAAAAAAAAATCACTACAGAGGATTATGCTAAAAATCTTGCAGAAAAGAAAATCATTACAGCAAGCATGACAAGTCAAAGCTAGGAAAGCTGAAAGCAAGAATTGCCAAGAACTCTGATCCTGAAAATATAAGTATATAAAATTTCAGGTGTAAGTTGTACCCTAGGTCAATCAGATGCTCCAAATTAAATCTGTTTAATATAGGGTCTAATTTTCTGTTTCCGTGGTGCCTTGCCCAACTTCACTGGCAATTTTTGCTAGGCCAAACACTGACTTCACCAACTCATTAAAGCTTGAAGAGCTCTAGAGCAACTTTTAAATACAAATTAATAGCAGGCAGTAAATTGGCAGTCAGTTAACCTATGGTAAAATAAATAAGCAAATTCCCCTAACCCTGTCCTGTGCCCTTCCTCAGGTCCTGAAAGGCTTATGAAAAACGTGGTCATAACCCTGGGATTGAGTGCTGCCTGGCACGAGCACTGACATCTGTTCCAGCACTCGGTGTTTATGCTCAAGAGGGGCTTTCAGTCCAACTCCAGGGCTGTGAGTTCTGCAGGGTTCAAAAGCACTTCATTTAGTTCAGTATGTCAGTGGAAGAATCAAGTAGAGGAACTTGGTTTTCCCAAGGAGTCTAATTATGTTAGACCCTCACCTGTCAATTGAATTAAGTCAAGTAGCTATGAAAATCTTCAGGCATCTACATGCCTCCTATAAGGAAATTAAAAGCCAGAGTGTTTTACAATCCCAGGATGTTTTAAAATCAAAATTCTGCTCTAATTAAAGTAAGTGACTGGATTATTTAAGGTAGAGGAGTAAAGGAGATTAATACCAGGCTACTTCTTCCCTTGCTTATCGTTAAGCAGTGATGAACATGCAGTGAAGAAGATAATATCTAGAGCTAAACCATCTCCCCTTTCTACAGCAAGGCCTCCTTCAGTTCCACTCTGTCAAAAGATTAGTGGTAGAGATGTGGTTGATAAATTTTCCTTCAATATAACTAGACTTGTGTTTTTCCATAAGCACTGATGAAGAGCTCCTTCTTAATACAGCCTCCCAGGCAAAAATGTGTCGTCAGCACTCTCACCTTAGAAGGGCCTGCTCTGCCTGAAAGTAGCTTTTATAAAGCACTAGAATAAATAAATAATTCTACAGGCCTGTGCCCAACAGTTAGTTTTAATGGCAGAAAAAACCAATCAAGTGATTTTATGAGTCCCAGTTAAAAGTAATTATGCACTATAAGTGCTTCGAGTGAGTGAGTGAGACAGACAAACCTGGTAACGAATTGCTGCCTCATTGTAAGCTTCCTTTGCAGTTAATTCAGCCTCACCATTGCAGGACACTGTTCTGCACTGCTCTGCTCTCCACTGAGTCCAGCTTTGGCCCTGTTCTCATCTGTCTCGCTCCATTTAGTGCAGGGGGTGTGGGATTCAGCTGCTTGCATTAGTAGGTGTATGGCTAGCAAATGTGGTGTGGCAAAATTAGGATGACTTTAGGAAGCAAACAGCACTAATGGGAATAAATTTTGCTATTTCATTCTAATTTCACTGTGTTATTTATCCTAATGCCAGGGTGTTTACCCAAACACGAAGTACTGTCTGTGTGTTTATTGGGAAGCTGAGAAACCAGCTTTATAATAATTTGCACATCTTCAATAGCATTTTCAAGTGTGCATTTTCAGCAGATTAATGATTAGCTCTCCTGTATGTTATGAGTGTTTTGGTTGGAACTGGGTGTCTGCAGGTAGTCTTGAAGTAAATTTGGTGTGGGGTTTTTTCAATTGACACAGGGTACCACTCCTTCCTTGGGCTCATCCCCATCCAGTGCAGTGAAGCAGTGGGGGCACTGCTGGAAACACCTTTGCCCAAAAGGAGAATGTCAGAAGTGATCAAAGAAATAGTGTTTGTGGCCTTGTGAGGTGTAGTTTGCTATCACCTCCTACAACTAATGGGACAGTCTCAGGTGAGGTAAGAAAAAGACCTGACAACTTTCTTGGTAGTTATTTTCCCAGTCAGTTGTCAGTCTCCTTACTGAAACTCCCTCTGCACTGCTTGGAAATGAATTGTCAGGATCAATGAGTCATTTGATCCATGTGTTTAATTGCCTTTTGCTTTGGTCTCCCTGCCTTGATCAGGACAGGAACCTTATAAATAATTAGATTTGTTACTAGACTATACTGATATTATTAATGCATTCTATTTTTTATTTATTCCTTCAAGTACATCAATGGATGATGTATGGATTGCTTACATGAGGAAAGAAAAGTGCTATGAGAAGATACTAAAAAAATTCTATATACCAAGTAATACCACAATTGATAGCAGAGGAGATGTTAGTAAGTCATACATTTTATTCCACAAAATCTGCTTCTTTGTGCTATCTTTATAATACCAAGCAAATATACCAGAAATTAAGGAATCCTTTTTTAATTGTGCTCATGGATGTCACAGTTAATTAGCTATAGGGAAATGTGCTCTTAAGTTATGGCTGATTTTTTTTTTTTTTTGTAACAATTTTTTTTCATATAAATATAGCTAATGCAGAGTTTTGCCAAATCAAAAATATTAGTTTGATTTTTTTTGTTGTTGTTGTTTTTTTTGGAAATGCCTAAAATACAATTTTGCTTTTTTTGGTTATTGCAACAGGAAGAAATGCTTTAAACATTTTTTCTTTGTGAAGCAAGGTTACAGTGTAACATCTGTCAGGTCTAATGGGCCCTAATCCAGAGGATCAGACCAGAGCAGCCTAATCCTCTCTGGGATGACTGTACCAGTAAATTATCCTGAAGAAGGGGTTTATTTCTGTAATACGTTTTGCTTTGCAGTGACTGCAGGCCTGACCCTTTTAAGTCTACAGTAAATGCAGAGTAGCTTACTGCAATAAAAGGAGCTCACATTTGTTGTAAAGTGAGAATATTCACCCTAGTAATCACCATGGAATAGATAATGTATTATAATTTCATCCTTTTTTTTTTTTTGGTCTAGCTGACCTTTTTGCAGATAGTAGAAGTATGAGCTTGAAGTGCACACCATAAAAATATCCCCTTGGCTGAGGGATCCAGTGAGCTCTCCCAAGTTATTTTTGTAAAGAGTTCAGCACTCCTGTAGTTTTCCCTCTTTTCTCTGTCTCCTGTAATGGGAACACAAAGTCCAGTCTGGTTTGTGACAGCCCCTCTGTGAACAAAGCCTGCTTTTAATCCAATTTATCAGATGTTTGCAGTAGCATTTGCACAGGCTTAAGGCTTTGGAGGATGGAGAAGACTGATTTAGAGAAATAAAGCTAGCTGATAGATGGAATCACTTATTAGAGATCTTTCATATAAATTATGAAAAATAGCTACAGTGAATTATAGCTGCAGGCTTTCAGATAATATGCCTTTCAGGGAAAAAAAATGAAACTAAGTGACACTCACTTCTGAGTTTTATTACTAGGCTGAATCATAATTCAAAGTTCTTTTAAAACTTCCAGGACAGTTTGCAAATCTTGATGAAAATGAAGCTAAGCTTGATCACATTTAACCAGTTCAAGTGAGCTTTTTGGCTGCTACTTTACTCGAGGAATATTCCTCGCTAGTAAGTTTCCAGGTCATTTCTGTCTGCAGTCCATTTCCTGCTGCTCAAGGTCCAGGGAATGTGATTTTTTACTGTCAGTTTTTTGGGCAGTTATCCCTCATCAATATGGACAGGGCTGGGGAAAGCCTCCTCTGCCAAGGCAGCACTCCTTGCAAAATCGATAGGAGCAGCCTGGCAGGCAGAGAACCAGCAGCAGCCTCTCTTCTGTTTCTAGTCTCTGCTCATCCTTGCAATCAGCCTTCCCTCACTCCCAGTGCCAACCAGCAGCAGGAGCAGTTGTCTCAGTCCCAGCCTAGCCCAGGGGATCCCCACGGCAACAGAGAATCTCCTGAACACCATCCTTTAAGGGTCTTCTTGAGGGGTTTTTGTGCATGTGCAGGTGAAGTACAATAGGCTGAGCTCCTAGGTTTGAGTTGAGCTGCTGCTGCCCCTGGGGAAATGGGAAATATTCGAAGTTGGATGGAGTTTAGTAGGGTGAAACATCTGCCAGCAGAATACTGTACAGCAGCAGTGGATGTTGTATAAAAGTGTTAGTTTAGTGCTGCATCATGATTAAGAAAAATTCTGAAAGAGAGGGTAGAAAACAGAGAACTCTTCAGAGTTTGTGCACAGCACTGTGGTGTAGTATGTTCTTAGATCTTCTTTTGGAGACTCTGGAGAGAATAAGGGGAGGTGATGAGAGGCCTTGGTGTAAGGAACCAGAATAAACCAGAACTGTGTCATCCAGGGAGCAATAGCTGAGAGAAGGTGTGGTAGGGGTGCATGTACTTAGCAATGACCCAGTCCAAGGGAATAAAAGGGAAGTGTTTATCACCAACATGCAACAGCTGAGACCAGCAGAATGCAGGCACAAGGCAAAGGGAATGGTGCTTAGTTAAGAGTGGCTTTCCTTAGTTGTACCGATCAAAATCCTGCACAGGTTTAAAGGGTTGAAGCAGTACAGCCATTCACATGGCCCCAAGGTCAAATACTTCTGGTTCTTGTCGTTTAAAAGTCCCTTCTCCATGCAGGATTTAACCCACTTTATTGTATCCCTCCCATCCACTTGTATTTAATTCAGGTGTGTTGCCGTTCTTTACTCACCTTTGAAACTTTGATGTGCTATTGTAATGTAAAAGTAGCCCTGTGCCCAAAAAAAAGGCCAGCTGAAGGAATTTAGTGATAGAAACCCTAGGATCTTTTGCAGTAAAGTTTTCCATGGAGTTCCAGTGTCCCTGCCTCATTAATATGCATTGGCATGCCAGATGTAATTGCATTCAGGTTAGGTTTTTGCTGTGAAAAAGGTATATTGTTTCAAAAATGGTGCTTTTATGTCAAGGACACCACCAGTGAAGTTACATAACTTTATCTGAGGCGTTTCACAACATTAGTAAGTTTTACAAAGGTTTGCTTGAGGATTAATTAACAGCATGGTGTAAGATCTTTATGAAAAATTATTATTCAATTCACTGTTCTTGTCTTAGGATCCATCACAGTGACTCTCATATATATACATTTATGTGTGTGTGTATATATATAGGTATATGATATTTAGTAGTATTCCAGAGTTCCAATAATTCCCCCAAAATCAGATTTTTCTTTTTTATCTTTTAATAAACCCAGATTAGATGTCCTCCCTTTGTAGACTATAAGAATTACTTGTAAAGTGTTCAAGGGAGTGCATCTCCTTAGGGTCTTCTTGCCATTTCCACTGCTCTCCATACATGGCATCCTGGTAGTACTTGAAGTGGTTTAAAACCTGTAGTTTTTACTAGCTGATACCAAGAGCTAAGTGCAGAGTTTCCAGGTGAAATTTCCTAGGGAAATTTCCATTTGCCATCCTCTTCCTCTCTTCAACATTCACAACTCCAATCTCCCTGCTAGGAAATACAAAAAGAAAACTTACAGTTTTCAAGTAGAAAAAATGATATAGTTGCTAATTTGGCCAAAGTAAAAATTTTCAGTAACATTACTGGCAAATAAAACTGTTTATTCCTGAGATTAATGCATAAATGTATTTTCAAGTGTAAAGTACTGCTATTTCTTGAAATAAAATGCTAACTCACTTTGGATTTAAACTGAATGGATTTTATGGAACATCTCTGTAGAAAAGTGTTAGGAATGTGTGAAGTTGTCATGTGCCAGCCAATATTCAAAGCACCACTCTGAAGTGACTTGTGCAATTCTATTAATGGACAAAATTTTGGTGAGGGAGTACTTCAGTTTGGGTATGAATCAACAGTGTTTGCTGGCAGTCCAATCACGCTGAATTATAGTTAAAGTGCTACTTTAAATAATAAGTACTTTCTGGATACAATTTTAATTTTATGACTACTGTTCTTCTCTCTTGAGAATAAACAGCATTGTTATGAAAATATTCTAATCTGAGAAACATAAAATTTCCATTTTAAATTCCCCAAAATATATTGGAAGTATATGAGTCGTCAGCTGTGAGAACTGCAAACAAGTACAGTCTTTTCCCCAAATTAACTCAGTTTTGGATATTCTGATTACAATATTGTCTTTAATTTTAATCTGCCTGAACCAAAGAACCGACAATGAGGAAACTCTGAGAAATGAATCTGAAGGATTTATTTTGCTAAACAATATTTGACATGTTTGAGATTTTGGCCTGAGATTCTGTCCCAGACAGACTTGTCAGAAGCAGGAACCACTGCACTGAGGTTGTACATGTTCAGTGTTTAACTGGTGTTACCCTAATGTGACATGACAGACCATTTCCATGCTCTTTCACAACAGGCCACATCACCATCAATGCATTTAGGGAATTAAAAAGCCTTGTATATAATTTTCTCATAAGTGATAGGCAGAGTTGTATGTGATGCCTCGTGCCTGGTAAACAGAGATGTGTGTGTCCTGATTGGGATGATGACAAACACAGGGGGATGAAGATACTCATTACATCTCACTTATATGTGAATATCACTTATATATATATCACTTATACTTCATATGTGCAAGCACTCAACAAGGACCTAGCAGTCTCTTTAATTTTGGTTTTGGGTTTTTTGGGGGTTTTTTTTTAGTTAGCAAACTTTCTTGTAAAAGCCTTGTAACTAAATTATTGCCATTTGTATCTTTGTGCTTGGCTGTTTTACTGAGGAGCGAGGCTTGGCTCAAAATTAACATGAAAATAGCCTTCAGCACGATAAATATTTGTATTTAAATAGAACCCAGGGAAATCCTTCTAGCCTCTGACAGAGCCCCGAAGGGGAGCTGGCAACTGTATAGCAAACTGAAGTGTGCAAATCTTCAGCCTCGCAGCTGATCCAGTAAATATGTGCAGTGTAACACAGCAAATATGGGAAGGCTTTTAGTGACAGAGGTATGTAAATGTTTACAAATATGATTAACTGCAGAGCACAAAATCCATTCGCAGCATCAAAGGCAAAACTAAAGTGACTTTTTCCTGCCCCCCTCCAGGATTATGCTGAGAAGAAAAACACAATAGCAAAAGCTCTGGAAGATCTTAAAGCCAACTTCTACTGTGAACTCTGTGACAAGCAGTACTATAAACACCAGGAGTTTGACAATCACATTAACTCTTACGATCACGCTCACAAACAGGTAAGAGAAATCTGCTCACTACTTCAACTTAGTTTCTGATAGAAAAATGAAATAAGGTCTCCTTCAGATGGGCTGGGAAATCACAATTGAGTTGTCCTCAATTGCAGATTCTGGAAAGCAAAACGTTTTCTTGGGAATAAATCTTACCGGGGAGATCTTAGAGTCAAAAATTCTGAGGTGGGAAGAAAGGGCAATTTGAACAGTGTAATTGTGAAGAAGAACAGGGAACGATGAATAATAGTAAATGATTGAAATTGTAAATGTATCATTTCCTTCTTGCCAGTTTAATTTTTACATAAATGCTGTGGTTTAGTTCAGGCGTGGCTTACTGGGAAACTTATTGCAAGAGATGTGCATAAGAAACTTGACATGCTCTTTGGTAAACTTTTTTTTTTTTTTTTAGTGCAGATACAGTTCTGACACAGGCTATGACTTGAATTAGTGCAGGTACAGTTCTGAAATGAGATATGATTTAATTTCAATGCACTGTATAAAAAAAAAAAAAAGGTGTGTCAATGAAAGGTTTCCTTGTGTTAGCTTTAAAGCATCAGTATTTAGGTTGCTATCACCGTACTATATCACCTTACCTCCACGTTGTGTGTCTTACTTTGGTGAGATAAAAGCTGTGCTTCCACAGAGAGAGAGAGGCAATGCATACCCAGGCAACATCCTGATCTGCAGAGGGGTTAAATCTATTTCATTCAGAAGGAAAGACAATGCATCTTGACTCCCCTGAAGTGATGTGTAATGATAGTGTAAAGATATGTAATAACTGTACAGAATACTTTTACATAGGCCACTTAGCTGGTAATTATTCTGTACCTTTTCTGTGGTTTGTGGGTTTGGGTTTTTTGTTTGTTTGTTGTTTGTTTTTTTTTGTTGTTTTGATCTGGTGAAATCATATGGTTGTGTACCTGGATTGATTGCTTTTCATTCTAATTGAATCTCCCTTTTTCCTGTTATTCTGCTCAGGGTGAATGAACATAGATAAACTACTGCATGTTTTATATCTGTATTATGTAGAATAATCGTTTGCTTTGCCTGAAACATTTCTCTCTCACTGGTGTTTTTATTTAGCCCATAATTTACACTATCAGTGTGAGTGTTAGATTTGGTTTGGAGAGCTGTGAAGATGTGGACCTCAACAGCCATCTGTGAGAAGCTGGAAGGAAAGATACATCTCTTAGATAAGAAATTAGCAGGTAGCTTCCTTGCATCCTGTAGCTGTTTATTATGAGTTTTAGTTAAAGTACAACTGGAACTGATGCTTTTGGTGTTATATTCACACAGCAGCACATTGATGGACAGCAGGAAAAGAGAAGTTATGGGGCAGGGTCTTCCCCACTTGATGTCACTTAGGATTTATATTCATTAATGTTTTAGTGTTGTGAACCACTCTGAAATAATGAGAACCTGAAGGCCGCAGTCCTTTTCCTTCTGTTCAGTATTAAAGAAAAATTGATTTTGAAGCTGAGGTCAGGTGTGAGACTGAACAGGGACTTTCTCCCAGTGTTTCACATGGTAATTCTTGTTTTCTCATGGCTTTGGACAGGAGAGAGTGGGCAATGTACCAGCCTCTGATGGAGCATGGCAGATCCTGCCTCTCCATCTTTTCTGCAGGGGGTCTGTGTGTCTGTTTTGGCATGTGGCTCTGTGGATGTGTTTAGTGAAACACAGGAAGCCATCCCCTTCCTCTCTTCAACATTCACAAGTCCAATCTCCCTGCTAGGAAATATAAAAAGAAAAATTATAGTTTTCAAGTAGAAAAAAAATGGTATAGTTGCTTATTTGGCCAAAGTAAAAATTTTCAGTAACATTACTGGCAAATAAAACTGTTTATCTCTGAGATTAAACATTGAGCTTAATTCTCCTGGAAAGTGTGTTTTGTGGTGGCTTCTATTAGAGCTATGGAGAAAAAAACATTCCTCTTCCCATATTGGGGTGCAAAAGGTGGCAGGCAGCATATGCCTGGCTCACTCTGATTTGTTCTGTTTTCAAGAACTTCATACCAAATGCTTTTTTTGGGTAGTTTTAATGAGCCTGCTGGAGACATGTGCAGGTGTTACTGTTGAATGCTCTGATTTTGTCCTGAGACTTCCTGAATCACTGGCAGAAGTTTTCCAGGTGTTCTTCAGACTTGAGAGGAGCTAGTAAGCTGTCTTTGGATTCTGCTTCATATTTTTTTCCTTTCTATCACACCTTTCTACAATAATGGAAAGGTAAGGGGAAATACCAAGTACAAAGAGTTCCCCACTACCCAAGGACAGTTGGAAACATGTGCAGCCACTTTGGTTTCAGTGATCCCAGCACTTGAGAGTGGTTTCTGCATGATCAAATGGATGAAAGCTCTGCCTGGACCCGAGTTCATCCCAGCTTTTCTGCAAAGCCCTGTTTAATCCTAATTGTGCAGTCTGTTATCACATCACCTAAGCCATGGGAGGGTTTGTCAGAACAAATGTTCTAACAGCTCCTGTACCTCAATTCTGTTGTAGAAAATTTTCTTTCCATCCATTCAAATGTTGCTAGCACACAAAATTTACAGGGTTTAAACCAGAAGAATTGTTATGTGGGTTTCCTGCATTGGCTGGGAGGTCCTGTGCTGTCAGGTGTTGGTTGTGGTATGATTTGTTGTGTCTAAACAGCTTCTGAACACCTACTTTGAGATAGTATGAGCACCTTCTGAGCAGTTCCAGAAAGAAAGCACAGGCCTAGGGTAAATCCAATTTTATTTCCTAGCACTTGAAGGAGTTTAGTGTCTCAAGAGCCCCACTGCTTCTGTTAGTGTTTTCCTGTTCTTAGCTTTTACAGCATTGTTTGGAGAGCATATCTGTAGCCTTTATGAAATATTCCAGGAACAGCAACTTGCAAGCAGTCAGTGGTAATAGAGAAAAATGAACTCTCTGCTTTGCTTTGAAAGCTTAGACAAAGGGGGGAAAAACACCCCACCCCTAACAAAATAAAATGCTGGTGTCTTTAAAAGCAGCACTGTTCTGAGCTCAGTAGAGAGACGTGAGTAACTAAGGAAGAACTGCTGTCATTTAATATGGTAATGAGGGAATTGCTGCCCATGCCAGGGCTTTAAAAATGTGTGTGTGACTCTGTGCAGCATTTCCTACACCTCTGTGGGGTGCTGGAAGCCCCTGCCTGCTCTCCTCGAGACGCTGAAGGTTTGATAAACGCGGCTGAGCGCCAAGTCTGAGGTGCTGGGTGACCTCTGTGTCGCAGCTGCTCAGGCTTGGCCAGTTGTGCTGTCCTGGTGGAGAAATCTGGACCACACAGCTCGATCCCCTATGCCAGTCATCCCTCCAGAGACTTTTTGTCACTACAGGGACAAGGAGGATTTGAAAGCCTCCATCCCAGAACTTCTGATTAATCGTCTGAGACCACGGCGGCGCACTCGAGCTTGGTGTTCTTCGCCCTTCCAGAGGGCTCTTCCAAATACCAGCAACAATTACAGGGAAAGCTGTGATGAAAAAGAAGCAGCCCTACAGGTGAAAATGCAATCAATTAAGTGAATTATAAGCGGGGGGTTTTTTCCCCACAGAATCTGAGGTCATTTCTCGAACTGTTTCTCTCTGGATGAAAATGATCTCTGTGCTCTACAAAAGTATTTAAAATCGTATATGCAGGGAATAATGCACAAATTATGCAGGAAGACTGAATTAGTAGTTGTCCCCTTTCCCTATTCCAGACGCAGATTTCTCCTGTCTACATTTGTCTCTTCTCCTTACATCTTTTTCTTTGCACTTTTTTTTTGACATCAGTGCCAAATAAGATGGGGATAATCTCTAGTCTCAGTAGAGAATATCACCTCTAGTCAGTCAAAAGTCCAAACTTGAATAACTTTCTTGTGTTTGAATAAGTATTTCATGGAATATGGGTAGAGAACAAGAAGTTTGGAAGTGGAAAGGTGTGATTAGACATAGCAATAACATAACTCCCATCCTTTTACTAAATCTCTACCTCCTATGAGTTAGGAGGCATGTAAGGTATAAATTAAGAGCAATATAGCACATTGGGGATGCCACCGTTCCCAGCAAAGATAATTGGATGTTAGCAGTTGTTTGAGCCTGCAATTTAAAAACAAAGCAGTCATCATTACAGCTCTTTCTAAAAGCTCTCATTGCAGAGTCATTCCCTCTGAAAAAGAAAAGCCTCCTCTCTTCTACTTGGCTGGCAGCTGGAGAGGGGGCACTGCAGTGCATCAGCCCAGGAGTTTGTTTGCAGGGAAATGGCACAAGTACTGGGAGAGTTACACAGTGATGGAAATCAGCTCTTCCCTGAGAGCCAGCAGTATTTGATGCTGTGTTTTTTCAGGTTCCCTGGAGCTGTGGGAATCGGCCTGAGCCAGAGGCGAGGTGTTGTATGCAGTTTTGGAAATGTAGAAATAATGATTCTCAGAAAGAGCTCTTGTCTTCTAGAGCACTATGTCCAGAGCTTCGGTGTAGTAGTACAGGATAAAAACTGAAGAGTTTCAAGAGTTTTCCTTGCGAGTGAAAAATCATTATTTGCAATACATTTCACCATTTCTCTTCTTTATATTTTTCTTTTCTTTGAAGCTAAGTGACTTATTATTTTTAATGTAACAGAATCAGTTTTTTTTGCAGTTGAATTTTCTGTAATGAGAACATTTTATATTCCTTCTCTTACTTTTTCATGTTTTTCATGTTAGAGGGCTACATCTTGGTGTGTCCTTGTGGGCAGTCAGTCTTAACTACTCAAGCAGAGAAGAAATTTAAACATTTGTGTTTGAATCACTCTTGTGAAGTCCTTTCTTACTGTTATTGTTTTTCCGACATGTAACTTGGCATGTCTTCCTATATTTATTTTTTTCCCCTCAGGAAAACATGCTCATCTTTGCAGCCTTTTTAAATATTAAGGGAACACAAATGTTCAGCTGTGAATTCACATGCCTGTTTGTTTTTGTAATGCAATCATGAAATGAGCCCCTCCTCTCCCAAATACACTCTGCTCTATCACTGTATTTCAGGTTGGTTTGTCTTTTTTTTTCCATTAAGATTGCATTATTTAACGATCTTTTGTGGTTGGATTGGTGGTTCTTTGGGTTTTTTTGAGGTGTTTTTTTAAGTGAAAAGCTTTCTTTTAAGTTTTAAGCACTTGTGCTGGCATTAATGCTAATAAGGGTCATCATCAGGTCTATTAATTATAGCTCAGCACTGCTGGGAACACAGGCGCTGAGCCTTGTGATAGACTTGATGCTTCCTTTTTCAACTCCTTTAAATAATAAAAACAAACAAAAAGGGTTTGTCTGTTCCTGTGAAGAGAAAGGCAGAAGTGCCAACATGACAGGAGCCCACGAAGGAGGGAGCCAGGCTGAGGATCTCACTCCTCTGGGATATGGGATGTGTCTGGAGCATGGCACCAAGGAGGAACCTGTTTTGGGAGCATGGACTGTGCCCAGCTGGGGGTCATCCCTGCCACCACATGTGGGGGGCTTGGGGTGGGGTTAGGTGTGGACAGGGGGAAGAAAACCAGCAGGAACTGGAAAATCTCAGGAAAAGAGGATGTGCAATCCTGTTGTGTTGGGGCACAAAGCCACTGGGAAGGTGCTTGGCTGGTGTGTTAGTAACGTGTCTGCAGCTGCCAGTGGGAGCCTTTACCCCACTTTGCAGGATGTATTTTAAAATTAAATAGATAAGTTCTTTATGAATATTTCAGTATATTTAGGGAGAAACTCCGCACGTTCTTTCCTGCATAAAAGGAAAAAAAATATTTGTTTTCTTTCCAGTTTTTTATTTTACCTATAAAATTTAATCCTAGCATGTGGCTTCTTGATGGGTATCAGTGTAACAGAGTAGTTAGGCATTCTTTAGCTCAAAACCTGTACTGACAGGTTTGAGTAAAGCATTAATCCTGCAAAATCCAATTTTGTTGCCAATGAGTGTTCTGTTTTCTCATTACCAAAAAAAAATCACATATCACTCTGTCCCTGCCATGAGAAGATACTGTGTAACTTTTTCTGTTTTCATGTTTGGGAAACTGGATTCTGTAATAATGTTTGACGAACTAATTGACTTATTTTTTTTTTCTCAAGAAGTGTTTTTAGTGCAAACACAATTACTGTAGAGGAGTGGATACCCCATCTGTCCCACTAATAGCCTGCAAACAGAATATTAACCCCATGCACTGACACTACTGATTCCATGAGGAGCCTGTTCTTTACTGCAGGAGGAGCCTTACCCAGTGGCAGCCCTTCCTCAGATAAGAAACTTAGCATTTATCCTCAGTTCTTTATTTTTTTTCCTGGTTTTGAACTATTGCAGCGTTCTCATTTCTGTCCTTTTCAATATCCAGATCAGCCTGATAGCCTGATAAATCACTTACATTAAATTTCCATGCAAAAAAAAATTCAAGTTTTTTTTTTTTAACTGCACATTGCTCATTTGTTACTATTTTCCAAATCTAGATTGTCACTTCAGTGAGGAGAAAAAAATTACAGCACCAAGGCAAAGCAGGAGGGAGGGGGGACTAAGGGACAGGAACAAAATCTTGTTTGCTCCATACAGCCTGCATGTTCCTTTCCCTGGCATGCATTTATGCTGCTGTGTGGTTCATCCTTTTATTTGAAACTCTAACCATAAATTTCAGTCCAACTTGGTCTTTTTTAAATCAGTTCATGAAAATTTCTGCAGAACTTGGGGCTAATTTTGGACTTTGCTTTACCATATCAGGATCTATCAGGTTTCTGCTGTTTGGCCAACATTATTGCAAAAAAAAAAAAAATCCTTTTCTCTGTTCATCAGTAAGATAAGAAGGGACACAATAATTAGGACTTGAAGATAGGAAAAAAACCCCATTTTTTTGGTTCATGATTCTGAGGCATTGTGCGTACTGAAATGCATCTTTTGACATACAGTGTTAGATACATTAGCTAAGGAATTGCCTAGAAGAAAAATACTGCTTTTTATTTTCCTTTATGGTTTAACAGAGTCTGTCTTCCACAGTTAATTTAAACTTCATTATGGCTGCTAAATTCAAACCAATCAGAAGAACACCTTTTCTGCAGTCTTCAGAAATTCTAGATGCAGTTCCACTGCTGTCCTGAAAGTAATCAAGCAGATTGTAGATTAACTGTAAGTAATGAATAATATGAAAAGCATTTTGTTACTCCATGGTTTTGAGCTGTCAAGTGATCAAAAAGAAAATGAAGGAGAAACAAATACATTCCTAGTAGTATATTAAATTCTGACCCCTCAAGGTGAATAATTTCTTAGAAGATGATCTAATTTGCTAAAACGATTAAGTGATGTATGTCAGTAGTTAGTTCTCTATGCCTGATTCCTGCAAAAGCCACCTTGTAGTTTCCTATTTGCCATCAAAAAACAGTTTCAGGGTATTTTTTTTGCCTTCCGGGAGCTCTGCTAATATTTTACTTTGTGCCCTGCAGTTTGTGCATGCTGGTTTCCATGTGAGAGTTCATTCTTCTCTGGGAAGAACTGAGCAACCTTTTCAGCACAGACCACAGTCATTCTTAGGGTAACTACTGCAGTCTTTGCTGATCCTTGCAAAATCAACCCTCCATTCAGTTCCAAAAAAGCCTGTTCTTTTTTTAGTGGTAGCTCTGACCTGTTGATGAGACTTGGCGTTGCAATCAGCGCTGCCTTTCCTGGGGAGATGTGACAAGGCAAACAAACTGCCTGGAAGTGGGAAGGTTTTTCTCACAAGCCATGGCCTTGCCCATCCTGCAGCTGGGACAGCGGGACCTCTTGGGGCCAGGGGTGAACTCCTCCTGGTCCCCTGCAGGACAGGCTGAGAGCCTTGGGCAGGCACAGTAACGATGCTCTACAAACAGCAATTACTTCTGTTCTGCATGTTTTTTAATTGCAGCTTACACAGCAATGCCTTCAAGTTCCTAGACCACTCTAGGAATGTTCAGTGGAGGCTGAAATAGGAGCTCGTGTTTCTCTTCTCTTTTTCCCCGTGCAGAGCCTCTGCTGGTTGGCTCTTGTTTCACTTCGGGTTTTCAATTAGTGCTACAACTACAGCTCTACAGGAAAGGTCTGAGTGGCTTCTGAATTTAAGCTTTCTCCACCCTCACACTGCAAAGAATGAAATAAGAAAGGAATGTAATAAAAATAAGGTGAGCACTTGATGGGACAGGTGAGTTGGGCAAGAATGTGTCTGTTTTGTCTTCTGCTGGCAGACAGGCTGTAGCCATGCTTTTAGAACATTTCAAAAGTCAGTGAAAATGAAAGTTAGAAATGTGTTCCTGCCTTGTCCTGCTTGTGTTTTGGATTGGCTGAAGCTTTTCCTTCATCTCAAGGATACCATACACTTCTTCCAGTCATGCCTCCTGGTTCTCTCCGTGTTTTCACCCAGTCCTGTTTTTGACAAACATTCTTGTGACAAACCTGAATGATTATGTAAAGGACTTCTCGGTTTCTTCCAAAGTCTCCATGTGTGGCAGAGGAGTAGTGGTGCAGCATCATACGACTGAAAGTGTGGGTGTCTTTTGGTTGAATGATTAAAAAAAAATAAAAATTAAGGCATTCAATCTGCAGAACACCATATGAATACAAGCACTATACGTGACTGCCTCCCTCTTGCAGAAATCCTTCTTTCCTTGATTTGTCTGTTCCAACAGTATGTTGCATCTTTTCTTAAATTAGAACTGGCAAGAGACCCATGGTATACTGTAATATAAATTATAAATTACATTAATTCAATTTCATTCATGATTAATGTAACTACTTTTAAATGCCTGGCTTCTCTGATAGCACTTGCTGCTGTTGTCTTGGTGTGCAGTCTGGATACACATAAAGATAACAAGGGAGGACACAAGTTATCCCTACACACTACCTCACCTTCCCTTTTCCAGCACTGAAATTCAACAAAATTAAAAAAAAAACCTCAAACTNTATTGCGTCCCAATAGTAATTTAAAACCACACCTGTTAGAACCATATGTGGAGAAAGTTTACCTTTTTTTTTTAAACTTTTTTTTTTTTTTTTTTTTTTTTTTTTTAATTTATTTATAGCTGTTAAGTACTTGCTTGCACTCTCATCTGTATGCCACATCTGGTACAGGATCTTACTGTGTTACATGATTCATAACTACAGAGCGACATATCTGCTCCTTACAAATTGCTTGTAATGAGAGCTGGAAACAAAGCAAGAGACTGCCAGGGATGGGATGGCAGAGAAGGGTTCCAGCAGCACCAGAGGTTAGGGATCATTATTGCAGACTTTCTTAATGCTCACAAAGGGGACAAATTGGGGGGGAAAAAAAGTAAAATAAGGGGATGAAGCATTAAAATGGTGCTTATCAAAGTCATCCTTAGTTGTTCTTGCTAAGTAAGCCTTAAGCTATTAAGGATTGGTTCTCTTTCTTCTGTTTTGAGAGACAGCGCCTGCTGCCACCTCTCCTTCTCTCTTATCTCTTTTTACAGTCCCACTTCTCAGCCCCAGCAGGAGACTTTTCTTCTGGGTAGTTTCAAGACTCATTTCTTGTTTAATGAATCCTTCTTTTCCCCTTTGTGTTTGGATGAGAGTACAACACATGCTGTTGACGGGGTTTACTTCATTTTCTTCCCTCCTTTCTGCCCACAGTTTTGCATTCCTAAGGAATACCCAATTAGTACACTTTCCTTTGTATCGGCCTAATGTATAGGGTTGGTTAAAAATTATGGATTGTATAATGAGAAGCACATTAAAAACACCATCTCAGATAAATTTTACAGGCTAGATGTGAAGCTTTGTGTGCTCACTGAATAAGAACGTGTTTTGAGTCCCACATCTGCTTTGCCTGCCAGGCTGACACCTCCTCACTGAGCAGCACTTGGTGTTTGCGTAGCGCAGTGGGAGCTCTAGCCTGAGTTACTCCTTTGTGACCAACACCTTCAAGTGGGCCAGACCCAAGGTAACTGAGTTCAGCTGGGATCTCAAAGAGCCAAAAAAAGAAAAAAAAAAGGCCTCTGAGGGGCAGGTGAAATCACTGGGGGATTAATAGCTAAAAGAAGTACTCTACAGGGAATATTTACAGGGGAATATTTTTGTGATCAGCTGTTTAAAAGTAGGTCAGATCACAAGCAGATGTCCATCCATCCCATGCCAAAATTCCTTCATGGCATATGTTGTATACGTGAGGCTATTTTTAGGATCCTTTTACTTTTTTCCTAAACTAAATAAATAAATAAAAAAATTGGAATCAGAGTGAGGAGGAGTGAATGTCCAAGCAAAGCTTTTCATTACAATGAGCAATGGAATTTTTAATGGTGGGAGCCTGGGCAGCCTTAAAATGGCTTAAGATGATGATGACGTGAGGGTTTATTTTACTTAAATAATGCTAGATAATGTCTTAAATGCTAGCTGGTCTTTTCCAAATGAGTCTGTGGGTGGCAGATTTTCTTTCCAAGTGCTGTTCGGGTATCTCACTTTGGCTCTGCACACCTGCCTGCCTGGGAACAAAAGGAAGCCAGAGTAGCTAATGACTCATCTCTGCCTCCATTAACAGGCAGATCAACAAGGCAAAAATAGTGTTGTATCATTTTCCTTAAGCAATAGAGAAAATACCGTGTATTGAAAAAGGGCTGGCTCTGGAAGCTTCTTACTGCCTCAGCGTAAGACAAGTGTAAAAATCCATGTGTGTGTCCCTGCTGGAGAGCAGCCTCTGCTCACTGAGTGCTGGGGATCCCCTGCTTCTGTGCCTTCCCACATGGGTGTGCACAGAGAGGATGGGCTCCTTTGCAAATCCCTCCAGCTGCCATCTGACCTGGAGATGCTTGACCTCTTATTTATTGTTAAGAAGGCAACTGAGAACAGCAAGGTTCAAGCAGTGTCCCTCTTTCCACTGCAGAAGACGAGCAGTTCTGCAGGTGAAGGAAACCCAGTTCTTGGTCTGATTTTTAAGCTTTTTTGTGTGTTTGGGTTTTTGGGGTTTTTTTAAAAGTTTTTTAAGTGGAAGTAGAGAAAAACAGAAGCAATTTCCAAGCTGAGTTGACTCTTGGGGTGAGCTGACACAAGTGAGTGGCTGTGCCAGCTCTGGATTTGACGGGGAGCCGGAGCGAAGGGAGCAAGGACGGCTGGGCAGGGAGCAGTGCCCTGCCTGCCCTCATGTTTGTGGAGGGGAGAGCTCACCTTCCATGGGAAGTGGCTGCAGGCCTGCAACAGCCATCCTGAGTAGCTGCCTATCACTCCCTGGGTTCTTTGTAGCTGGAGGATGTGAGGGAGTGGGATGGCATCCCCCTCCTGGTCTCTTCGCACCCTCATTCACCTGTGCACGGATTGGAGGGATAATAAAGAAACAAATAAATAAACCCCACAGAGCTCATAATAAAAATCTTAAAACACTAGTCACTTCTTGGGAGCACAGATGATTTCTGTGGAGTGAACTGCCTGATATACTGCTAAGGGAAATATTTTCTCACACATTTGTAACTGCTGTCCTTGACAGCAAAATTGCTAGAAATGTAAAATAATGGTAGTGGGTTGCCTACCATGACAGGAACTGTAAGAGGTTTTGACCTTTAGTAGGCTTTAATTGGTGCTCTACAGAGGAACCAACACTTCCATTTATTAACTTGTAATTGTCCAAAATAAATCCTGCTTTCTCCCCGTCTAGTAGATTGAAGCCTAGGGTATGCTAATTGTGCTGGCTCTCCTCCAGGCCTGACACCTTGACAGCTCTTGTCAGCTTTTAAAAGTTATTCCCCTATGAAAACTGTACTAGTTATTCTCCCATAATGGCCTTGCCACTCATCTCTTCTATGTGTTTTAATTCTGACATCAAAGTTTGCGCTTTGCGCTGACCCCCTGACAGGAGAATGTTCTCTGGTGACGAGCAGCAGGTCAGCCCTCCCTGTTTTGGAGGAATAAAAAAAAAAAAAAATTAAATCCAGCACTTTGGTTAGCAAGTGTACACCTGGGACTCTTGCTTCACTGAGGCTCAGGTATTTGCTTTTCATTAAAGAAATGAGGTTGTACAGTAAACTGATTTATTAGCTGTACCACCCAGTGCTCTAATCTCATCAAATCTCACACTGTGCAGGACTAGAGCATCTCATAATTTCTAAAAAAAGGCCTCTAATTAACATTTATGTGCTCCAGGACATGGTGGTGCTGCGACTGGTGGCACATTTTCCTTGGAGTTGGCACTGGAGCAGTATAATTGTGCTGATGGAGTTGCTGCCTCAGAGATATAAGCCCGAGACCTTGACCACCATGGTAATTTGCAGTTCCCAGGCTGCTTACTGAGAAGAGAGGGTTGTAGCTCCAGCTGTGCACTGGCCAAAATCCAGGCAGGTATTTTGATTACCTCACATTAATTCCCCCCTGCAGCTTCAGCTGGTGACAGTGGCTTTTTCCTCTTCCCATCCTCACTGTTTGGTGTAATTGGTGTGCACTGTCAGAGCCCAGAGCAGTTGTGATCCATTGATGGTACAGTGTACTCCTCAACCCCTGTGCCTGGAAAAGAATGAAACCCCCCACTGTAACACTGCAGAATTGATTGTTACTGGAATTACAGGTTTTGGGTAAGGAAAAATACTACTGTCTGTGTTTGAGGCCTTGAGCCACCAGAAATCACTGGTTTCTGCATTTGGGTTACATGTCAGCAGATAAACAGCACTAATCAGATCACATTGAAGAGAACACAAGTTTAAGGCAATGCTTCTCCTTCCACTTGCTGAAAGTGTAGTAGCAGAATATTACTTGGGACAGTCTGATGTGTTTAGATGGAGGGGTTTGTTGTTTTCTTCTGATGATTTCCCTAACAAGCTCTAGAATCAAAGTTTTTCTCCCTGTGACCTGGAAAATGGTGAAGTTACAATGATGTGGGGACCACACAGTAACTAAGAGAGGCCAATAGCTCTTCAGTACCTCAACTGTGTTAAGATGGTGTAATTAATGGTTTCACTATGTTCAGGATCCTCAGGCGTGAAAGGCAAAAAAAAAAAATGAAAATCAGTAGTAATTAGAGTTTACTTTTCATATACTCGTTGGGCTGAGCCTTTAAAACCAAGCTGCCAGCTCTGGCTTCCCAGATTGCCAGCACCAGAAACACCAGTTCTTAGAAAATACGACTGTCACCCCAGGTTCTCCCATTACTTTCAGGATTGAGATTGAGAAATGAAAGGGTTTTCCATCATAAACCCAAATCAGAGGGCCATTAAAACAGATCAGAAATAGCTGAGGAGTCGCCCAAGGGGAAGAAGGATCAACTATTTTAAATTTGAATGGATATAAAACGTAACATGACTGAGTCTTGCATCCTGTTGGCCATTTGCTGGTGGAAGACAGAGTCATTAGGCCCTTCTGTAACGTGCCACTGGCTGGAGAATTCTTCCAGGGTGGGAGTGAGAGGGGTGCTGGCACTAAGCAGGAATCTGGACACTCATTGCAGATGTGCCGTGCACAGGGCACCAGCTGGTGTCTTGAAGGTCAGCAGGAGTCTCAAGCAGAATGATTTATTGTTAGTGATACCGCCCCGGGCAGAAGCGAGAGTTCGCGGCATCAGAGCGATGCTTCCCCCTTGCAGGCACATGGGATTTGTTCCACAACATCTGTTAAAAGAACAGAGCAAGTCACAGCTCTGCTAATGCATCTGCTTGTTAGGGTGTGAGGCTGCTCCCTGGGATTGGATCAGACTCAGGATTGCCTGGTGGAAAGCACCAGCTCTGGTTTCAGGAGCGAGAGCTGCTGGGGACTCTCACTGCTTAAACGTGCATGAGTTTGATGAATAGACTCACCTCGGGCTTTTGTCAGGTGCAGCTGAGTGTATCTGGTGTCTCAGGGAAGGCTCTGAATTTCTGGTGGGGAGCCAAAGATCCAAATTTAGGTTTTTATAGAATTTGTTCTCGCTCTTCATCATCTGTACTGATTGAATGAAGGTTTGAAGATTAAACACTGCAAAATACTGATATTTTAATGCAAGAGGTACTTTAAATTATGCAAAAATGACTTAAGCAGTCCTTATATTTTGTGTGGATGTAAAAGATCTTTTTTCTTCACAAAGGAATTTTTCACCCAGTGTCTGATTATCCTTTTTAAATTTTCGAGGGGAAAACAAAATGCTGAAACCTTAGTGTAAGATGTAGGTTCCATTCAATTTAGGCAGCAAAGTGGTGCTATACATTAATAAGACTTCATGAAAGAAGAAAACACTACAGAACTCTAACCAGCTTATTGAAACTGGGTAGCTCCTATTTTAGTTCCATCTTCAGTGATTTTCTAGCAAGTTATTTCCTTTAATACAAATTTAGGCAGTGGGATCAAGAATGAACTTTAGTTGTCTGCCAGCAGCTCACTTGGGGGCCTGCTTCCTCAAAATTTGGGAAGCTCCCTACCAAGTTTTGCTGCACAAACCAGGCTCTGGTGCTGCCTTTGCAGAATGGGGAAATGGGAAATGGCCCTGAAAGAAGCCCCATGTTTGCCTGGCACTACATCTGAAGAAATATTTTGACTGATGAAACTGAGCTGTTCTCCTGCCTTATTCTGGGAGTGATCTATGACTTTGCTGATCTCGGTGCCTGTGCTGAGACAGGACTGTGGCACACGACATAAAGAATTCACACCCACACCATGCGGTGTCTGAGGCAGAAAAGAGGAGGGTTTATTTACCAATTCAACATTTATCAAACTCCAGCAGTGACCAGGGATTGGAGGAAGAAAATCTTCTTCTCCAACCACACTGGGCAACCCAACAGTCCATCAACAGTCTCCTCCTTATGAGAAGAATGTAAACATTGTTGGATTTTACAATAACAACAAGGTTATTTATATAAAATTGTATCTGACTCCAAAACACAGAAGGCTAAAAATAAGACTTTACCAAACTCCTTAAAGGGGATAGAGGAGAACAGCAAAAACCCAGAGCACACAGGACAACATGAAGTGGGCCATAGGGGTTTCAGCCCATTCTCACTAGTCCCAGATCAGAAATGAGATGCAGTGTCAGTGCCGTGCAAGCTTTTTCATGGCAGCTGCTTTCCCCTGACTGGATTTTCAGGCAGAGTTTGAAGCACAGGCTGTTTTGTTTGGCAACTTGGACAGTACCACAAATCCCAGTGAGGGCCAGAAATGGTGAATGGCTCTCCTGCTTTCCTTTGTTTGAAGCCTGTTAGTTGTGCTTTCCTTTAAACGCAGACAATTCTCAGCACTCCCTGTACTCTGCATTCGCGTGCTGAGGTTTTGTGTCACTCTGCTAAGGATGGCCAGTCTTTCAGCTTAAATTCTGCTGAATTGTGCTTTTTACTGTTACTGGAAGACATTTTCATGGGTGTATATTTGTGCTGGAGGTAGTCTATAAGTCTTGTTCAGGAGCTGTCCAAGCTTTGGAACTTGATGAATTTCCTAAGCCTTCTTGAGTCTCTCTGTGACTGTGTAGTTGCATCCTGCACAAGCAGGCAAGAAGCAGTTTTGGGGGAATGACATCTTGATGAATGGATTCAAGAATTTCATAAAGGATGAATCACTTCGATGGCATTGAGAGAGAGAGGACTCCAACAATAAATCCAGGATGTGTAGAGAGAAAAGAAGTGTGTTTGCTTTTGTAAACCTTTCCTAAGCATCTTCTGTGGAAATTTTGCAAAAAAAAAAAAACCCAAAACAAACAAAACAAACAACAAAAAACCACAACCCCCAAAACCTCAAATAAACAAAAAACACAAGCAAAAAACCACAAAAAACAAACAAACACCACAAAAACCCAAACAAAAAACCACAAAAACAAACAAAAACCACAAAAACCAACCAAACAAAAAACCACAAAAACCAAACAAATGAAAAACCACAAAAAAAAAACAAACAAAAAAACCATGAAAACCAAACAAATGAAAAACCACAAAAAACAAACAAAAACAACAAACAAACAAAAAAACTACAAAAAACCCAAACCAAAACAAAAAAAAAAAGGGGGAGAGCATGTGGAAGAAAGCAACAAGTGTCTTCCTGGGTTCTTTTTTTTTTTCCTATCCCAACTCAGAGGCACTGCAGCATTTCGTTAAGAGATGTTGAAGCAGGGATTTGGCAATGTTGAAGCAGAAGTAACAATTTGAGCCCAGCCTACTTTAAGGGCTGTTGTGAGGTCTGGGAACAGGTATCTAAAACATCTACGTTTCCATGGGAGATAACCTGTGGAGAAAACAGCCAACGTTTTGGTAGGATAGAAGGAAATGTCATGATTTGCCTCTGTATTTCTATAGCTTTTCATAGGAAAAGAAGTACATAAAGAAATTTTGACCCAAATTTGTGAAAAGGTTTTCCTCTGTTCTTCACCAAAAATGCCCATAAGACTTTCTAGAAGGAAAGATTTGTGCAATTGACAAAAATAGAAAGACAACTACCTTGGTGAATCAACCAGGAAAATAGGGTGATTGCTCAATGGGTGCTCCTGCCAAATTAAAGACCAGCAAAGAGACTTGTTTCCATCCAATGGTGTAAATCTTGTGCAAAAGCTGACAACCTGGTGTGTAAATACTTAGTAATTGGATAGTGCTTTAGCAGTGCTTGTGGGTGCTTGAGGGTGGTGAGACGTTTGTTTGCAGTGCTGGGAGTTCTTACAGTAAGATTCTTCTTTTTTTCTTTTCCTTGTCTTTGTAGGAAGAGCAGGCAAGGGTTTCACAGCTTTCATGGATGGTTCTTAGTTGCTGAGTACTTTGTTTCTTTGAGTTTGCTGTAGGGAAAGAGAGGGAGGCACTTTTTAAACTTTTGTAAACATACAGTTACGCTGACCTTGGGGTGATAAAGCTTCTGCTCTTATTTTCCATTTTCTGTGGCAATCCTTTATCCAGAAATACCTCCACATGGAGTACAGACATTTTAAATCTGCCTTCTGCTGAGATATACAGAAGCTCCACCTAGTTAATTGCCCCTGTTATTTATGTGCCAGATAGATGGCTTTTTATGGGCAGCTTTTTCTTTTCATCAAACCTTGAGCTTGTGGCAGTTCAGATTTCAGAGTCCAGTGCTGTAGGTGGTGCTCTGTGCTGTCTTCCTTGTAAATTGGAACCTGTGTCATGCAAGTGGATGTATTTCTATCCTTGCTGTCATTATAGCCAATAAAAGGTACAAGAGGGTAGTGTCAGTTTTCCTTAGGAATTGCTTTCTGCCTTTAAGACTGTGGACTGAGATTTGGGTACATTTCCGTTCGGTAATGAGCTTCACGTTATTAGTTAATTGTTGTTTTTCTTCATTTCCTGGTGATTCTTAATCAAGGACAAATTATCTCCTGATAGGTTTCATACCTGACTTAGGTAAAGAAATGTTGCAGGGAATTCCTTCTGGGTTGCATGGAAACAGAAAGCTGGACCTGCCCTACCCATCACCAGCTCTCAATCCTGGGGTACCCAGCCAAACACCTTCTGCACTTAGGAGGGGTGAAAGAAACACACCCAGCATGCAAAGCCAGGAATTTGTTAGTTTAGCTTGAACAAAAATCCTAACAGCCTACTGAAAGAGTTATTATTAGGCCAATTATGATCATACAGCCACTTACAGCCCAGATTATCTAATTATAAGAGCTTGTTCCTGATAATGATACAGATATAATAAGCTTTCTAGTGTCTGATTCTTTTCTGGTGTTAATGGTCCTCCTGAAGAGGAAAAGTGAGGTGTCATTACAAGTTGTCAGCAGGATGAGTTCTTCATGTGGGGCAGTATGATGTTGGTATCCTCTTTGCCAAGAAGAAGGTGAAGTTAATGTTGATGGTTTCTTTTTCCTCACTCATGTCTATTTGGGGACATCTTTATGTGTTTACTAGCACAAATACATGCTCCAATTAGTTGCTGTTTATCCAGTGCTTCATGATAATTTAGTCAAATTTGCTATATATAATAATTTTTACATATGTTGGAGGCTTTTTCCACAGAATTCCAGAATGAGTCAGGTTGGAAAGGGACTACAGTGGGCCATCCCAGAGCATTTGGCACAGGTCTGGAATATCTACAGTGAGGGAGGCTGCACAACCTCTCTGGGAAATCTGCTCAGTGCTTGGTCACTGCCCAGGAAAGAAGTTCTTGCTCATGTGCAGGTGGAACTCTCTGTGCATCAGTTCCTGCCCACTCCTCTTGTCCTCTTGCTGGGCACCACAGAGCAGAACCTGGTCCATCCTCTCCCACATCCCTGCAGACTCTGACAGGGATGAGGCTCCTCCCCATCTCCTCCAGAGGCTGAACAGCCCCAGCTCCCTCAGCCTTACCTCAAAAGAGGTGCTCTGGTCCCTTCCTTATCTTTGTCACCCTCCACCAGACCCGCTCCAGGAGCTCCATGTCTGTCTTGTCTGAGGGGTCCAGAAATGGACAGAGCACTCTGCCTGTGGCCTCACCATGGCTTCATTTCCTTTTTATCCCTGAACTCACTTTTAGCCATATTTTAAAGCTGCATTCCTCTAGCAAGCAGTAATGTAGCATTAGTGAGTTGTTTATGGCTCTGGGACCCTGCTGCCATCCCATTCCTTCCACATTTGAGGCCCCTGCTGTGAACTTGTGCCTGTCCTTTTGGGAGTCTCTGTCACAGTCTGTTACAGTCCTGGTTTCCCACAGCAGCCTCCAAGCTGTGGTTTACTGATAATTAAAGGAGCACTTTATTAACATAGCATGGTGGTACACGCATCCCTGCTCTGCAGTTGCTAACATTTCACTCTGCAGAGGCAGTGAGGCAGTAGAAGATAGACATAAATACAGACTTGCTGGCCCAACTTTTTTTTTTTTTTTTTCATTGTAATGTCAGTGGTGTTTTTTCAGAGTTACTTTGCAACACACTTCATCTGCATCATTGAAATTGAAAACATATATCAAGTCATGGTATTAATTGATCTTGCCTTGTAAGATGCAGCCTCTGTATTTCAATTTTTTTCTGAAATCTGGTGTTTTCCTCCTGGGGCTCTGTGTGTGTAGTATTACAGGTTGGCTCAAGGATAACTAAGATTTTGTTGGTGCTACTTTGCTGTGGCTGAGTAGGAGATATGTCAAAATTTTCAAAGGCTCATTCTTGTCTCAGTTTTCATTGGTCAAATTAATGTTCTCTGAGGAATCTTGTCATGGTCCTGGGATAATGCTGGCAAGGACCAGATCCTGCTGATGAGAAGCAATTTGTGAGCAGAGGCTTCGAACGGCTCAGTGATCCACTGTGAAACTGATGTGAGAAAGGAATTGTGATTTAGCTCTGACACAAAGAACTAAAATAAAGAGCTCACTTTGGAGGAATTCATGTGTCTCCTTCAGCCCATCAGTTATTAGTGTATCCTTCAAGGGTTATAGGAAATAATCTTTAGAAGACCTCACTGTAAACATTAATTCCTCAATTTTGGTCACTGTGCGCATTGTAGAAAATAGGAAGATTTAAGATTTGGTAGGTTCATTTCAGTCTCTGTGGCAGACTTTCCTAAAATGTCAGCGACCAAAGAGGCTGAAACTAGAAAACATAGACTGTCTGCTGTCAATTTTTAATTTGCCTGTAGAAAGGGTATTGTGTCCTCCTGCAGCCAGGACAGAGTAAGAATCAGAATAGCAGCAGGATCCTGCAGAGGAATTCAGTGCTGGAGGCACAGTGACCACGGTGAAAAGCTGATAAATGCCCATGGACACTGGTAGGCGTTGGAGGGCACTGGAGTGAAGAGTTGTTGAATGGTGTCTCAAAGAACTCAGTGGTGCCAAGTACATTATTCTTGCAGAAAGCAGCAAAGTGGCCTCCAAAATGAGCAAAAAGCAGCTTTAACAGCTGAGCCATCCAATCTTGTGTGTTGATGGGAGTATCCATTTTGTAACCTAATCCTACTGCAGAGCCTTTCTAAAGGGAAATCCAATTTTCCCTCTCCAGGGAGCTGTAGAGGTGACCTTCCTCTAAGAGGACTTCTTGGTGAAGAAGTGGTTGCTCCTGTGAAATGGTTTATGGAACATGAATGCTGATCAGACAGGGATTTTTGTATTAGCTTAGAGCTCTCTGGGTAGACTTGAGAAGAAATGTTATGGAGCAGTCAGTATTTATGCATAGAAAACTGTAACTGGCCAGAAAATAAAGCACAAATCAGCATTTCTCATTCAGTGACTGGTGCCCACCTGAAAATATCAGGAGGCCATGTCTCCTTAAGTCAATGTTTGGTTGCAGGAAAGTCTAAAAATTAGAAAATACTGGATATGCAATGCTCAGAAAGATTATTATGGATGTATGAACTTGCTGCTGGCGTGAAAGGAGAGGTGATGGATAATGCTGTGGGAGCAGGGAATGGCAGCTGATGTCTGAAATGATCCATGCTGGTTTGTCCCTCCAGAGCCAGGAAGAGGAGCTGTGGCTGCTCAGGGCACCCCACACTTAAAGCCACCTGGGTCGTCCCAGAGGGATGGAGTTAAGCCCTTTTCTCTAACAGTGCTGGAAATAACATTTCTCGTCAGGATTTACAACATTGCACATGGTTTTGGTTTGTTGGATTTTTTTATTAGAATCCTAAACAGTGCAGGAGGTGGGGTGACTGGGAAGCGACCCTTAAATAAATGATGTGTACCAATGTTGTGTTTAATCTTTGTGACTAAGGAAGCTTTCTTAAGTGTTGCTGAAAACTTTTGTGGTGAATTTGAAACCTCTTCTCCCCCTAAGCTCAGCAGGAGTTTCCCCATTGACTTCAAGAGAAGCACAATCAGGCCTAAAATTATTAAAACAAATACCTTTAAACTAGAGACTCTGTAACCACTTTCCAGATGTAGCAGCCCGTGTCAGCTTCATGCTCTTTTCATCATCTGGAAAAATTGTTTTGATAGGTGAGATGCTAATTCCGTATTTCTGCGTTGTTCCCTTTGTGTGTCCTTAATATTTATGGAATATTCAGCTGATTTTTGCTGAAGCTAACAGAAAATACCCTGCAGCTTGCAATAAGCCCAGGCTGTTGCTACACACGTGGTTAGTAGCTATCACAGTGAAATATTCAGTGTGCACGCTCAGCACTTCTGCAGAGTTAAAACAATGTTTTTGCACAACGGCAGCACTGCAGCCGTGAAGCCAACTTTAGAAAACACAGTTATCTTAAAACAAAAGCAACAGAAGTGTTAATTTATGCTTCGTAACCTGTTTTTTTGTCAAAGTCCTGGAGCCACGGTGCTATCTGCATCCTGCAGCAGGGGATGCTGGAGAGGAGCAGGAATGCACAGGCACCAAAAGGGTGTCAAATCAAGTGAGGCTTCTTGTGATGGGAAGAGCATTAATCATCCCGTAATGAAGTATGTGTTTGTTTCTGGCAGATAATTTGCTAAAGAAAAGAATAAGAGCTAAGAAATTTCTTTTTCCCTTCTATTGCTCCCGTGTACATCTTCTGCAGTTACATAATCAAGAGTAATTAGTGAGATATTCATCAAGGATAACTAGCTTTCGTCTATCTTACAGGTGCAAGTGTGGAAAAATATTTAATGTTCTGATTTTCCTCATGATTCTGAAACAGTAATGTTTTCATTAGGTTTTGCTTTTCATTTTAAGCTCAAGAGTAATTTATTTTTTCTCCGTAAAGTTAGGAAGGAAAATCTAACTTGAGACACTCTACAAGATGCTTCAACACAAGTATGTAGTCTCAGAAACTAATTATGTTTCATGAAAAATTAATTTCAGTCTTTATATTAGAAAATTAGAAAAGACTAACATGAATTTTCAGTTGTATAGCATAACACACGTATTTTGTATATATATTGGTAGGTTCTAAACATGAAAGCTGTCTCAACAGTTCTCTTTTGCAGACTGCACAGCAAAGTGTGCCACTGTGTGTTGTACAAGCGCGCTCATGAGCGACTTAAGGGTTGTTTGAGAAAATTTGCATCACAGCAATTCATTTAAAGTTAGTGAAAAATCTTCTGAGTCATGAACAAATCTCATCTTCTCCTCGCCTGGCTCCTATCAGGCCCATGATGGACAAGTCAAGCAGTACCAATCTTCCTTTCCTCTTCATTCATCCCCACTTCCTTCCCAGTCTGGGATGATGGTGCTCATGACAGTGCTAGAAAAAGGGCAGTTTCACTTCTACTGAATCAACCTTCGCAGGAATATTATGAGCTCCAAGGA
The DNA here is from genome assembly GCA_013400275.1 of Rhadina sibilatrix. Lineage (NCBI taxonomy): Eukaryota > Metazoa > Chordata > Aves > Passeriformes > Phylloscopidae > Rhadina > Rhadina sibilatrix. The sequence goes on along the minus strand of VWYO01012919.1, from coordinate 84,068 downwards.
AGTTGCTATTTTTAAATCCTGCGTGTTGCTATGTATGTGTTAGATTTCTTCTAATATTAAAAGACCATCAGGAGGGAATGGCTGCAATCTGTGGTGGGAATAAGAGGGGAAAATGATTGTTCACAGCCTGTATGTTATTTGTTGTCATCTGGAGGGCTTAATATCTCATCATTCACGACGTGGTTCTGTTGCAAAGTTGTGGAGCTCTTGGTATTTGAGGAAAGGTTTGAATTTTGCAGCTCAGCAGGAGATGCAAACAGCCATAGGCAGAGGCAGGCAGAAGCAGCTCCTAACTTGGAACGAACTGAAAGTTATTGCCAAGCCAGCAATGGATTCATGGTATTTTTTTAAAGGCCTCTTAAAAGCCAAGTGAGTGGCCAGTGTGGTCCCTAGGCTGATAATGTGAGGAGACAGAAATCCTACAAATGGTGTTTGGGAGGAGTTGCTGCTTTCCCACTCGCAGACACCAATCTTCCGCGTGAATAAATCTTATTATTATTTTATTTAATGTATAACATTTAATATTATGATATTATAAATCTTATTATTATATCAATCTTATCAGGTGAATAAACAGGGCTTTTGGCATTCCATTCTGGGATTCCTGCAGGGCTGGAGATGCCCCAGCCCCTCTTGGTGACACGTCCTGGTGCCACACCGCCCTGGCTGGAAGCTTTCCCTTACTCTCATCAGCCCATGGAGTGGCTGTGAGGTGCTGTTAAAGATAAATACCCCCTTGTTCCTTGTCTCTTTCAGGAACATATCACAGCAATTAATTCCATGGTGGCACCATGAAAAAGAAGGAGAAAAGTCTATTAATTGTTTTTTTCCTTAGCTTACTTCTTTTTCATTTCTCCTTTCTGTAGAAATAATGTGCTTTCTGTAACTTCTGCTGGGGAAGGCCTGCAGCACTAACAGGGTAAATTTCAGTATTACAGTATCATTTTCTTGGAGCTTTAATTTTTTCTTTTAAGCTTTACAAGAGGAGAATTAATTTTTTTTTTTAGTAATGGAAAGGTATTGTCAGGAAAAGCATGTAGAATTGAATAGAGGACAAGGGAAGAGATGCTGCCCTGTTGTGCTGTCTGATGGGGTCTTCAGCTGCAGAACAGTAAAATATATATATGCTCTCACAAACCACTGAAGACAGAAGGAAAATGCGTGCATTTTACATCTTAGTAAGCAATGTTTTCTGCTTTAAATGGCATATTTCATTCCCCATTTGAGCATTTACAGGTGTTACACGAGCTGTGTTCTAGTCAGTTATTATTTATAATTGATTAAGCTCGATCCTCTTTGTGAGAGGTGCTAATCTGGTTTGGTGTGACAGGTGTTTATCTGATGAGTTCTTGTCACTCTGTGTGCTGCACCATAATTCAGATAAAGCAGCAGTATCCCATCTCAAGCTAGCAGGGAGTTACTGACAGCAGTCCTGCAGCATTCAGAGACAGGGGAATATGCACAGCTTCTGGAATCACCATTGTAAGCAACACTCATGTTAATGCTCATTACACATCATAAGAGTGTTTTTTGTTTTTTTGTTTTTTTAATGAATACAAGCAAAAAAAAAAAAAGAATAGCTTTATTTAAAATATTGTTTGTATAATGTACAGATTTAGAGGGAAGAGATATTTTTTTTAAATAAGTCCAAATGCCAATTTTGGATTCCACTACAGTGCTGAACTACCAGCCCCATGTTGCCCCTATTTAGGTAATTAGGAAATTTTTGAAGGGCAGGAAGGAGCTGCAGTGGACTTCCAGCTCCTTTCAGGGTGCAAATGGAGTTACAAGGAAGGACAGGACCCTGGGGAAGCTTCTGCTGGACTTGGGATGCACATGCAAAACTGAATATCCCGGGTCTTCATGATCCCAGCCTGTCACTGGCTGGGCAGGTGGAGAAGGAGTGGGTTTGGCCTTTTATTTTGACGAGTTATTTTTAAAAGCTAAACCCACATAAATTAATGATTTAGTGACTACTGAGAATGCAGTCATTTTTCCTGATAAAATGAAAAGACATTAAAGCATCAAAATTCGATGTCATGGCTGTTAAATTTTGTAATTTTGTACTTCCATTGATCAGAAAATGAATTTATGGCCTATGTATTTTCAGCATTGTAAAAGTCCACGTAATTTAATTGTTAATCTAAGGTCAAAAGTGAATTAGCATAATAATATCTGAACTGCACTGCCCTGAAATCCCCTGATAGATATCTTTCTGACTCCTGCTATTATAAAACCTGTTCCCATTGGTTCTTGACCCTGTTAAAGTTGTTCCTAGACAAGCTTTGCAAGGATAGTTTATGAGAGCCTGTTTGAATAAGCAGTCCTTAGATGATGCCTTTGTGCCGGTGGGATGGTTGGGTTTTCTGTGAGATATTAGCACCACAGAGAGAGCCTCTATCAATCCTGATGCTTGTTATGATTTCCCCTCTGGTCTCATAAGCTTTTCAAAAAGTCTCACTGCTTTCCTGCAGAGTCAGTTCTGACAACATTCAGTTACATGTTCTAATTTATAAATTATTTGACGCTGGGTTTTTTTTTTCCCCCCCTCCTCATTTTACCAGTTTAGTGCCATAGTGTTCATGCACATTGGGTTTCTCTGTTCAGCTTTTACATGCTTTTGCTGTCCTGGGTCTATTTATTAATTAATGCTTTCTCTGTGTTTTGAAGGTCCATTTGTTTAAAGGGCTATGGCTACAAGGGTTTAAATCTTGAGTTTAATTAAAAAAACCAACAAACCAACAGTGACTTTTCAGGCTGGCAAAAGGCTTGTAATAACGATGTAAGAAGTGGGTGTAATGCTATAATGTGTCTTTGGTTTTGAGAGGATTTCAGGCACCTGGCTCTGGCAGCACAGTCTGGTCTTGTGGTTTCTCTGTTATAAAATGCAGGGGAGAATTAGAAAACTCATAATTAGGAGACCCAGAGTTAGGAAACTTTCTGAAAAGCAGCATCCTGAAATGAACTCTCTGATGTGGTAAATGTGGAAGGCAAGGGTGAAGTGAAGAGACCAGGAATGAAAATTTCCTGTTGGAAATCCTCTTAGAATTCCCTTGATTTTTCTTACACTTGCCTTCCTCTGCAAGTCTGGGAGCACCAAAGCTCTGTGTCTGTGAGTGAAATGCAGCCACACCTGCCTGTGGAGCTCCTGTGGCCATCTCGTGGATGGTTTCATCCATGCACAGGTACACAGCAGCCTGTGAAAGTCTTGCTGTTCATCTTGATGCCTTGGGAAGGCTGACCTGAAATAGAGGCTGGACAGAGCTAGAGAATAGAGTAGATATTTATTAAAAGGCTTTTAGGACTTATCTTGGGCATTACAGGAGCCTAACCAAGGCTGCACCCAGGGTGGGTTAGGAATGGCTACACAAAATGGCTACCTGATCACGAGACTTTACAATTTTGTAAGTTTTGGTTCATTTGCATATTGGGGTATAATTGTTCAATTACAGCTTCAGGTTGTGAGGTCCCATCCTTCTTGTTTCTTCCTTCAGCCCACCGTTGTTTGTGCTTTTTAGGCTGAAAGTTGTCCTCGGTTTTCAGCAGGAAAGGATTTGTTTTGTCTACTCGTTCGGTGAAGAGAGCTTACTGGCACTTAATATGAGGTTCAGAACTACATCCCTAGGCAGCAAAGAATCTGAAACTATGAGAACTAAAATCTAAGGCATCAATCTGCACTGACGAGCCTCAGCTCAGCACGATGCACTGGGTGTGCACCAAGATACCTGCCTGAGTTTTTTAGAAATAGGTGGCATATTCCTGCTTCAGGCCCTGTCTTACAGTTAGATTTGTTAAAATAATCCAGCTTCTGCCCTAGGGAAAGCAGCCCAGTTGCAGGATCACATTACAAGGCTGGAGACTGAGGGTCAGGCTTCCCATCCCTTCGAGGCTGGACAAAGTCATCTGCAGAGCGGTGGCTGCCGTGCTGTGCACCTCCAGCGTGGCAGTACAGTGTATCAGGGTAATGCTGAAGGCATTTAGGTCTCTTGGAGAAATGTCATTTAATTATTCATTGTGAACTGCTGGTTGAACTCTGCTGGCTGGGTCACACGCATTTTGAGCTGCTTCGTAAGCAGAGGGAAATGCAGGAGGGAATCCAGTGCAGTATCCCTGCCTGCTAATTACTTGCCTGCTGATCCATGGAAAAAAAAAAACCCAACAGAACAGGCATTAAACTAGCTATTGAAGTTAGCATTAGTGGACAGCTCTGCCACGTGAAAAGGCAGAAAAAATGATATGGAAAAGGATGGTTTGTAGGAACTAGTCATGCTGGTTTTTCTGTTGCTGCTGTTTACTTTGAACAACTTTAGGGGGGTCCTTCTGACACTAAGAACATGTGGAGTAATGGCATGATTAGGTAATATCTCATTTTCTTTTGCATAATTCAACTGAAACCAATTGATTTGCAACTAAGGGCAGCATTAAGTGTGTTGCCAGCAATCCCGAGTATGGCTGAGTGCAGGAAGGAAATGCAGGTGATGATAGCTCATCACATGGCTAAAAAAACCAAAGCAGGAAATAACTGCAGTATCAAAAAAA
>VWYO01012919.1:17567-74381 GCA_013400275.1 Rhadina sibilatrix | reverse complement strand
TTTTTTTTTTTTTTTTTTTTTTTTTAGTCTAAATGTACATATCCACAGAGTCTTCCCCTTTCCTTAAACAGCTCCCTTAAATACCAGTGTAATACCATCTCCATGTCAGCAGTTCTCTGAGCAAGCAGTATCAAAGACTCAAAGTTTTGTTTTCCTTCCTAGCGCTCCTGGGAGCGGCCCCATGTTCAAGTCGACGACGGTGACTGTGCGAGACGACTGCCACGATATCCCCAGGAGCGCTGCCGTCGATCCTGCCAGGCGGCAGGATTTTGGCTGCCCCTTAATGCACGATGCACAGAGCTGCAAAGACCTTGCCTCTGCTGTTTCTCCCGCTCCTGGGGACGCAGGTGGCCGCCAGTCCGACGCTAGCAAGGGCGGAGATCAGGTCCAAAGAGCTCAAGGACACAGGGTTGGGTTCTCCTTTGCTTTTCCTAAGAAAGCGGCGGTCAAGCTGGAGTCTTCGGCTGCCGTTTTCTATGAGTTCAATGAGGAAACCTCCATGGAGCATGGATTTAGCAGAAGGAGTAGGTTTGTTCCGGGAACATGTAACCTGCAGTCTCCTTCAGCAGCAGAAATAGTTGTGTGCCCTGAGGAGAAACACAACTGTTTTCACCCACTGGTGGAAAAATGCATCGACACAGCAGAAGCTCCTGAAGCTCAGGAGTCAAAAGAGCTGTCCAGTGAGGAGAGCAGGGTGCTGGAGAGTCCAGCTTTACCTGCTGCCATGCCCCACTCAAAGCAGCCGGTGTCCCCGGACACGGATGGCCATGCTGTAGAGGTGAGTGCTGCTGGCTTAGGGGACCACACGCTGCCCCTGGCTGCAGACAGTGCTCCGGTCCTGCCCCTGGACGGCAGCGGGCACGAGCTGCAGGCAAACGGAGCTCCTGTGCAGGAACCTGGGGAGGAGCCTTCCTCTCTGCAGGATGTTGCAGAGGAGGATGACAGCGACAGGAGCAGCGACCCATCTGCAGCTGACACTGAAGTAAAAAGTCCGGGGGCAGATGCAGCAGTTCCATCGCCGGCTGAAGAAGGCAGTGGAGCCCCAAAAAGCAAACCGGACATGTACAAGAGACCCTGTCAGCCCTTCGTTCCTGTTCTTAGCAAATACGGATCAAATGTTCTTCAGTGGCCATCAGAAATGTTAATTTACACAAGTACAGACCCATCAATTTCTTACAGCTGTAATCCTTTGTATTTTGATTTTAAGTCATCAAGAGCAAGTGAAAGCCAAGAAAAGCCCAAGCATCAACCAAACATACCTCATTTGCACCATAAAACTGAATCTGACCATATCGTAGTCTCAGATTTTACAAAAAGACCTAATTCAGAGTGTGGTGATTATGAAGTAGAAGTGAATAAAAATGTGTGCAACTATACAATACCCCTGTTAACAAGTGATGTTTCCCTCTTCAGAAATTGTGACCTTGCAAAAAATCAAAACAAAGTGTCCTTGGATGAGTCATTCAGGATTAGAAAAATAGAAAAATATCACATATCTCATAACCCCTTACGACAAAACACTGTGATAGATGAGAAATACAACAAAGTCTGGATCAAAAAGGGCCATGAAAAATGGCTTCCCAAAAGCAGAAAACGGAAAAGGAGAAGAAAATTGTGTCATTGTCATTATCATCACTGTGGAGACACAACAGTAGCAGAAATTGAGATGTCTCCAGTAACTGAAAAAGAAGTTACTTACAGAGATGAAAACAAGTATCAGCACCTCCAAAATAATGCAGAGAAGTGCAGACATGGTGCAGGAAATATCTGGTTAACCACAGGTGAGGTGCAGCAGTCACAGCCAAAATTTGGCTTTGAAAGTGGTCCCAAGAGAGTCATGTCTGCATCAGATCACATACACTGGGACAGAGGCTGGTGTGACTTCTGGAGTGCAAAAAATAGTGGCCAACACCATGGTTGCAAAGGTCCACACAGAAAGAGCAAAGCGAGCTGCCGGAGGCAGGCAAAGCAGCTGAGTCGGAGCTCCAGGAGGCACAGCCTGAGGCACTCTAAAACGTGCTGTAGCTGGAAAGTCAGGAGGTCAAGCTGTAGCCCGGAGCATAAATGCTTAGGACAATGCAGCGAGGAGAAGGGGCCGAGTCAAAGCCAGCCCATAAAGAGAGGTTACAGTGTTCTGACAGAGGAACCCGAGAAACCCCACCGCAAGCGCAGGCAGCACACCTATTCCTCTTCCTCGGATGAAAGCTCGTGGTGTGGACAGGCATCATCAGCAGAGGAGTATCTAAGGCAAGAACATGCTTTAGGTACCTATCACAAGGCAAAAGGGAAACGCAGGAGAAGGAAGACCAGAATCCATCATGTTTTCCTTGACAGGAACGCAAAAAGCGAGACCTCTGAATCTTCCAAAGAAAATTCCGCCAATTCTACGTCAAATATTTTGGGGGACTTACTGACTCAAGACAATCTAGAGGAAACCAATGCAGCTCCCAAGGACGATGATGCAAAAGATAGGGAGGAGACAATGGAGCTGGAGGAAAGCAAGTCGCCCCTAGAAGCTGCTGGCCCGCAGGTGTTGGAAGATGCCAAACCAATGGAGAGCGCAGCAATGGAGAGCGCGCCCGCCACGCTTCCTGATGTCATCCCAGGTTCTGCTGCTCCTGCCCCTGAGCACGGGCCTCCAGCAGCTGCTGCCAAGCAGGGTGTTCCCCAAGAGGGAAAGCAAAAGGAAAACGTCAACAGTCGGGAAAACCAAGCTCGATACAAAGGTCCCGTCCCCAACAGACACTTGGAACAAACCCCTCCTAAGTCCTATCTTTGCCATTATGAGTTGGCCGAGTCTCTGCCGCACGAGAAAATGGGTGAGGTGGCCGGCGAATGGGTGCAGTGTAATCCCGGCATATTTAGCAGCCCCCCGCCCTTGCCGTTCAAAGAAGCACACGTGAACAGCCACACCTTTCTAACCACCGAGCAGTTAATAGCCCCCTTCCCCCTGCCCGACCAGACGGTGATATTCCCTCCCGACAACCACGAGAAGTTCAAAGAGCTCCCGTCGGAGGCGTTCCAGCAGATCCTGCCGCTGTCCGGCAAGGTGAAGTTCGCCTTGGCTCCGCCGGCCATGCAGCCCCCGGGCTCGGCGCTGCCGCCGCTGCCGCTGCAGCCGCCGCTGTGCTCTACCTCGGTGACCACCATCCACCACACCATCCTGCAGCAGCACGCTGCCGCCGGCACGCTCAAGGTCCTCCAGCCCCACCAGCAGTTCCTCTCGCAGGTCCCGGCTCTTTCCAGAGCGCCTTTACCTCATCTCCCGGTGGGACCTCCGCGGCTGTGCCCGGCGGGACACGCTGCCTTCGTGGCCCCGCCGCAGCTGCCGCTGCTGCCGCCCTCGGTGCTGCAGCCGGCCCCGCTGGCCTTTCCCCCGCTGCCGCACTCTGTCTTCCCGTCCCTGCTGGCCCCGCACCCGGCTGTCATCCCCCTGCAGCCGCTCTTCTAGGACACGGACCGGGGGGGAAAGCCTTTCCACGGTCCCCTCGAGCTTTGCGAAGCGGTTCTGTGAACTAAACTGGTTTAAGGTTCCTTGGGAAGCATTTACTGTAAGTATAACGATGCAACAAACATTCTTGGCAAGTTCAGACCTATACTATTACTAAAGCACTGAATAGTCTGATACTAATAATGAACTATATATATATATATGTGAAAATCATGTCTTAGAATATGTATAATGTATATAAAATATATTTATAGTTCTATAACTTAAGTTGTAAAGTATTCACTTTTTGTTTTTTTATCTTTGTGTATTTGCACCTATTTAATGTTTAGACAAAGCTGATGCACTATGTTTTGTACTATGTTCTCTGAAACTGTAAATCTAGTGACAAACTATCTCTTGCAATAAATTTTTGTTAACTACTTAAGTATATCAAAAATCTTTCATTATAAGCCTCACGGATGTTGTTCTTCCATGTCCTTCTGCAGCTGAACGGCATCCTCTGCCCCTGCTATGTTGGGATAACCAGGTTTCCTACACATCAGTGATTTATCAGGGAGGCTCAGAGGCCAGTACCTTGAGGGCAGCTGTCTCACCAAGCCAGAGAGAAAGGGTAATAGATGTGTTTGTGTTGGCGGCCCCATGTCACCGTGACAAATTTTGCCCACTTGTACTATGTGCACACACTGCTGACTGGTGGAGCTGATCCCTTTTATTCTAAACCACAGATGGACGATGCAACAAACACAATGCTGGTGATGGAAGGGGAAGAAAGGTTAATATTGACAGCAGTTTGGCAGTGAGGGTATATTGCTTGTAGCGGAAGGGTGGAGCCTTGTTCCACTGAGCGGTTTCTCTGATGGCCCACAGATCTGTCGGAGAGAGGTCCTTGCTGCTGGGCAGTGTGTGAAGGCAGCAAGAACACAGGAGCATGAAGGCAAGGTCAGGAAACCCACCGGGGTTTGACACAAATTCTTACCTCACTTCACCCCCCCCCCCTACTTCCTGCAGCATCTCCCTGAAGAAATAGAATAACACAGAGTAGAGATTAATTAAAGTAATGATATACTGCCATTTTTCTAACTGTATTTCAGAGACTTCTCCCTACCTCTGCAGCCTTTTTGTTGCTGTCAGACCTCACCCAACTTTAGCTGGTGAGATCTCCTCGTTTGCTTTAGGGTGGGGTGTATCAAACCCATGCCTGCGACGGTCCAGAATAAAAGCAGAGGTCCTTCTGAGACAGAGCCATCCCTTTGAGTTAAAACCAAGTGTTATCATGTGAGTGGAGCCAAGGACTTGCAGCATGAAGGTTAGTGCTAGAAGTAGGCCCTCCATATAATAAAAGGTAGGTAGGCTGTCCCAATTAATTACTTCTTTTCACCTTTTTATATGCTATAATAAAATCATATAAAGTTGAACTGAAAGAATAGTGAGCTTTAAGTATTATTAATATACATTGCGTATTAATAGCTAACTGTTTGCAAAGTAATGCTATATCTTACAGCATATATATCTGGATCTTATTTTCTGCATCCATAGCCTTAGAATTTACCTATATGGATATTTCAGGTTTTAGTATAACATTGCATTAAAACTATGACAGAAAACATCCTGCCATTATGGTTACAGAGTCAGCTGCTCAAGGGACACAAGTTTCCCCACCCTGTGTGGTTGCAAAGGGCTAAATCACGTTAATAAGCAAAAAAGGTGATAAGGAGGAGCAGATGAGCAGCCAAGTTCTGCAGAGTGCCTGGATCCCCCCCCACCTGAGGCTGCAGCAGGGCGTGGGAGGCACTGAGCACCCACCCCTGTATGCCAGCAGGAAGGTATATTTTCTCCAGTTCTAACTTCCAGTTCTAACTGGATGCCCGTTTCTGTTTATGTGGTACCTAAAAAAGATTCAGGACCAAGTGGCTTCATACTCCTCTTTTACTTCAAGAGTCTGCCTGCATGAGGTGTCTGTCTCCACTACCTCCTGTCACCCAGCACGGGAATCTCCGTTGGAAGCGGGAGGGGTTGTCCTGGGTGACTTGGGTCCCTTGGGTGATGTGTCCTGGCTTCTGCACCTCTGTCCTCCTCCCTGGGAGGCAGCACACACACACAGTGCCCTGGGTTCTCATGTCCCATCAAGGCAAAATCCATCTCATCACAGAGCAGTACAGTAAGAAAAAAAAAAAAAAGAATCCCTGTAGGACAAATACAGTTGCATGTTCTGGCAGATTAAAAATAACCAATTCAAAATTTTCAGTTGCAGTATTCTTTGAAAAATCCCCCGCTATGAACTTGGAAGTCCACCAAAATGTTCCAACAGCTTTGAAGTCTACTTTTTTCCTTACAATTTAAATTATTTTAGGCTGTTAAACAGTTTTAAGACATTGCACAATTCCTTATTATCTACTGTAATTGCTGTTCAATAGTGTATAAACTATTTAAAATAAAAGACTAATAACCATAAAATGTAATAATTTTCCAATATGGTATTGCCTTTAATGCTAGAACTGTTTGTATATGTGACTTCATATGTAAAAGCAAAAGCAGTATAAAAATAAATCATAAGTTAAGTTTCAAATTGAACACACTAAATTAAATTACCTAATGAAATATTCTTTTGAGTTTCTGTTTTATTGCTAAATATGTAACTTCCAGTAAGTTATATAAGGGTAGTTCTTCTTTTGCATATTTTATCTGGTATTTTAGATTAAATGTGTATTTTTATTCCATAAATTGATAGTCTAATTTATAAACAAAAACTTTTAGCAAGTGCTAAATAATAGATTTTTTTATAATTTGAAATAAATTCTACCCAATTTCTTAAATCTAAATAATTTACTTCTGAATTTACAAGTTTGCACAGATCTAGTCTGTCTATGCTCCTGGCTGCTTTGCCAGGTTTAGAATTTACTGGGATTTCTTCCTGGTGCAAGCAGTAAAAGCATTGCTCCCAAAGGGCAGGAATTAGATCTCGGGATCTAACCCTAAGTGAGGTTAAAGATTTTGTTAAGTGGTTTTCCCAGACCAGCTCTGCAGAGAAGTACCTGAAGAGGTACTCTGTTCCACTGAGATGAGAAGAATATCTTCATTCTGATCCTTGGAAAGTTGCAGACTGACCTTCCTGGGGACATTCCATTTCTCAGGTAACGTGTAATGGTCCGGAGGAGCTCTTGGGCGTCGAGGAACGAAACTGTCTCACGTTGTGAGGGACAGCTTGGAGTAACTGGGCTCTTCTCTTGTGTCTGTAAGCACACAGAATTTTTCAAAAGTTGCCAATATGTGCCAAGAATTGGATTGTTAGTTTGGTTTCCCCCACAATCTAGAAGCTACACGAGTTGTTAATTGCTGGGGAGAAGTGACCAGATTTCAGATTGGGCGTGAGTGTGCAATGTGTTGTGGCCCACAGAGAGACTGCAGGTCACAGATACTGGTAAAAGAAACTCTGTGGAGCATTGTTGAGTGAGGATGTTTTTTACCTTTTGGTTCAATCAAACAGCCATGAAATGGTTATGAAGCAATGTCTTCTTTACCTGAAATGTTAACTTTTTATTAGCTTGTCAACTTTTTGCACTTGTAAAAGAGTCCTTTGGGCATGGTACCGAGACAAAGCTTTAAAAGGCTGTTGCAACATCCAATTTCCTTCTGTACATGGTGATGTGCTGCTAATACAACAGATCACATGGCTGTAATTTTTCTGACAAGTTTATTTTCTGTAACTGTGCTTTTCCCTCAAAACACATGTTTTCCGATACGATATTTACTCGATATGCTGCAGTTAAAAACACAGTTTTAAATATATTTGTTCAGATTCCTCCTCGGTGTAAATTTATGTACAGCTTCTGGCTTTGGTTTGTAACCACCAAGAACCATTCATGCTGCAATGCCAAGGGTTTTGTTAACTCCCCCAGATTAAGGCAATACGTTATGACCACGTGAATGTATTTTGAAGACAGTTCCTTGTTTGTAAGTAAGGTGGTAAATTTTAATCTGATGGGTGTTTTGCTGTGGTGCTCAGAGTCTACATGTTCTAAGCTCCATGCATTTTCATTTTCTGCTCTCCAATTACTGTACATTGCCTAAAGGCTTGTGTATGTGTAGCAGTGCACACATTTATGCAATATGCCTACCACTTGGAAACCATTAGCGTGCTATATCAGCTCTCTTTATTGAAAGTAAAGACATTTTTACTGTATGAAGATCATTGAATATTTTTAAATTAACATGACTGGCTATCTAGATGTGTATGTTATTTCATAGATCACTTTGATTTAGTATTTGCAGCAGGCGTGGTTTTGTACATGATGTCTCCCTCATCCCCTTTACTTCAGGAATGTTAAAAAGTTTTTTCTTTTTCTCTGTGACTGAGATTATCTGAGTTTATTGGAACTTGCCTATTTATGAAAATGAACCAGGCTATTTCATTACTTTCATCTGCAATAATTAGTGCACCAACTTTACGAATTGTAAGACATCTTGGTTTTGCTTCAAGCTTCTGTTTTACTTTATGGTTATTATAAAAGGTTGGGAGAATTTCTACCCTGAGTTTAAATTTTGACCTGTTAGTGAATTTCTGAAACCAATGGAATCTAAGTAAGCTTTGCTATTAGTGTTACTGGGGATTTATTTTGACCTGGAGCATTGGGCCTCTTTATTAAAACTGTCTAATTCTTGCTGCATTCAGTTGAATAATAATTTCATAAGGTGTGATGAAGAGTACAGTCCAGTAAAGGAAAATGAATCCATTTTTAATCAGTCTTCTACCTCCTTTGTTGTCAAGTTGTTTATATAATTAATGACATAAAGTTTTATCTTTAAAATTTCTGTTCTGTATCATCAGTGTTTTAAAACACGTGCCTGCACCTTCTGGTCTAATACCAAAGAGAAAAACAGTTCATTGGAATATTGATTTCTCTACCTGTACAGGCTCACTTAGAAATTTTAACAAATAGGGCTATATTAATACAATATGCAGGTAACATAATGTGTTGGTAGTCTTTATTTTTGCTGGAATAAGATCAAAATGTGCAAATCCCTGCAGAGAAGAACACTAGTGAGCTTCAAATGTGAACCTATGATGAATATAGTATTATTTATGAGAATTAAAGATGGTTGCTCTTAAATCAAAAGTGGTGTTTGTTTGCTATGAATGAGACTTTAAAAGATTTTTTTTTCCCTCGAAAGAAGCACTTTTGAGGGAACACTTGTTTTTAAATCAGCTGGGTAGGACCTGTGTACCCTCCTCATGAGTGAGAAACAGCAAGTAAGTATTGGACATTCAAAATCCTACATATCATAAGGAAAAAATTTACACTTCTAGTGCAGTCCTACCTTAATTTAATCCAGTGAAACCTGCAGCACAAATTAGGAGATTCATTTAAATGAGTGTATTTGCACTACTCTGAATACAGAGAAGGTGGAGCCCAGCTCAGGTCCGAATTTTTTTCTTGCAATGTAACTCAGATTTTAAAGCCTAAGTAATTTGACCCCAGACCGTCTTGCATGTAACAGACTCTTCTATAAATGGCTTTCATGTCACCAGAGTGCTGGCAAGAATGACAGTGAAATCTCTCCTCTCCTGTCAGTAATGCCTGCTGAAGCAATCGCTGCTAAAGGAGGAAACCTGAATTGGACAATGCCTAAATCATACTTTTTCCTTGTGGGATTCTAGGTGGAAATGGAACCTTACTTGCATTTTGGTGTTTATACATCTGCAGGCATGTTTGTACACATGTACCAGGTTACTGGTTCAGGATTCTTTTTTTGTCTAGGTGTAGTTCAGTAGTGGTAAGAATATCTTATTTGAAATGTACATAGCAGAAAGGAAGAAATCTTTGAAGGGAGGAATATTGACACAGAATGATAAGGAAAAGAAGTGGTTATAATATAATGAACCCATCTTTTCCTCTTGAGGGTGGAGGGAAGTTGCATGAAGTTATTTCACTTGCTTTTTATTGGGTGGCTCTGTTTTGTATCTTTTTACCACTGAAATTAGCTGTGCTGTTTGCTTCAGCTGGTCTGTCAATCCATCAGTGTCAAAAAAAGTCAGGTTAGCAGGGGAAAATCTGCATACAGTTTGCTCTTAATTAAGTCCCTTTTCTCTCTGGAGAAATTATTCATAGAATGAACCCTCAGTGTGCAAAACAAGCCCATTGCTCTCCTTGCCACTGCCTACAGCTGCATGTTTGCTCACCTTCTGTTAACTTGTCATTCTCCAGGAGCAGAAGAAATGAAAAGGAAGTTATTTTCTTCCAGTGCCACCAGTTGAAGAAGACTCATGTCTCCAACTGGGTTTTCCTCAGCTCTGTTGGATGTTGGTGCAGTTCCCTGCTCATGGCAGAGGTCAGTTAGGATTCTGTTCTTGAAGCTGTAAGAGGAAACCCAATCTGGGATGTGGGGTATTTTGTGGTTTATTTTCCATAAAGTGATGTGGGCCATTGAACGTATTATTGGTCAATAAAAAAGGCAAAATGCTATTTAAGGTTGTAAAGAGCAGGTTAAATAGAGGCAAAGTGTTGGGGTGAGATACAGAGTGAGATTGCAAAAGGTTTCATGAGGGATTTGTCAAAGGTTCTTACCAATGGATAATGAAGAAAAAGGGCAATAGTAATATCATTTTACATACAATGTAAAATACCTTTACACAGACAACATCTGTGCAAAACAAACAAAAACAAAAACAAAAAACACCACAAACAAGCAGTCTTAAGTCACCAGTCAAGTACTGGGAGCTGAATTTTGGGCAGCAGGTTGTTGAGGGAAGCAGTGTTGTGTGGGACATAGGACAGTATGCAGATGGGGAACAGGAATTGCTGCTCTGAAGATTGTTTTGAAGGACAGTAGAAAGTGTTTTTACTTCTGGAGGGAAAGGAAAGGCAGGGATGAGAGGAGTCAGACCTGCCAATATTCACAGAGCTGGATGGTGGCACAAAGAGATACAAATGAGGCTGGGTGGTGGGGAGGCACTGCTGCAAGGGTTCTTAAAGACAGCTCTCATAAACTCTACTCAAGCCTGCAGAAATTACTGGTAATTAATCCTTACTGATGCCTTGGGAAGGCTGACCTGGAACAAAGACAGGACAGAGCTAGATAATAAAGTAGATATTTATATATTGAAGGGCCTTTAAGGGTACACCTTGGGCAGGACAGGGCCAGACCAGGGCTACACCCAGGGTGGACCCAAAATGGTCACAAAATGGATGACCGGTCACGAGGTCTCACACTTTTATAAGTTTTGATCCATTTGCATATTGGGATTAATTGTCTAATTACAGGTCCAGGTTTTGAGGTCTCATCCTTCTTGTTTTCTCTCTTCAGTCCACTGTTGTTTGTGCTTTTGGGCCTGAAAGTTGTACCCATTGTCCTTGGTCTCCAGCAGGAGGAGGATTTGTTTTGTCTCCCTGCTCTGTGAAGAGAGCTGACTGACACTGAATGTGAGGCTCAGAACTGCACCCCTAAGCAGCACAGAATCTAAAAACATGAAAGCTCAAACTCAAGGCATTATTAGGACCCCCCCTGCCTGCTTTTATTTAGTTATCCTTGGGGGGTACTTCTACCTTTAACCCCAGGATGGCGAGCACTGGGGTTTCCTGCCACAGCTCTGTGTGGCATTAGTATGGGCTGTGGCATGTAGGAATCCTGCAGTAACTCAGGGACTAATCACCTGGAGAGGTTGAAGACACAAACACCTATTTTAGAGTGTTTTTCATGGAGAACAAAGTTGCAGGGATGCACGAGTGGGGGCCATTGCAGCCGTGTGAGAAATGGATTTGTAGAGGATTCTCAAAGCCTGAATTCTCAAAGACTGAAAGCTCACATAATCTTGTACATCTGTATGCCAACTCTGAGATAAACCCTGCAAAACAAGGTACACCAGGTTTGTTTGTACTCAGCTTGCCTCAGCTGTAGCATTGAAACAATTGGACCCATCAGGGTGTTGGTTGAGCAAAGAAACCAGTGCTCCTTCCATTGTAATCAGTGATATGATGACAGATGTTAATGCTGTTAGACATGCAGCCTTACAGAACAGAGCCACCAGCAATGTTCTCTCACTGGCACATGGACATGATTGTAAAGAATTTGAAAGATTGTGTTGTGTGAATTTGTCTGGCCATTCAGACTCCATCCACAAACAGCTTCAAAAACTGAAAGATTTAGCAAATCAAATTAAAACAGATGATAAATCATAGTTAGACGATTTGTTTAAAGGATAGAACCTCACACCTTAGCTAGAGGAGCTTTGCAAAATAGGTTTATAGATATTGATTTCTATAGTAACAATATTAGTGATAGTGCCTTGTGTACTTCACTGTCTGCAGCAAATGATGAATAAAGCCATCAGAGAAGTTTCTCAGTTCAAGAGAGAGGGGGAGATGTGAGAAATGGATTTGTAGAGGATTCTCAAAGCCTGGCTGAAAGCTCACACAGTCTTGTACATCTGTATGTAAACTCTGAGATGAGGTGTGCTGACTCAGAGAGGCCATGGAACAGAGAAGACATTGAGAGAGAGATTGAACTGGAAACAAGTTTCAAACCATGGCCTTGCAAACAGACCAGAGATTTTGGAGAATTAGAACTGTGAAAGATGCATTGTAGCAAGACCACACGGGGTAAAATTATAGGTGATTGGTGTTAGAAGTCTTAGCAGCATTGTGTGGCAAAAGCTCACAGGCTGAAGAACATTTATAAGGTGTTATAATAAAGAAATAGTTTGGCTTCTGATAGAATGGTGTTGAGTTTTACATCTCTTGTGTCTCACCCTTCTATAAATTGATAATGGAAAAAAAATCTTTGGAAATGCCTCTCAGTTGCCCCATCTCTGTAGAGGTGGGATTTCCAGCACAGCTGCATGGGTAAGAGGTTTTATCTGAGATGGAAGTGTTCCAGGCTCTGTGTGCTGCCTGGTGTCAGAGCTGCCTCTGCCCATGGTTTCTCATCATCAGGCAGGGTTGTGAGGCTCAGCAGGGCTGGGGGATGCTGTTCCACACGTCACCAGCAGATGTGTCAGCAGGAGCAGCCTAATGTGACACAGTTTTCCTCAAATGCTGCAGTTTCTGAAACATCCTTCCCTGCAAGATGTTTGTTAAATAAGACTGTGTGCCTTCTGATGGCAGTGCTGAGACCCCCTTTCCAGGGAGTGTGGGATGATGTCTGGGGAGCTGTTGGCTGGTTTACATCACTGCCTTGCAGTGGGGAGGAGCAGTGCAGGGCTAAGCAGATATTGCCAGCCAGAGAATTTTGTTCTGAAGCACTGTACATAATTCTAGCAACAGGAAGGCAAAGCCCTAGTGGTCATCAGGGATTCCCTGTCTGTGACCATTCAGCAGACAGCTGTCTGAAATTCAGTGGCCTCGTAGATGGAGAAAGCTCCATAGAATAACTGGCAAGCTTCCTTTTCATCTTTTAAATCCATAATGCATGTATATACATATTGTTAATAATTCATATTAATGGAGAGCTCTTGCCCAAGAGCACATTCCCCTATCACAGAAAATAAATTGTTTAATGATGTCTAGGATAGAAATCAGAGGCTGGCTCTAAATCCAGCTATTACACAGCAGTACTAGACATGCAGTGCACACTTCCATAAACAAATAAATTCATTGCAGTTTAATAACAGTGGAAATAAAAAGTGTAAGGTAATTTAAATAATGTGCAAAAATAGAGCCATATTTTATCCTAAAGCCATAATGCCAAGCACTCACATTCTCAGGAATTCTTGAAAGCCTTCAGGGCTGGCCTTAAGTGCAGGTAAACAATAAGGTGGAATTTTAATGTTGTCATCGTGGCCTAAATTTACAGGGAGGCAAAATTCAGTTTTGTGGCAGTAGTTGTCCAAGCCCATCCAAGGGTGTTGGATGGAAAAGAGTCTGGGAATGCTCAGTTTGGTGAGCTGGGTCACTCAGTAGGTTTAGGTGGCATGATGCAAAGTAGTGGCTTCTGGGATTTGAGAGCAAGGGACAGGATCTGCAGAGCCTGAAAAGCAGGAAAAGCAGGGTTTGGAGATGCCAGTGGTGCATTGCAGAGGTGGGAAGAGAGGTGAGGAGGAGAAACAGGACCTTACAGGCTCAAACTGCAGTAGTCTTGCAGAGAAATTTTACAAATTGCCTGCACCCTTTGATTGGTGGCTAATTTAAGCACCTTATTTCCATGTGTTTCAAAACAAAATAAAAAGTGGTCCTTATTTCTTGTTTGGAAATGGCTCATAACAGAAGATTCAGTAGTTACTGACTTTTTGTTTCTCTAATCCTAACAATTGAAATACTCCTTATGATGGTGGGAGCTCACTCAGCTGGGTAGTGTCCTGTCCTGCTGGTGTTTCCCTGGGAGAGCTCCTCTGCAGTGGATTGCTCCTGGCCATCAGAAACAAACACACCAGGTGACCCAAAGTGCTCATGTTTTACATATGTTCCATTTTCCCTGCAGTTCCATGGATCTGCAGCACATGTGGACCATTTCAATTGGGTCTTGTGTCAGACTGGGAATTTTTCATGGTGATTCCTGCTACAAATACTTGTGTTTGCTCCATGGTAGTTCAGCTCCAAATAATTTTTTGCTTGCCCTATGAAATGCTTGATCTGTTTCACAGAATGGTCACATTCATCTTCCCCTGGAGCTGAATTAGGTGTTCCTCTAGGTGATGTGTAACTCTCCTATGCTGTGGTAACAACGACATCATCCTGGGAGAGGGGCCCCTTCCTGGTAGTAAGTAATGGTAATATGTTGGTACTGGTTTAACTTGAAATCTGCATCTCCTCATCTTCAACATCTGTACCTGGTTGAGCTGCTCTCAATGTGTATTTGTAGCCTGAACTCGTCTCAGTGAGTTTTTGATTCTGTGAAAGTTTAACTCAGAAATCTCAGGCCAGTCTGGAATTTTGAATTCAGGATATTCAAGTCGGCCTAGATTTGACAGCTTTTGGGGTCTGATTGAAATTCCTGGAGCCATTAAATGGTTCTGAAGGCTCTTTCTGAGACTGCTGAGAACAATTTGAGTGTCTTCATGACTGGATCACACTGATCATGAGCCTCACAGACTCAGCCACCTCCCTGCAGGTTTAACATTCCAGCCATACCATATCTGTGTACTAATAACCACAAATGGCATCTCAGACAATTATTTTCCCAGAAGATCGCACCATTCCATCCTGGAGTGACTGAATTTGATAATTTTAAAAATGCTGGCTGTATTATTTTTGTTTTAAAGCCTGTGTAATAAGTTGCACATTCATTCTACTTTCGCAAGCAGGAGAGATTTTGAGAACTGGCTTTTTCTTGATGTTTGTCAAAGGGACCTAATTTTTTATTCAGTAATACGTTTTTTTCTTTCAAGTCATCCAGAAACTTTAATAAGCTTGCTCTTTTATACAATACAAAAATGACTGTTTATCCCAATGGATATTTTTTCAGGAAAAAAAACCAAAAAACCCAAACAACAAAAAACTTGCTTCTTTGAGGGCTTAAACATTGAATTCTAGTTTCCTCTCAACTCTCCGTCTTGTGATGCTCCTTGTCAGATTAATGTGTTTTAAAGCTGTCAGTTGGTACCTGAGCTGTCAGAAAGGAAGATTAAAACCACACCTTTCTTTTGGGGGATTTGTTTTGCATTGCAACATGCAGAGGAAGAGAAGGAAAACCTTTCCTGCTTACTGCTGGCATACATTCTGAGGCTTGCTGCGTGTACCGTTCTGGTTCTGTTTTGGGGTTAGCAAGCAATTTCAGTTACTGTCAGCCCTGGATATTCACACTAGAACAGATTCAGGATCCTGAAATGGTTATTATTTTGTGAGGAACAGAATGTACAGAAATGAAGGGTCATGAGTTTGATTTTTATCTCAGGCACAAACAGGGTGTGTGACTCAGGACAGAAATAATTTCTCTGCTTCCTTCAGGAGACTGGAACTGTTGCATTTGCCTTCTGATGTAGTGGATGCGCTTACCTTATGCAGTTAATCCGTAGATGAAGTATCTTTTATTAACTTTTTAAGTTCCATGAAGTTTTCAGCTAGGGAAAGAGAAAGATAAAATGTTTTTAATGCTAACGAAGTCACTGTGTATTTTTTTTTTTCAGATACCGTTTCAGAAGAAGTTACTGTGCAAATCCTCAGTGTATTTTTTTTACAGGAGTTGAAATAATTTAGGAAAGAAATACACAGAATAACCCTTGAGTTTAAGCCACAGGGAGGCATTCTGCAGCAGCTCCCTTTGGTCCCAGGTTCTAATGAGACCATAAACGCTGGCCAAGGCCCATAAACACTGCAGAGGTTTGGAGAGACGGTGTTCACCAGTGCTGCTAATCCAGCTTTAAATCAATATTTCAGAACCTGGGCCCCATTCTCCTCTCAGTCTGAGTAATAAAGTGCATTCAGGGGAGATGATGCACATGAGAAAGTGCTGCTCATTTCACAGGACTTGAAGAGTAATCCAGGACTATATATTTCTCTAGTGTTTCAGTTAGTGTTGAAGTGATTCAGCCATCATTTTGGCTATGCACTTATTATAGAAGGTGCTTGATTTTGATCTAATATGCGTTCTGAAGACTTTTAAGACCCTTTTTTACAGTTTCTTAAAGCAAGAGCCTGTTCCACTCTCAATAACCACAAATAACTCACTTTTCTGGGTATGGATACATCACCATATCTTGCAGTCAGGTCAGTTTGTTTTTTTTTACATGGAACAAAAAAAACAAAAAAAAAAACCAAAAAACAAAAAAAAAAAAAAAAAAAAAAACAAAAAACCAAAAAAAAAAAAAAAAAAAAAAACAAAAAACCAAAAAAAAAAAAAAAAAAAAAAACCAAAAAAACCCAAAAAAACTGATGTGGGAAAACAACCTGGAAAAAACAGTGAAATCAAACAACAGCAGATCCCTATGCACATATTATAGATAGGTATATTTTAATGAAAAATCAAATATGTGAAATCCAGATCTTATTTGCCTCTGGTTATTTTGTTGAAATTACAAAATATGCCAATTTTTTTTCCCATTCGCCCCAAATACTAATTAGCAAGACAATAAAAAAAACCCAACCAAAACAAGAGGAGAGAG
This sequence comes from Rhadina sibilatrix, assembly GCA_013400275.1. Classification (NCBI taxonomy): domain Eukaryota; kingdom Metazoa; phylum Chordata; class Aves; order Passeriformes; family Phylloscopidae; genus Rhadina; species Rhadina sibilatrix. The sequence goes on along the minus strand of VWYO01012919.1, from coordinate 57,900 downwards.
ACCCTTACTGGCAGAATTCACAGGCAGAGTGGTTTCTTTCACTGGGATATAATGAAATGAACTTTTTGGGTAAGGTTTTGGCTGCTTGAAGTCAATAACCTACAGCTCGTTTTCAGTGTGTGTTGTTGTAGGTGCTGTGTAGGAAAGAACAGGCTGACAACAGATTTTTCAGAGATACTGTATTGGATTTTGCTGATAAATAGGCAATATTTTGGATCTTATAAAGAAAACCATTTGCTCAATTTTGATATGTCATACAACGTTCTCAAATTGTTGCTTGGTCTAGTGCAAAATAAGATAGTAATTGAATTAATTGCGGATTTTTGAAGAAACATTTCTTGTTACAGTGGGTGTGGTGACCAGTGATTTTCTTTGTGTGTGCAGTCGGTCGTTTCCGTGTGCAGAGTTCTTCCAGAAAATGACAACCAAGACTGTAAAGGCATTTGGACCAGGTCACATTGAAAAAAATGTGAAAGCATGTTCAATTATGCAATATCTAATTTCCCTTTATCCCTCTGTCCCAGGTGGGTGTTGTGTGATGGAATGGAGCGTACGCCTGGTTACCATAGGAATGCAACATGCCAGGAGGCTTCTAAATAGAAGGCAGTTAACTTAACTAAACATCTTTTGATGTCACTGCCTAATCAGCTTCATTAAAAAAAGGGAGATATTTGGAAATAAGCTTCACCCAGCAAAGTTGCAGAGCCCTGAGAAAACACCTCGAGGAAAGGCACGAGTATTTCCAGCAGTGTGTGAATGTGCAGCTCGGAGGGGATGAGTGTTTTTATCTCTTTGCTACGACCTGCTCTTACAAGATAGATGCAACTTCTTGTCAGCGAGCGCGTGCTGCGTGCCTGATGGGATCTGAACAGGCTTTTCATGCCCACTGCCCTCTCCTCTTCCATCAGTTCTGCTCTGTCGTGACGGATGTGTTGGCTTGCAGCAACCTTAATTGTTTTTTGAGGGTCGGAAGAGTGATCATAATCGCAGCTGTTGTGAATTTAATTTCTGATCTGCAACGAGGCTGCGCTGTGAGCGAACGTTTCCATTCTGAATGCTTAAATCAATGCTTTTCAGTTACAAATAAGAGAACCCGGTAGCTGGAAATGTTCCTTACCAGAGGGTAGATCCTGCCCCTATTAGTCACTCACACTGCCTATTTTTCAGACATTCACAGTTGAAATTGTGAGCTCTGGAAGTAAAGGATGTGGTATCTATAAAAAAAACATTCCAGTTGTGGATGATCTCTCAACTAATCGACGAGTACAGATGAAAAAAGCAGGTTAGGTGGCCACTTTCTCTTGGGTGCCTTGCAGTGAAATGGCATTTGGGCTGTGAATGGACTGGATAATCTCATTTCTCTCCTCCCTTCTTCTTCCCCTTGATCAGGTTTTGTGTACTACAGAGGTTCATTGTGAAGTGCTGCTCATGGCTTTGTCGTTGTTTGAACTGTTGAAGTTTGTCTCTGTTTATTTCCTCCACCCTCAACTTAGAGCAGTGTGTGATCCTTTTGTGCCTGCATCCTGGCAATGCCATGAGGGAACCTCCAGGGAAGCAGCTGCTGATCACGGCAACTTATGAGGGGAAGCCCCATCCCTTCAAAGAACACATGGCCAGGAGCACAACTTCATTTAAACAACTTCACTTAGATTCAGCTTCTCTTCGTGAAGTTCAGAGCGCAGAGACAATACCAGCAGTAGAAAAAAGAGGAAGACTCCCAACTGAAATAATGCCCAGAAATTGCATTCACTCAGCATCAGAGACCTGTGCATGGCTGAAGTCTAACAAAGCTCTTCATTGAGCCAGTTCAGGTAAGTACACTTCACATGTGAGCAAAGAACATTTTGTGTAATTTTTCTTGTGTTTCCTCCTAGATGTTTGGGGTTGCAGTGTGAATATTCTCTCTTATCTGAGTAGCTAGTTACTTTGTCCCATGAATTTGACAAAGGTCCTTCTGAATTTTGGTGCTGTTCACTCTCACTACAGCCAGTGATGGGTGTCTGTAGTAAATGCCTTATTGTCTGTGTATCAAATTGCACTGATGTTTCCATCTAGATATCTGGCCACCTGTATGACAGAGCTTTATCTACCCTTTGAATCTTGTCTTCCATGCTGGGTTTAGTGTACCAACCTTCCTGCTGTGTTATTGTCATGTCAACTTTGAATTTCAAAATCTTTGAATTTTGTAGTGGTAATGGAATGTTAAAGATGTATTACATGTATGGGTTTGTATTTAGATACACATTTTCACATCACTTTCAGTCAGTGAATCATCATTAAAAAAAATTGCAAAAACTTACACCTAAAATCACACAACTGCCTAAAAAATTATATATATATATAATGCTATAAAGCAAATTGCACATGTTTGCCTCACTTGTTTTCTAATATAACGGCATCCAGGTAGTATAATGTTCCATTTTCCAGTTATGAAGAATAACAGAACTAACCAGGATGCCTGTTTTCAGGCACTTAGCTTATGTCCCATCTTATTCTCCATCATTTGACTAGAGTGTCTTGCCATTAACAATTTAGAGAAAACCCTTTTTGCTGGTTGAAAAGCCAGAAATACATGGTGATGTGAATTGTAATATACTGCAGCTAATACTGGTTCAGTACAAACTGTTTAAGTTTGTCATTGATAAAATAGTTCTGGTGGGTTTGGGAATGTGCTAGAAACATTGGTAAATATTTATCACATTATAAAACTATTATCTATCTATCTAAAATAATTAAGAATCATATGGATATCAATGAATCAACACAAAATTCCACAACTTGTGAGAAAAGCCATGCTGCCCTGATGTTGCTTTTACCTTTGGTGTGATGTGAAACCATTTCTCAGTAATGTAAAGATACATTGCTCAACAGTGCAGGGTGGCATAATTTAATGCCTTAATTAAACATGCATGAGGGAAGATTAAATCCATTTTTGAAATGTTATGTCATCTAAAATATATATTTTATTTAGTGCATTTGCTATTAATTTTAATCTTAGTGATAAAAATATATTGATAGAATTTAAATGAAAATTTCTGTTGAAGCTTAAAGCTCTACATATAAGCGTGTGGGGGAGCTTTCTGGGTGTTTGGTTTTGGTTTGCCTTAGGGGTTTTTTTTGGCAAGGGGGTGGGTGTGTGGGTTTTTTTCATTCATATGGTAATGAGAGAAATTACTCAGAGTAGTGGTAGAATATCCATCCTTAGAGGTTTTCAGGATTCAGGTGGACAAGTTGGGTGGAAGACCACTGATCCTGGTGATTTCATTAAAGGCACACTGCTAAAAATCAGCCCAAGCAGAATTGGGATTACAAGGGAGAGCTGAATCTTGTGCGTGGAGCAGGGATAAATCAGCATCTTCATTGAGCCCTGTGACTGCCAACTCACAAAAAATCCTTATTAAAATCCAGGTTTGGTCAATGGCATTGAAATCTCAGATTATTTTCCGAGTTAAGAAAGGTTTTAACCAACTCTGTGTGTATTTCCCTTCACTTTTTATCACTGGTACAAAAAGCACTTGTGAAATTCTGAAGCAGGGGAAGGACAGGTGGCTGTGTCTAAAGACACATGGCAAGGCATGAAATGTGAGAATTTTCATTCTTTGTGTAGTTACCAGTAACTTAATCCTCTTTTCCCTGGGTGCACTGTTGGGGTAGAACACATTTTTGCTTATGCTCTGCTTTTAATAGTTTAAATTCATTTTTGACAGCTGACATTTTCTAATCTCTCTGGATTGCATCAAGCGTTGATATGTTTTTTAAAAAAACCACAATTATGCTACATTTTTATTCACTACATGAAGTGAAACCTTTTCACTTTTAGATGTTTGGGGAATGATTAGTTTTATTGATTATTTTACAGTTAAATTGCATTCTATCAGATCGGATGGGTCAAAGGTTTTCAAAACCCTTTTATTTGTCCAAGTAATTTAAGATGCAGTTCAGTTACAGTGGCAGGACTGTTCTCACTTTGGTTCAACATCTCAAGTTCCAAGTTGTTCTCATGGTCCCATTAGATCATCATACTGATTTGCCAGGCATTGATTTACTGCTGCTCTGCCAGCAGCCATAACACAGTTTGTTTGTAGCCTTAAAAAATATCCCGAAACACTGCTCACAGATTAATTTTGAGGAGTGGACTCCATGGCTTTCAGTCAAATTTCTCTTTAAAAATACTTCTGTGTAGAAACAAAAGAAAATGTATTTCATGGTAGTCGCGTTTCCCACTGATGAACAGCTTAGGCAAAGAAATTGGAATTAACAGATTCATCTTAGCCCAGCAATGTTTTTTTTTGTTTTTTTTTAATTTTAGTTTGCATACGCACCAGTTTTCTAGAAGAGGTAATTCTATTCAGGCCTTTTGTTTTAGTGCAAAACCAACATGCTTAGACTTTTGCCTGAACTTGCAAATATTTCTGTGCAGCAGGAATGTCTAAGGCAGAGACTGCTGAACGGGCAGTTTGCAGTGGGATTCTCTGCAGAGCCCTGCAGCCACAGGCCCCACAGTTCTTTTTCAGGGAAATGAGCAGGTGTCCAAAAACGGTGTGGATGTGACACCTGGGGACATGGTTTGGTGGTGAGCACGGCAGTGCTGGGATGATCATCTTAGAGGTCCTTTCCAACCTCTGTGATTTTATGATTCAGGGAAAGGTATGAGAATAAAGTATTTCCTCCTTGCATGTTGATCTGCCTTATGGAAAGAAACCTGGAAACCTTCAGCATGTTGTTTTGATGTGTCAATTATGCTCTAAACACATTCTCTCTGGCCATTGCAGACTTAAGAAAAAAAATGTCCAAGTTGAAAGAGATTGTGAGATGGACAGGTGAAGGGTGTGTGTTCAGCCACAGCCTGAAGCAAAATGGACATTGGAGAGGCTGCTGAGGCAGGATGCAGGGAAGGATGGAAAATATATCTGTCAGTTTTGATACAGGGAAGGTGGTGGGTCTGGGGGACTCTAGGCACACTTCCACATCTGACTGCTGGAGTAGAAAAATGAGGCTGGTTGTGTTCACAGAGTATTGGGGTTTTTTTCTTTAAAGTCAAGACAAAGCACCCAAGGAAGCTTAGGGAAAAGAAACCTCTTCTCTGTAAAGAAACACACTTCTCAGAGCTGCAAAGTGAGCCAAGATTGAAAGTTCCAAATGGCTGAAATCAAGACAAGTGCCAAAAGTAAATGTAAGTACAGAAAGAGAAGGGAAATATCAGAATCACTGAGCTCTCAAGGCATGTGGCAAACACAGAAGGGTAAAACCTCTCTACTGGCAGTAGTATAGTAATACTGGTAGTAGTAAAACTATCAATTCCCTATGTTAAGCATTTTGCTACTGCAATGCTGAGCCTTTTGTCACTTTTTCCAGAAGCACTGCTTATCTGGCATTTTGAAAACCATTATTTACAATATGCCTTGATGGGCTATCTTGTCTTCCATGCTGGGTTTAGTGTACCAACCTTCCTGCTGTGTTATTGTCATGTCAGCTTTAATTACTCTGCTTTTAAGTGCTTACTACAGCAAAATGACTTTGCAGTGAATTAGTGTTTAGGAGTATCCACATTCATAGTACATTCCCTGACTGATGCATAACATGCATTTGATTCAAACATTTAAAATGTCAGGTTTAAGGTTTTCATGTCTAGAAATGAGTATTTTTTATGATTTAATCACTAAAGGCAGCTATGCTTTTATAAATACAACTTTATATGTGGGAAACCTCATATTAATGCAAAGAGAACATCTTGTTCTTAATATCAACTGTTAAATTTTAAAGCAGTAAATTTATAAGCTTGCTGAAAGAGACAATCCTTTATAAACAGTTTGGAGAAGAACCACAGATCAGCCCCTGCTGCAAGAGGGTGCACATGTGATAAGTCATGCTTATACCTAAGATGAGCCATAAATAAGAATAGCTGTGCATTGATGATTTTGAGAAATCCCCAAGACTCATTACAATATAAACTGTGAGTTGTCTTTGGTACAGAATTTCCTAGTTTGGTGAGGTTGTTTTTTGTTTTTTTTTTGTTTTTTTTTTTTTTTTTTTTTTTTTTTTTTTTTTTTTTTTTTTTTTTTTTTTTTTTTTTTTTTTTTTTTTTTTTTTTTTTTTTTCCCTGGGGAACCCGACAACAGAGCTTTTGGAATCTTAAGTGTTTCTTATCGACTTGCCAAGAGGAAGCTCTGCTGTGATTACTTTTAATTCAAATATGATCTGCCCACGGCTTTGGCCAAATTCCTCCATTAAGAATAGAAGCAACTGTACCTTGCAGTTCCCCAGCGTCTCGTTGAGCTATTAGCTCTGTCTTCCTACTAAATTTTGCACCTGGAAGGGCACTTTTAAAAATAACCCCTGGTTCCAGTGCCATTCCTCAATAAAAGTTTCTTTCATCCTTTTGGTTTCCTGCCTCAGGAAGGATGGAGAAGGCAGTACCACACATGGGGAAAAATCTGGGAGCACAGCCAACAGCAGCAGCAGGAGCGAAAGCCAAACACTGCGATTCCAACCGGAACAATTCTTCCCTCTTCCTGCCATAGGAACCTAAAAAGCCCCCTGCAAAGCCTTGGAATCAGGACTTTCCTGAATAACACACACCTCTGAGTTATTTACCTTGTGTTTGATATTGCTGCAGTCAGTGCAAGGGTAGTCACTAGTGTTTGTTTCTTTTTAAAACAAAACTGGAGTTATTTGGGGTCCCAGCTTGGAACACAGTAATTCTTTTTTTGTTTTCTTTAAAGGGGAAAGAAGAAAAAACCAAACCTAGTTAAGTTTTGTAAGGTAGTGTGTGTCGCACACGACACAAAGAGGTGACACCTGCACGCAGAGATGTCCAAGGCAGAAAAGAAGCAGTTTATTTACAAACTTCAACATTTATAGAATTCCAGCAGTGACCATGGATTGGAGGAAGAAAATCTTCCTTTTCAACCACACTGGGCAACCCAACAGTCCATCAATAGTCTCCTCCTTATGAGAAGAATGTAAACGTGGTTATACTGTTACAATAACAAGAAAGTTGTTGATGTAAAATCGGGTCTGACTCCATTGCAAAAGGCGAACACAGAAGGCTGAAATAGAACTTCAGAAAAACTTCTTAAAGAGACAGAGGAGAACAGCAAAACCCCAGACAACAGTGGTGCCACATAGTTGAAATGGAAAGTGTTCCCAGGTGTCTTTATGGCGTAGTCCTCCTATTTGCCGCTGTGAGCTGAAGCACCACTAACTCTCTGTAACTTCCTGAAGGGTGGTTGCAGTCAGCTGGGGGTTGGTCTTTTTCTCCAGGCAGCAACTGACAGAACGAGAGAACACAGTCTTAAGCTGTGTCAAGGGAAATATAGGTTGGATACCAGGAAGAAGTTTTTCACAGAAAGAGTGATAAAGTATTGGAATGGCCTGCCCGGGGACGTGGTGGAGTCACCATCCCTGGATGTGTTTAAGAAAAGAGTGGATGGGGCACTCGGTGCCGTGGTCTAGTTGAGGTGTTAGAACATGGGTTGGACTTGATGATCTTGAAGGTCTCTTCCAACCTAGAAATTCTGTGATTCTGGGATTACATTCCGAGCAACCCTGGGGAAAAAAAAACCAAAACAAAAAACCACAACGTTGACCGCGCTCAAAGCCTTACAAGTGAGTATTTATTTGTTCTTCTGCAGTCACCCCTGTTTTGTGCTCCGCCGCCAGAAAGCAGCTTAACTTGAAGGTAATTCAGTGGAGTGCTGTGTCGTGCAGCTGCAGTGACAATTGGGCGTGCAATTGTCCCAGCCCGTGTGCGCGGCGCCGTCTGCGCCCAGGGAGCTCTCGGCATCCTTGGCAGGCTGAGTGAGTGCGCTGGGCAGCGGCACCGCCGGGAACAACGCAGCTCCTAATTGCCCTGCGCCAGGCAAGAGTCTTCTTTGACTCTGGGAAGTGGTAATTCAGAAATAAATGACTTTGGGTGGACATCTCGGGATCTTTAATTAACAAATCACTCTATTAACACACACATTGTTTTCCAGGTGAGTGAGATCATTTGCCTCTGGGGCTTTTTTTTCCACCCCCCCCATCGTATGCCTTCTGTTCCTCCAGCGAAATATGTAACAAATTGAAGTATTCATTTTGATTACATAAAGCACATGGGTATACAATTATATGAAAAGAAAGATGACATTTGTTGCCTGCCTTCCCTAAGGCCCCTACAGGCTTTGCCCTTCACTGAAAAAATAAGGCATAAAGTCATTAGAGTACATGCCTTTTTTTTTTTTTTGCACATTATATTTATTGTTGGAAGGGTATGCTCCCTTCCAAAAGCAAAAGCCTTTACTAGAAACAATGGGATAATGATTCCTTACAAAATACCACTAAAATAATAAGTTTTTGTCACAGAAGTTTTGCTTCTTTCATATGTCAGTTGTGTGACCGTTTTGGAGCTTTTAGGAATGCATTTATTTAATGTTACCAAATTTATACAATAAATGTGTATTAAAGAAGTTAAATATTCATGCAAGTGTAATCAGTTTACTGCTTAATTTTATTTTTTTTTCTCATTATTTTTGCTTTACTAAGCAATTAATCTACATTTGAATCCCTTTATATGTTTTACAGGAACACTTTCTGTACTGTGAAACAGCTTTTCAGCATATACTGGGCTGGAAGAACTAGTCCATTGCAGTCTCAATATTTATTGGAGCATTAAATGAAACATTGGGGGAGAAAGTTAGCTTGCATAACTAAAATGACAACATCTACAAATTATATAAAACCACTGGGGATTTTTTAAAATACATTTTTGTGGTGAAACATGCAGAGGAATTTATCTGGAAAGAGATGAGAAAATGAAATTGAGGTAAGTCAGGAGTATGTGAAATAGTTGTAAAGAAGAATTTCTTTGGTTTTGTCCATCATGAGGCTTGGATCTAATCCCCGTTGAGTTTCTGTTCTTTTATTCTGTATCTTCTGTCTTGGGATGTTTTTTCCTTCTTTGCTTTGCTTAGCTGATTAAGACAAGGATTCCTGAATTTATCTTGGCCTGGCCTCTCTCCCACTTTTTTTTTTAGATGATTTTTCTGGGTATCTTGTGGAAATTCAGCCTGGAAGACTTGAACTTGACCCAAGCTCTGGTTCTTCATCTCTGCCGTCCACACATGGGGATGATGGGCTGTGTCTGGGTTCATGTTAACATGTTAAAAACAAATGATTCCCTCTGTAGATTGTTTAACTGTTGCTGATTAAAAATGAGCACATAAACCACGGTTTAGATTAAGACAATGAAAAATTTTTGCTAGCTCAGATGTTGACTTTTTAGTAGGCTCTTTCTTATCAATGCCTATTGGGAATCAGCAGATTTTCTTTCCAGTCTCAGCGAGAAACCCACCACCACTAGAGAAAACTAACCAAGAAAACATCATGAAAGCACAGACAGGAAATTGGACTTCTTTTGCAGAATCTCAGCTTTCCATCATGCTTCAGGTAGAAGAACATTCCATGCATTCTCACTGTTCTAAGCAACAGAGGACCATGCATTTGCATGCCTGTGTATGCTTGTGAGCTTTTTTGTTTATATTTGGCTACAGAAAATCCATTTCTAGCATCAACAGTGCGTTACACATATCTCACGTTGAGCTACTTTGTATTGCAACACCTGCCTCCGTGGTATTTTGCTCTGGGAGGGCTATGATGAGTGCTATCTTCCATATTATTAAAGGATAACATGAGCATTTGCTGGCATGTCACTGTAGCAAACAATGACTTGTAGCTCCCTTGAAAATTCACACGCGTTTTATTGCTGCTTGAGAAAATAACACACATCTCCTCTGCAGTTCTAGTCATTTTCCTGATTGCTAAAGGATTTCCCCTCTATTACCTCTGCATTTTCTGTGTTGCCAGGTGTGAAATGAACAGAATCATAAAGTCAGGCTGTTTTGGAGAATAAAAACAACAGCACGGTCTGTGCTGCTGAAATGGCAGCGTGCTGAAAGTGGAAAAATGCTAGTAGCTATTGGCAATCCAGCATACGTGACAGATAGTAGAGTGTGAAAGACACACTTGCCAATTCTTGCAATTAAAGGCAGTTAAAATATATATTACTGCCTCAGGAAAATATTTCATCTTGTCCTTAAATTTCAGTATGTGCTAAAGTCATTCTGAAAGCAACAGGACTGCTGCACCTGGCTCAGAAGTAAATAGTATTGATATTTAAGTGTTCCTTAAATATGGCTGGGCTGCCAGGAGGTGACACATTTGCTAGTTGCAATGGGAGTTTGAGCAGTTACAGGATCATATGTTTCATCCAAGACCACCCAGGCCTTGTTTATTATTCCCATTGAATTGAATTGTAGTTGACTCAGGTGAGATGTGGCTGTGGAGGTGGGGTCTAAAACTGGCTCCACCAAAGCTGTTTGGAGGTAGGGTGGGGTATCTGAGGTTGAGAGGGCAAAAATCACCTAATTACAGAGTAAAAAGAGAGCTGTGTGAGGAGCCAGAGGAACGACTTAGATATGCAAAAGGTGTTTCTGTACTGAATTATTTGCAGCGCGAGAAAAACACCTGGGACAATTCTTGCCAAGGACAGTGAAGTTACAGAGGTCTGGGTGAGTGATTTCAGCTGAATGCATGACTAATTGCAGCTGAGCAGGAGGGGCACTAATGCCCTCAAATGGCCCTGACAAGCCCCACCTGGGACCCCCATCCACCCCTGCCAGGGAGGCTGTTTGAGTTCAGCCCAGGATGCTCCTGCTGTGTCCTGGCAGTGACATCAGGAGATGGATTCCTCTTGCTGGAGGTGCTGGCTTCATAGACAGCTTAGGTGAGAAAGTGGTGAGGAATGTGCTTTGGCTGGCTCTGTGTGTTCTCACTGCCTGAGCTATGAATGGGATAACACTTGGTTCAGACAAGGTGCAAACACTTTAAATATATTACAGGCAGCTAGAGCAGAAGAAGAGATTTCATTAAGATTTCTTTTTGAAATGAAAGGTGTTAACAAAATGATGCACTTCCTCTATTAAAAAAAAATGTTGCTGAGAAAAATCACTTGTGAAAGCCGTAGCTAAAGACAATTTAGAGTGAAAAGCCTAACAACAACAACAACAGAAAGAAGCATAAGGGCTGAAGCTCTGAATGTTGTTGGGGGGCACATTGTGTGCAGGGAGCTTGGGGTGCAGCTGCAGAGGAGCTGCAGGTCAAGCTCCATGTGGAAACCTGAGGCAAGAGGCTGAGAACTTCTCACCCTGTGCCCAGCAAAGAAACACCTGTGGCCCAGCCAGCTGAGGGATACCTCAGCAGGAGCTGAGGGCTTGGGGGAAGGAGCAGAATTTGTGCCTTCCTGGACTGTGAGGGAATAAAAGCCCAGTGGGCTCTTTGTTCTGGGTCCCTCCTTAGAAGCATTGGCTCAGGCTGTTGTTATTCATCTATTGCACCAAGATTTAATTATTTTAAGGATTTGAGATGTCTGGGACTCTGCTAAAGGAAACCTGGTCTGGTTGTGAGTGGGATATGCAGGGAGTTGAGCGGGGTACCTCTTGGGTCCCTGGGGCCGCTGCTGTGAAGGGGCTCTGGTGTTGGGAGTGTGGCTGCCAGAGTGCCTCCTGAGTGGGAGGTTTCCCTTACAAAGTTTTAGATTTATAACCCCTGTAGGAAGCACCTTGATCTGTGTTTACTCAACCAGACCCTGTGGGTCATTGCCAGAGCAGACAGACAGGGACTGGGTGAGCCTTTGCCTTGGCTCAGCATGGACATCCTCATTGTCTGGGTCATATGATATGGACAGATTGACAAAGAGGGAGAAAGAACTGGGGAGAGTTTGTTGTTTATTCCAGTCAAAGCACTAGAAAGAGATTAGCTGGCCCCGAGTGTAATAATTAAAGTTTTACGTGTTGCTCTTTCCACAAGCAGGAGAATTCCCTGGATTCACCACCTCTTCAGTAAGGGGCAAGCTACAGGCAACAGCTTTTCCTCGTTTAGTCTTCTTTCCCATCTTAGGAGGGAGGAGTAAGGAGCTGATGAGCAGCACCTGGGACATCTTTGTCTAGACAGGACTGTTTGCTTTTTATGGGAGAAACTTTTTTGCAGGGTCTGTGTGTGTACAGTTCCTAATGCAACAGAAATGTCTCTTTGATGTAGAAGCCATACAAAGATATAACATTTAATTATAACTTACTATGATTTATAGCTTCTGAGGGGGAAAAAATGAATGCCAGAAGCTTATTGTTAAGGGAGGTCATCACGCAAGAGGGAGACTGCAGGGAAAAAGCTATCAGTTATCCCTTATTGTCTTTTGAGTAGAGTCTCCAAGTATTTGTCATCTTTTGCCTTAGAAGGAAACCACAGTGATCTCTTTCTGCTTATGAGATCTGGAATAGACACCTCTTTAACATCTTGGGCCATTAACAGGATAAGTAGAGCATAAACATCTATGCAGGCAAATGGAAGAGAAGGTAAGTAATTTCTAGTGAGACTTGGGGTGGTTGGTGTTTGTTTTAATTTGTGCCTTTGCATTTGAATGGGTTTTAACAGAACACTTTTAATTCTTCCACTGTAAATGTACTGGAGAGCATGTACACAGGGGTAAGGAGGTTTGGGGTGCTTTCTGTTCCTTTTGGTAGGTGCAAAACTGTGTTTTGGACCTTTTCACCATTGTGGGTTTCTTGTTTCCTGATCTCATCCTCCTTTGTGATTCATCCTTTAACAGGCTGTTCTGAGGCTATGGCTGAGTTTAACATTGTTTGATACCCTGTGTTGCAATGATGGCTTTCTGTTTGAGCACAGGCCTTCTGGCAACCATCAGCATAGATTCCCATCTTTGTTACCATCTCCATTTAGGTGCTGTGCTCTTGGCACGTGGGCACCAGCAGATGCCATCAAGTCTGAAGTGGCGTTTGGCATTGGTGTGCCAGTGCCCTTAAGAGGAGGGACTTTGTACAGAAGAGCCACAGCTCACAAACTGCCCATCTCAACTCATTTTGCTTGGCACTGAGCAGACTGGCTCCGTTCGGGGCGAGCAGGCGCCGTGCCATCGCAGCAGATGGGGCTGAGGGAGGGGAGCACTCGGGGAACCTTGTCCAACCACCAAGTGCCCGTGTCTGAGGGCAGGGTTTGCAGCCAGCAATGGATGGAATGGAATGGCTCCTTGTCCTCAGCTCCCAGCTCCGGTTTGAGCGGCTCAGTGATAGATTTCAGGATGTCAGTCCTGGTTTCAAAATGAGCTGTAGCTGTATTGCTCTTGACAAAATTATTCCAGCCTGAATGGCGCAGTTATGCAGCAGGGCCTGAGAACTGTAACCAACAGACTGGCAGAATTATGATCTTAATATTTTTGTGATGCCATCACCGGTATGCTCTGTTTAATATTTTGTAGCACATTCTCCATAGTAAGTTACCTGAAAAAAAGTTAGAAACTGTCTCACGGGTGGTAAAAAAATCACAAGCTAAATGCAAGGGTTGTTACAACCATTTCAAAATAGGAGCAAATATATGCAAACCTGAGTTTGTTTGTGGCACTGGTAGAAAAGGCAATGCTCAAAATTAAAACAGTATCCATAATTGCCTGTTTGTTTCTTACACCAGTCACAAAAATTGTATGCTTTTGAGGGAGAAGAGAAGTAAAGCATTTTGTGGAGCTGGTTGGCATGCCTGTGATCCAGCAGGGCTCCTGAATGTCCCCTTTTATCACCTGATAAAAGCCCTGAACTCACATTCTGAGTTATACGTTGTCTATTTAATAAAGTGATAAATACTCGAGGAATAAAAAGCCACTATTGATTCCAGGGTCTGCACTGCTGTGGGTATGTAAGCAATGAGGCACCCATTCAACAATAAGGCCAGTGAGTGCAAGACAAGAATTCCTCCCAACTTCATTGGGTAAATATTGCTTTACAAAAAGCACAACCATCCTAGAGGTATTGCATATTCTGGATAAATGGATAAAGCCATTTTGGCTTCCTGAACTGCTGTAAGAAAAAGCTTAATGTTAACACTGAGGCTGGAGTGGCAGGAACAGCAAACTAAAATCAAAAGAAAGCAAACAAGGTATAGACTGACTCGTGGTATATCTTTATGTCTTCATAGTTGTCACACAGGGCAGTTGTTATTCTCATCAAAACAGCAATTTAATGACATTAATATCACTCTGGTGGCATCATTTGTTTTCATGATGTTTTGTCACTTCAAGGAAGGTCATTTTTCATACCCTCACTCAAGTACCAAAGTAAATAGGATGACTATAATTTTTTTCTCCCAGGTTTTACTCTACAAAGTTTTCTTGAGAGATAGAAATACTTAAGGCCTGTCTGATACAGTTTTTTGATCTGTTTTGTCTGGTGTTTTGTTTCTTTTAATCGGCTCCCAAATGAGAATGTCGTTTGGGATGATGCAAAGAGCTTAAATATGATTTTTTTCCTCCCTCAGCAGGAGAGAGGAGACTTTATATCCATAAAGTTATATAGCACAGAAGTATTACTGCCCTGACAGTAATAAAGTTAGTTGGTAAAATTAGTCAAATTAGGTACAAATACATAGACTTAAGAGGAGGCTTTGCAATCACTGTAACGTCACGTTAAGTTGTGCCTGGAGTCAGTCTCTGCTGAAAACTCCGGGGAGCAATTTGGGGTGTCCCACTGCTGGCAGTGGTGTGGGCTCTCCCTGTGTGTCCCCAGCACTGTCCCTGCAGCCTCTGCCACACTTCCATGTACTAGAAAAGCACGGATATGCAGGTCCCACACTATAGGTAGTTCTCAGGAAAAAATACCAAATGTGAACAGTAATTAGATTTTGGGACCACTGGGGCCCTGAGGAGACCTTGGATCTTGTTTGGTTGGTGTCACTTGGCTTAATTCAGCAGTTTCATTTTGCAGTGTAGGCAGGTCTCTGGGGCTGATTGCATTGCAGGTACATAGGGCTTGGAATGAGGTTTTCAAAAATCCCCATATGATCTGTTCAGGCAGCAGAGATCAGCATCCTAATGCCCTAGACACCTGGCTTATTTTTTTCCTCTTCAGGGCAAAAGGATTTCAAATATTATCCTAAACCTCTGGCTACCTGTCAGAAAATACTTTCCTTGGGAAATACAGAGCAAAACCAAACTTTAACAAAGCTGCTGAATTTACTTTCAGCTTGGGGATTTACTGCAATACCCCTTACACAGGTCTTGCATCTTGTGTAGTGCAGAACCATTGATAACAGCAGCAAGGTGTTGACTGGGGATCTCTTTTCCTGTAATAATGGCAAGAAAAGGGAAAGCTGAGACCAGTTAGGGCAAAGAATACAATCCCATCTAAAAAACAAAAAACAAAAATCCAAACCTCTCCAGTTTTAATACTACTTTGATTTAAATGCATTGCAATGTAGCAGGAGAGCACCAACACATTGTGTAAGCCTTGCTGCCTGAATGGTAATTAATGCCCATCCACAGAAATATATTGATAATATGTTTAGCTTGCATAGTGAGAGCTATAGCATATTATTTTTAGGACGGGATTTTATTTTATTTTATTTTATTTTATTTTATTTTATTTTATTTTGGCCTTCAGAGTGGTGCTGCATATCGAGGTTTTATTTCCCTCAGCTATTCCATTACCAGAATGAAATGCCACCAGTTAATAGGATAGCAGAGTAAATGTCACAAGCTGAGGGGACCACAGGAATGTGTATTTGCCACATGTAGAAGCCGTCCTTTATTACAGCACCGTGTGGAATTTATGAGCATTGCCATAATATTCTAGATATGCCTCTCTGGTAATATCTGATATATATCAGTGCTAAAAGTCAGGATACTGCAAAATCAGCTCCCTCTTGCTCTCTGTACCTTTCTGAGGTGCGCTGAAGCTACGTAGCCCCAGTAATGCACTGTCAACTGAAGCAGGTAAAACCAGCCCCTGCATATTATTTATTGGCCTGTGAATGCAGATTGCAAACACACTTTATTACCTGCTAATTTACCACCCACTGGCTGAAGGATGGCCAAAGTCTACTATTTGTTTTATAGGAATTCATTATGCCATTAACCTTCCACTCCTGTAGGCCACGAGCAAGAATCTCCTCAGTTAAATCACTCCTGTAATAACGCAGCACACAAATGAAAACAATGATTTATTGCACCCCACAAAGTCTAATAAACATAAATTAGATCCTAATGCTCGGCGTGTTGCAGATGCTTGTGTGCACAACTAGTCACTCTTTCTGAAGACTGCTCTGGTCTCCTCTGAAGCACATCAGTTAAGATTCGTGCCCATTTTGGTGTTTGGGGTACCATTTTCACATCTTGCATTGCAGTAACAGGGACAACCATCCAAGGTGATGGGGTTCTGTATTTAGGTATTTTTTTTGTAAGGAGAAAGAAGAAAAAGAAAGCAGCAGTTTTCCCCTCTCCCTTCAGCTGTTACTGCTCTTCCATGTGGATGGCAGTGAAGGCACGACACGTATTCCAAGGGTGATCCAAAGAGACATTTATATCCCTCCTTCTCCCAGCCAAAGCAAAACTTTCTGCAAATTTTCTAGGGTTTCAATAAATGTTTTGTGACAGGGTACCTCTGCAGTGAGTGCAGCGTGACACTCTATCAGTGCTGTATTTTCTGCACCTTTCTGATAGCCTAAAAAAAAATCTCTTCCTACCCGTTTCAAGCATTGCCAATTAAAAAAAAAAAATCCTTTGCAGTGTGTGACATTCACCTTGATACCGGTGACATTCAGAGAGCCTGCTGATTTTTAAGCTAGTGATTAAGAACTGTCTGAAATAGTTTCACACATGGTTTGTAAATCCTCAGTCAGAGCTTTTCCATCAGTGCCGCTGTGAAATATTCCTCCTTGGCTTTGCAGATGTATTAACAAATTCCTTTGCAGGAACTCTGCCTTGAAAATGAAATAATCTTTTTCTTCTTGTAAACATTTATTTTCTATAAATACAAGAGCTGCTAGCCGATGCCTATAATGTGGCACAATTTAGGTGGAGGTCAGCTTAGAACATGATCAAAGTAAACTAAAAATCCAGAAGTTCTCCCCCTTCAGAAAATTCAGTAGTTCCTCTTGCTTAGAGCATGAAATACAAAGGTGTAAATGATCTGATCAGAATGGCAATGTCTTTTTACACAACTTCAATTGATCACATAAAGCAGCAATTGACATGGTAGTCTCTGTCCTGCTTAATAAATGCTGTATGTCTGAAAGGGTTGGAGAAAATCAGGACATTTATTCTGTTTGTTTCCAGAATAGAATTAATACAGCTGATTTACATCCTTATGACAGTTTGTATCTAATGGGGGGTGAAGGGGAGAAGAACCAGTGTTGAACTCCTCTGAATCTCCAGTCTAAGTGACTGCCATCATGCTAATCCGATTTTTTTTTTTTTTAGCTATGGAGTTGGATTTCAAAATAAGAAGAAAGAGAAAACTGCAAGGAGTTTGTGCAGTCACGACTGCAAGCAGCAGCAATCCCAGTGTGCCCTGACCTGTAGGGAGGCTGTTGTCTGGAAGGTAGGCAGCATCTCATAAAGACACTTCCATTTGGCTGAGTTGCTAAATGAAAGCTCCTCTCTTGAGGGCTCATTTTGCAAGTCTCCTCAAAACTGTTCCCAGTAGCACACAACTGAAGGCAAGGTGCAGCCCTGTTAACCTTGTGGAGGGAGGCAGAGGATGGCAGTGTCATTCATTGAGCACTCCCATGGGCACTGGGCACTTCAGTCTGTATGGCTTGCTCCGAATCCCAGCTAACAGAGCACGTCTTGGTTTGTAGTTTGGGTCAGAGTTTGGCTTAAAAGTTTTGGTTAGCAGCTCTAAATGACAATAATTACCCATTTCTATTCCTGCCAGTAGGGCTGAATGGTATGTTCAGAAGTAACATCCAAGGAGCTCAGAGGACAAGTGCCTTGGGCAGCTGCACAGCTGTGCCCAGAGATTTCCTTGGAATAAGTGCACTTCTAGATCATTTGGTAGGGAATAATCCAGTTTCATGTGCTTGAGGGGGAGGAAACTACTTCAGTTAAGAGCCTCTTTGTTCTTAGTCTGATCAACTTACGTTCATTGTGTAGCTTAACATTGTTTATTTATTATAAGTGGGACTCAGCCACTGTGATCCAAGTATTAATAAAATTCGTGTTTACTCCTTTATCTGAAAAAATAGAGATGGTCAGTAGCACAACTGCAATATTTCATATCAGATCCTGAGTCAGGGTCACAGCTGAGTTGTTGAAAGACTCCTTTGTTCTTTTGGTTGCCTGATTTTCAGAGAAAAAGGTTTTGCACTCACACATTCTCTTCTTTCTCCTGCCCCACTCATCCAGCACTTCTTGTTAACTTCTGTATTTATTGGCCTGTTTCAGGCAAACCTGGCAGCTCTGCCTGAGCTGGGGTCTCATAGCTGTGAAGTGCCAGTGGTTTTCATTAAAATCACTGTTTTGGCGTGTGCTGTGGTGTGCCTTTGGTGAAGGTGGAAACATTCCTTGTTCAGCCTGCCAGCAGTCTGAGTATGGCTCTGGGCACAGTGTGTGTGTCTGGCAAGGGAAGGAGCAAGTAAAGGTGCACAGAAGAAGCTGAGGACCATTTGGAGGTCCTCCTAGGAAAAAGGGAAGTGGATGTTTGTTTGTCATGATAGAGGAGGAGTTGGGAAGGGTGGGAGCCGCAGGTGAGGTTGGAGGCAAATCAGCTCGATTTGCAGTAGTAACTGGGTTAGCAGTTTACAGACAGGGTAGAAGATGGATGTCTCAGATGTGCAGGAAATCAGGCTTCATTAGCTCTGCTCCTTGCAGAAAAACATATTATTAATTGCCTTTGGTCTCCAGGGGAACCACTAGCCTCGTTTGAAACTCTGCTGCTGCTTATTGTCTGAGTGCTGAGGCATGCTCTGAACAGAGGGATGTCTTTGATGCTGATAGATCAAACTCTGCACTGAAATCTGCTGAGATGAGGAAGCCTGAATCAGCAAAGCCAGCTTTTAAGAAAACAGAGATGCCTCTGTGGAATAAAGAAACCAGTGCTGCCAGAGACTGGAAATATGAAGTCCGTGCTCTTTAAAGCTCAGCACTCTCTGGGGCCCAGCCAGCAGCCTGGAGGACAGAGGAGAAATTACTTGAGGATTTCCATCCAAGGAGGAAAAGAGCCCTAAGTGGCTGTGTGTAGGAGTGCAAGGACAGCCTGATAGGATGTGTGGTTAATGCCTGTTCCCATGCTTGCAGGCTTGGAATACACAAAGCAGCAGCATTAGCAAGTGCTCTACAGTGATAGGAAAAATTGCCTGGGACTTTCTTTTCCAATAACTCCTAACACATGTTGAACCTGTATATTTAGTTTGAGACTTTCCACCTGTCCTTTTGGGTAAGAATTCTGACACCCAGAACTGTGTTCTGCACAGATGAAGTCTAAGTCATAGGTTTGTTTAATCTCTTAAATCTCTTACTGCAAAGATCTGGAAGAGGGCAGAAAAAAATCTGCATCACTATTGGAGAAATAGTTCCCAGCTCTGATTTTGTTCTTCAGCTCACATCCTTCTTCTCTTTGCCTTTTTTCTTTCACTGTAATAACCCAATACAGGTCTGGTTATTACTTGCAAAGGTAGCTAGTTTGTAGGTGTGCCTGCTGAAGGTGTGTGACCTAAATGATTAGATGCTGCTAATTTACTGGGAAACACATTTACATGCATGAGCCCATCCCCTGTGCCTCTCCAGAGGAGTATGGTACACGTATCTCTGTGAGGTCCTCTGGGTCTTCTGTGATGCCTTGGGAGGGCTGACCTGGAACAGAGACTGGACAGAGCTGGAGAATAAAGTAGGTATTTATTAAAAGACCTTTGGGATAACACCTTGGGCAGGACAAGAGCCTGGCTAGGGCTACACCCAAGGTGGACCCAAAATGGTCACAAAATGGACAACTGGTCACGAGATCTCACACTTTTATAAGTTTTGGTCCATTTGCATGTTGGGGTTAATTGTCTAATTACAGCTCCAGGTTGTGAGGTCTCATCCTTCTTGTTTTCTCTCTTCAGCCCACTGTTGTTTGTGCTTTTGGGCCTGAAAGTTGTACCCATTGTCCTTGGTCTCCAGCAGGAGGAGGATTTGTTTTGTCTCCCTGCTCTGTGAAGGGAGCTGACTGACACTGAATGGGAGGCTCAGAACTGCACCCCTGGGCAGCACAGAATCTGAAAACCATGAAAGCTCAAACTTAGGGCATCAGTGAAATCTTCAACTGGGTGGGCTCTGGTTTGATGCTGTAAGCTTGTGATGCAGTCATCCAAACCCCAGACAAGCTTTGCACAGCAACTGCAGCGTCCACTTCTCATGCTGCCTCTAAAGGAACAGTTTGAGCAGAAGCAATAGCACACAAGTGGAATTTGGTTTGGACCACTACTCTCTTTTACAGAATTCCTGTAACAGGAGATTATTTTGGAAGGAATGTCTAGACCAAGGCATAAAGTTTATACTACATGTACAGAGCAACAGGTGACAGATTGGCTTTCTTAATGGATTGGGTTTTAACGCAGTGCAGTTGATAATGCCATTTAAATTTTAGTTGCTTTGTCATAATTGTGAAACTGGAGAGGTCTCGATTATATGGCAGTATAATTACATGTTCTAGAAATGTCTGGGCATCCACTTAGTGCCACGGTCTGGTTGACAAGGTGGTGATTGGTCAGAGGTTGGACTTGATGATGTTAGAGGTCATTTCCAGTCTAAGTGGTTCTGTGTGGTAATAGCTTAGAGGCAAAAGAAATTTGGGAAGATTATTCAGTGCAATACTTATTTTGTGGAAACTTTAGAAAGGCATTAAAACAGACAAGTACATTAACAAACTTAAAATAAGCTTTTTATTACTTAATATTTTTTCACCGAAATTCAAAGCTTTGGCACTCTAAGTAAAGCAGAAAGTGGAAATCTCAGCAGCGCTGCATTAATTTTTCAAGCCCTAATGTGCCAGACAGGGAATAAGTTATTACATCTGTTGCCCTCTGGGAGGAAGAATGAAAAGCACAAAAATGATTCTTCGCTGTTAGGAGGGAATAACTGAATAATAGCTGATATAAGCAGCGGCGTTGCTGCAGAAAGGCTTACAGCAAGCTTGTGTGTCATCATTAGGAGTGAACATTTCTCTGTATAACTAGTGTAGCAAGATTAGGAAACATGGCAGGGCTTATTTGTTCTTCTCATGGGGCCCTTTACAATTATGGGGGAATTTCAAGCCAGCGCCTTGTGTGCAGCTGCTGATGATCTGTGTGAGACGCTCCTTTTTTCACGTTGAGTTCTCAGCCCGCAGACATCCCTTTCAGGATCCACTGGCAGAAATACAGTTGTCCATGGCAAGTTTATGAGAGCAATATGGCACTTCAAGCTGTGGTGCCTCTAGGCAGGTTAGGGATTTGTTTGCCACAAGCCTGGCTCTTGGGCGGGCTCCTGGAGATAATGAACTGAGTCTGTAAAATCCTCATCCCTCTGACAGGCAGAAACATTTGCTGAGTTCTTTGGTGACTTGCTTTCCAAGGGAGAGCCCTGGAGGCTTCTTATTAATGATTGCCTTCTCTGTAAATACACTCATAAAGCTTTTAAAGTATTGTGATTACATGGGAAATAAACAATGATAACCCCAGAGGAAAAAATGAGAATTACTTGTGTGTCCATGCGCTCACCTGGGAATGAAGGTACCAAAGCACCATCCCCATGCTTCACTGGTGCCTCAAGCTAAAGTATCTCAGTCTTTTGTCATCCCCAAGAGGTATGGAAGGCTTCAGTAACAGGGCATGGAGCCAAGGAAGAAGAACAACGTGGATTTTTAGAAGGCTCTTTATCTGCCCGTCTCCTTGGAACATCAGATACTACAGCAGCACGTGGATCCAGCAAGGCACACGGACAAAAGGGATGAAAGCACTTCAGGCCTTCTCAAATCAATGTCCTTTGTTGAAAAGAGTATTAGAATGCAATGTATAGATTTTATCCTCACCTCTGATCGATCTGGGTGTAGCCTTACGTGACATGCCTTGTTGTGGGGGCCGGGCCAAAGCAAGCTCATTTCACCCCACGGAGCCACCTGCACTGAGGGTGTTCCTGCACATTTCTCTGCTCTGAACTGAGCTGATACTGTTCCTCTGGCTTGATCCTGCCTTGTCGGGGGTTCATCTGAGCTCTGAGGTGCAGCAGGCTGTGACAATTTGCCGTGCTGCAGGATGTAATGCATAAACAAGGGCTGTTTTAAGGCTGACGTGAGCTAATAGAGGAATAAGTGCAAGCTAAACCTTATGGAAACATTCTGTCCCTGATTTATTGCAAACACCATCTAAGTGTATTTGTGTATTGAGGCAGACTAGGGGTAGTCCTCTACAAGTTCCCTGCAAGCGTTCTTTAATTTTCTTAATGCTTTTATTTGCATTGAGCAATGCCAGGGCAGGTATCAGTATGTGGATTTAGCTGAAATCAGCCTTTTTTAAACGTGGTTCACCACTCTATTTAATTAAGGGCTGCTGGAAAGCTTCCATCTCTTCTGTATAGACTAGCTATGCCTTGAGCCTTATGTAGCTGATTTTAGCAGATTGTCACTAAATCATGGCAGGTCATGTGCTGACATAACTTATATCAGCATTGTCCTTGAAAAGCCATGGCTGTGACACGGTTGGGAGTGAGGAATCTTCCTGGCCACGAGCACCTTACACAGCTCTGACGGTGTGTGACAGTGGTGTACCCAAGGTGAAATCATCTGTCTGTAAATGCAGAATGAGCATGTGCCTCTATTTTGTTTGTTTTGTGTAAACATACATAAAGAAAAAAAAAACCCAAAAAAAACCAACAAAAAACCCCAAAACAATTAATACCTCTGCCTCTGTTAGTTAGTAAATAGCCCTACATATGGGACTACACATCAAAGCCCCAGACTGTGCACAAATTAGTCTTTGATTCTTGAGATCTGTCTACCTTGAGAGGGGAACTGTAGTCAGAGGCATCCAACAGCTCGGGAAAGGCAAGATCTGCAAGTGTTAAGAGTAAGCCAATTATAAAAAGGGGAAGGTTTTCCATTGTGAAGGGTAATCTGTCTCAGAGGTAGATTAGCGCTGACATATCCCCTTTAGACAAGGAGCTGGGAACTGACAGCCATTTGGAATTATGTCTGGAAGTGCTGTCAACACCCACACGTCATGAGGAGAAAGAAACGTGGTCTCTTGGCTGCCTGCAGTTGCAGCCATCTGTTTGGATGGCACATTGCTGCTCTGGGGTTGGTTGGAGTAGTTCACTAGGACTTCATGGGTGCCAAGCAGCAGGAGCTTGAAAAGAGCAGACTGTGTGGCTCAGCACACGCTGCAGCTTTCATTAGGAGCCCTCATTCTGCATGACTGCAGCAGCGTCACCGACAGTCCTGGGTTTGCTGACATGGGGATGATGCCCACGTGTCACAGCAAAGGAGCAGAGACAAACAAAGCAGATTTTCAGGGACTTTGTACCTGCCGAGATGCAGTGCAACGGGCACCTCAAACTTAAATTAGTGTGAGGCAATCCAAATGTCCTTAGGAGAGCCATCTCCTGAGATTTCTAGATGAATAGGAAAAAATCACTGCCTTTTCACCACCCACTGAATCAGCTGGAATTTATGACATGAAATTGCTCATTCAAGTCCAGAATGGGAGAAGTCAGTCAGAATACCTAATTACATGGTTATTGAATATGGACAGAGAACTCTTTTAAAAAAATAAAATGTAACTGTGCCACAGAAGTGGAGAGATCTGCATAGCTGGGAGGCAATGCAGCTGTAAGGAATTTTATTTATATGCTGTGTGTTTCACTTACAGTTTTGTTCTACACTTAACAACAAAATTATATCACTTTAAGAGAAAAACAGCCAGTGATGATTATTTCACCAGGTATTCAATATTTTAATTCTGATTCTTATCTTGCTTATCTTTTTTTTTTTTTTTCATTTTTCCTGAAATGCTTTTCAGAAAAAAAGGAAATGCAGCAATTTTGTACCTAAAGGAAGCAACAGTACAGATATCACCTTTAGCCAGAAGTGCAGTCATTGCATCACTGCTGCTCTCATTTGTGTTGTTGGGGAAGGATTGTATTAGAGGCTTTTATGGTTAATGTCTAACCCCACAGATTTCTGGAGATGCACCTTGCTGCCTCTGTAAGACAGACACAACATGTTTTCACTGAGACATTGTAGGTGATGTTGGACACAGATCTTCCCTTTGCCAAAAGACTTTGTTTTAAAGTGTCTTTTTTTTCCTTTTAACTAGAGAAAATTGTACACACTGCTCAATCCTTCCTTGTTCTGAAGTAAGTATTACATTCAGGCTTTCTGTCAAAGATCTGTTGTCTGTCTTTTTTTCCCTAAGAAGCCCAGTTGCTTCTGGCATGTAACTGTCTTCACTCCTGTATTTTTAAAAACATGTCTACCTTTTCATTTCATTTCATTTTTTTAATAATTTCCTTCATTTCCTGTATCACTGATTTTTAACACAAACGTGCTGGTGGCTGCATAATGCCACCACCAACTCCCAAAGGAGTACTAGTATAGTGCCTTCCAAAGAATTATTGCATCTATTCTTTTGGCCCTTTCCCAGCATTACCTGTCAGAGTTTTCTGAGGTTGCTTGTTGAAGCAAATCCTCTCTACTTCTCCCATTTCCAAGAACCTTTTACCCTTGAGGAGACAAACGATGACATTGCCGTGTCACTAATCTTGCCGATTTTCACAGTGTTTGATAAACACTTTGGAACAGATTTCATCACATCCAGCAGATTTAATGCTTCTTTAGATAAGGCAAGTGCCTAACAGTAACACTTTCCTCAGTCAATTCAACTACAAGTAAATGCTGTGTGTGATTATAGGATTAAATCTGAAGCAAAAGCCTGGTTTTGTAAGCAGTTAAAAATCTCTTGTTGAAGCTCTTCTTTCTCTCGCTTGCTGTAGAAAAGGGACTCATTTTTCCTTGACAGGTTTTCAGTTATAAAAATTGATTGTATGCGTAAAAAAACCAGGTTCTTGGGAGAGCTTTAATTTCTTCTTGAAAGGATCATTTTTTTAAATGGAAGTGCACTTGATTTTGGAAAATTTCAATTTTATTTATTCCAAATCTCCCTGCAAATCTATTTTTCTGCTCAATCCATTTTTCCTTTTCCTACTCGTGAAAGTTGCCATAGCTACCCGTAACTTGCTGATTTTTTTTTTATTCCCCCAATTAAATCTCAGTAGTTATGAAGAAAGATGTTGTTACTTGCAGCAATAAGGGGTTTTTTCTTCAGCCCCTCACCCTCTTGTTGATTGTGTCTATTTAAGCAGCAATGTTTCTCTGACCCTTGGTTGATGCCTGGAGCCTCAGATGTGAGATTCCATACTCAGAAATGACCACAGTGGGCAGTAATGTCTGTCTGGGAGATGGTAGAGCTTGGAATCTGTGATGCCCAGCACGCTCCATGAGGCTCTGAGGAGGCATTCCTATCTCCTCATGGGATTTAACACTGGACAGAGACCTCAAAGCTGCTCCTCAGCAGCTGCAGTGACTGAAATGCCCAAACATTCAAAAAGGGGAGGAAGCAGGATTTGGAGAACTCCCAGCCAGTCCCTCTGGAAGCTCTGGAGTGGCTCACCCAAGCAGCCACTTGCCTTGTGCTAGGTTCTGTACTGCACAGGTGGTCTTGCTCCTTGTCCTCCCCGACTTTTTATGCAAGTGGGATACCCATTCACAGGGAAAGGCAGTTCAGTGTAGCAGGGAAGTAGAGCTCAAGGTGAGGTTAAAATCCACCTGCTGCCCTTGGCTGATTTTCTTCCATAAGCCTGAGAGCCAAGAACTTTGCTATTGATCCCATTGAATGAAGTGAACAAGAATTTTAGTATTTCTTCAGAGAAAAGAAAACCACAGCAATTCGACTCTCTTTCCTCTCAGACAGTTCCATTTTTAATTCAATAGCTGAAGCAAACAAAAAGCCTTCCTTACACAGTTTAGTGATCACATATCACACCAAGCATAGCCCAAAACACTGTTGGAGTGGCTTCCTAAAACTTACCAGACTTCCCAAGTCATGATTTACCCTGGCACTCCCTTGAAATTTCCAGCAGTGAGTCAAACTTGCTGTATTCTTTTTCTGTGGAAATGGAGCAGGAGCACTCAAGAAATCATCTCATTTGCCTCAGCTGATGAACAGATGAGGCAAATACCATCCCAAACTCTAGAGCTGGTGCAGAACCCACACAGGGTAAGAGTTTCAGTCCGAGTCCAGTGTTTTGAGGACACTGCACAGCAAGGCAGGATTTGAGGGCTGTGTCACTGCCTCTGGGGCTGTCTGGGTGCCACTGATTATTATATGAATATTTCTATGACACATTTCTCTGGAAAGTGCAAAGACATCATATATTCCTCCCTGTGAGGGAGCTGAGGCCCTGGCTGGTGCAAGTTGCCCAAAGCAGCTGTGGCTGCCCCATCCCTGAAAGGGTTCCAGGCCAGGTTGGATGGGGCTTGGAGCAACCTGGGATACTGAAAGGTGTCCTTGCCCATGGCAGGGAGGTGGAATGAGATGAGCTTTCAAGGGCCTTTCTGACCCAAATCTCTCTGTGGTTCCAGATTCTATAAACAAATGTTGCTTTAGAAGTGCCCACCGTGGTTCCCAGTGTGCTGTGCTGTGGGCAAAACCAACACAGACCACATTTCCAGACATGTTTTGTGTATACAGAGGTGCAAAGGATGGGCAGACAAACACGTGGCTGTACCAGCATTCGATTTGGCAGCTCTTACTTCAATTAAAAAAAAAAAATAATAATTCATGTATGTGGGGTGCTTCATAAAGCAGTATCCAAGTAGTCTTGGCTGTAGCTTGATCTACAACAAACGCAGCTTTTAGAAATGTTTTCAGTGCTTACAGTATATGCAGCAGCATCTAAAGCCCCTTGGAAGGTGTAGGTTGCTGGTGTAAAGGGACCTTTCTGAAAAATATGTGGTATTTTCTTCGTGGGAGATGAAATAACTCACAAAAATAATGGGATTACATCCTTTTATGTAATTTTAAGGAAAGTGAAGTCAGTTTTGTAGTAAACGTTCTGGGCAAGGATTGCATCTGTTTAAAATGATGGTTTGTTTTAATGGGTTTTTTTTCACATTGTCTTGCAGGTACCCAAGGGACACCCTTCCTTAGGTGAGGAGAGCACCTCCATTCCGTTTGTGTTGGACTTCCCTGGTAAGCAGAAAACACAGTTTTCAGTTCACTGGAACAAATGCAGACATGTTATTAAAGCTGAATATTTGAATTAAGCAGTTCTGGAAGTAAATGCAAGCTGAAAAACACACATCCCAAATTTAAAATGCCAGTAGCAACACTATTGTTATTTATCTGTTTTTCCTAGAATTATTTTCCATTCTTCAAATGTGACAGGCTAAAGTGTGTGGCCTGGAATCTAGTTTTGCCAAATTTAAAGGACATGAGAATCTCAACATTGCCATAGTGAAATTTGGTACTATTTCATCCCTTTGCTCACATGGTTTGTCACTATTTAATTTGGGAAACTGCCTGATCCCTTTTCTCTGATATCTATTTTCACCATCTTCATATCTTCAGGGGAAAAAGAAAAAAAAGTGTGTAAGACTTTTTCAAATAAGTAAGCCTTGTAGGGTTTTGGGAATCTCAGCTTACCCTTTAGATGTTTGACAGGCTGGAGAATATATTCATGTATAACAACAAAAGGAAATGATGATACATCTTCTCTCCTCTGAAATACTGTCTGCTTAAAATGAGACTTTTAAAATGAACACTGGAAAGAAGCCCTTGTAAAAAGCTTATTTTCTTTTGACAAGGTATAAAGTTGCTTTCTCTATTTCTTTCTTCAAGAAAAAGGAACAAATTCAATTTTTTTTTCCTGTTTAGGCTAATTTGAGGTGGAGTAGAAGGAATACAATGGCTTAATTATTTGCATGGTAATTTTTGCTTTTCTGCAGGAGAGTGAACATGTGTATATGAAAGCCTTTATTAATAATTCCCAGGTGTGTGGCAGAAACACAATCTGCGTCAGTCAAATTTCCAAGTTATTTGTTTCATTACATGCAATATAATTGCATTTTTTCCTTCTGGTTTCAAGAGCTGAATGTTGTACTGCACTGCTTTGTACTAGATGCTACAGAAGAGATGTAATTGAGCTTCAGTAAGTGAATTTTGAAGCTGTTGTGGAACATCAGTTTGCCCAGCTACGCCAATGCCTTTCTAGAGAGTGGCTGTGAAATTTGGGTCTCGCTCTGGATTTTGAGTTGAAAGACATTGGCTCTAACATTTTTTGGTCAAGTTGTCCTTTCAAGGGCACTGCCAGGAAAGCTGAAGTCATAGATGTGGGGCAGCAATCCCACCTGTGCAGGTGTGCCTTTGTTTCTCTGCCTGAAGGAAAGCAGGGAGAATGCAAACAATGCCCAGGGCTGCGAAAATAAAATCCCTTCCCTGGAGAAGAGCCAGACACCACAGGTGACCAACAGCCTGGCCTGCCTTGTGAGGGCCTCTCTTTCTGCCACCACAAACAGGTGCTTAATTGGGACAGGATCATCAAGGTCAGAAGGCTGTTGGTTTTTTTCAGACAGATCTGGGTGAGTGGTTGCCAGGCTGGAATTACCCTCACCAGCTTCACCTGGCCCTCTCTGCCTAGAGCTGCACCCATCAGCCACACAAGGTTCTTTAAGCTCCAGCCTGAAGGTTCAGGTTTGGGTAGAACTGGTTTAAGGATATCTGCTCCCTGTCCTTTGCTGAGTTATTGTTTGGATTTCCTGGACTGACTTGGCCAAGGATGGGTTTTGTTGCTGTCATCATCCTGGATTGGGAGCCCCACCGGTGAGGTCAGTTTGGTTTTAAGAACAGAGCAATGGAGTGACTTAATGTGAGCTGTGATTCTCTGAAGCACTAAGCAGGAAAAATGTGTATTGCCTCTTTCAGAGTGCTTAGATTTTAAACCTGTGCTCGGAATTTAGCGGGCTTACTTGGTAACTGTTAGCTGGCACTTCAGCAGGTGCTATAGCACAGCTGTCTATCTTCAGTGAAACATGAACCATCTGAAATTTTGTAGTGGATTCAAATGAAGTGTGGTCAAGTGATACATTACCATGGGAGGTGTAATGGCTTACTATTTCATGGTAATTTTTGTGTGTATGGGAAAGTCAAAGGATCTAGTACCTTGCACGATGTTTATTTCTTCTGAAACAGTTGTAAGCCTAGCATGTGCAGATTCAATTCACCACCTACTTAAATGAATCAGATTTGGTAGGAAACTTGCTGAGCTTGCTCTTCTAAGAGCTGTGTGAGTGTAAAATGTCAGGAGACTACAATTCCCTTATTTCTGAATGAGTGGGGCATGCACTGTTTTTCCTAGGGAGGGGTAGAGTCTTCAGAGAGACTTTTTAAATGCCCAGGCTGTGCTGGCACACCCTGCCTAGCTTTTTGTTTGAAAGCTCAATTACTGCTCATATTTCCAGATCATAACTTGCATCTGCTGTGAAACTCTGTGTGTTGGGATGGTGTTGGATGCTCGTTGTTAGTTCTGGGTGCTCTGGGAGGTGGCGGGACAACAGCAATGTGGAGTTTTGCCTTACAGCCATCTCTACAAGAGAGTTAATATTTCAACCCTCACGGGTGCACCTGCTCAGCTACTGTTTGTGAGCAAAGGGGCACTCAGGGCTCGCAGTAGGATTCTGAGAGGATGCGCACATACAAAAGGGTTTTTTTTAATACTAGTTTTGAAAGCAAGTTTCTAGGGACGATCCTTGCACGTCGTTCTCTGGTTTCTTTTGTCAGGCCCAAGACTTGATCCTAGCTGATACTGAGAGAGGAGCCTGTAAATACCTACTTCTTTCTGCTGAAGGCAGTTTACTCTTCATAGTAAGCTTCAAGCTTCCTGTGATTTGAACGACGTTCCTTTCTAACCAGGCTGGCTTTCCCTCACAAAAAAAAAAAAAAAAAAAAAAAAAAAAAAAAAAAAAAAAAAAAAAAAAAAGTCCCATTGGCTCCTACAGCCATTGGACTTGCATTGGTGTCCTCAAGTGGTTTACTGTAAAAACAAAATTCATACAAAGATCCCACATAAAAAAAGATCCACTTGCAAGGAGCTGTATTGATGGTCCTTTGATTTGTCTGTTGTGTTTTTGAGATGTAGCTTTTTTTGACATTTTAGCTGCCTGTTATGCCATGATGTAAAGCACAGTGACAGCTATATTTACACTAGCTGTAAATCTGGTTCTGTAAACACCAGATGAAACTGAAACTTGGACACAGGCATATTCCCAAACTGTCACTACTGTGACAACACAGTTCTGTCCAGAAATGCAATGAAACTGGTTTAAATCTGCAGGGGGTGTTTAAGAACCTTGGCTAGAAAACTGAAGGGATGTGATGCACCTTACACCAGGTCTTAGTATTTTTTGATGTTTCAATATATGGATGGATGGATGGATGGATGGATCCACACCAGAATCATCACTGTCACTGGAGAGAGAGAAAACCACAAGGGAAAAGCTGTAAGAGAGTAGGATTTGGGAGAGGTGAGAGGGACATGTTGTTCTCTAGTGGTTTGTTCCATAGGCTGTGACTAATACAACAGAATTCTCCTAGAGACTGGTTGGAAGATGTTTTCAGTTTAACTTTCTGAGCAAGCTGAGGCTGCATGCTCACACTTTTCTATCCACCTGCTCACAAACACTGAGACATGACCTTGAGTAGGCTGGGTGGGATTTCTCCCACATGCCAGAGACAAGGAAGGCCAGCTCTTGAATATGCATTGCATCCCTGGGTTCCTTTTGATTGCCAGCTCATAAAATCACATATTCCTTAGTAATGAATAAATTATACTGATCTGAATAAATGATACTCTTTCAGCTCAAGGCCCTTCAGCTATGAAGGGTAATGGGCTGGCAAGGAACCATTCCTTCTAGAAATGGTGCAGGATAGGGCTAGACTAGCTAAACCAGGCTTCTGGCAGGGTGTGGAAAGGAAAGCAGTACTGGTTTCAGGAAGTGCACACCTTCTTGGTGGTAAAGTGTGTTCCACATACACCTCCCAAATTCGTTGTAGGGGAATCAAGCACATCCAGCCCTGGTTTCTCAGCCCTCCAGCACAGCCTTGCTGTCATGCTGCTACCCTTGAAAAGCTGTCAGTCAGGGAAGGGCTTGCCTGTGAGGGAGGTTAAGAATCAAGTTGTCAGTGCACATTGCCCTGGTGGTTGGGGGTCTGGGTTTGGTACCATGATCTGTTGCTCAGCATCTGCTCAAGGCTTGTGCTCCCCAGCAGCAGCCAAGTGACTTGAAAAACACTTGGTAAACTGTTCAGGCAATGATTAAGCTCAGTCAAACCTGTGATGATTTGTGAAGCGGGAGGGGGGCATTGCAGTGTTGTGTCTGCCTGCTGAGAATGAAGTCAGAGATTTGGATGCAGGAAAGATAAACTACACAGCATAAATAAAACATTTTGGGATGTGGCAGACCAAGGGTTGTAGAGGTCAGGAAGCACAAACAACTTATTTGACACCTGAAGCATTAAAATTGACTACTGTTGAGTTTTAAGGGGCCATTTCCCCTTTTGTTCTTACATTGTCCTGCTTTGTTGACATTCCTTAATCTCTAGTAAATTTTACTGCATGCAACAGAAAAATTCAGACTCCTGCAAAAGGGCTCCAAGAGGGCTTTTTTTAAGGCCATGGTTCATTTAGTTTGGGTGGTGGTGGTGGTTTTGGTTTCCACCCTCCTGCCCCAGATGGTTGTAGTGCTATGGAAGTGATGGACATTCTGTAGTGAATGCATGTAAGGGCATCAAAGGTTGTAAGTCATTAGATTGGAGGATCAGGAAAAAATGCTTGAAGGGAAATGCCTGCTAAATAACACAAACATCAACAAATATAATCTTTCAAGTGAAGAAAACAACTTTTTCATCTGAAATAATGGTTACAGAAAATTACTCCTCTTTAATAGGATATTGGGGGGATGAGCAAATAACAGGAAACATGGAAAAAACAACGGGGGCTCTTCAGAAATGAGTGAGTTAGGGTCACAATGGCCAGATCCCAGCATCAATTGCACCCATCTGGAAAGTCTTGTACCTTTGTGAGGATTAAGAAACACCTCCTTGGGTGATTTCATGAGTGTGTATTTAAGTGACTCAAACTTTCCTATAGCCCTTCTTGTACAAATTCTGGGATCTAGTGGGAGTTCCATATGCTTTTTTATCTTATAATGGATATTTAAATCAGAAATTTAGTATCTTTTTTGCTGTTTTTAATCCAATTCTTCTCGCAGCAAAAGTCAGGAGCAAAAGTAATCACTTTCAGGGAAAAGTACAAATTTATTTTTTTGGAACATTAACTTCAAGTGCCATAAATATAATAGCTGTACAAAATAACTGTTAAGGGATCTTTATAAGCAAATGTAAAATCAGATTTTTCTTGGATGCGTTTTTTTCTTTGATAGAGTTTCTTAAGATACTTTAACATCTCACAAAACTTTACACATAATACCTATTCACTATATTGCTGAGAAGTTTGGTGTTTAAAGAGATTCCATGTAAGAATGGGATAGAGACTTTGGTGCCTTAGGTGAAGTACTGTGCTGTTGAATCATTTAGAATAGAATAAAATTTGGGATTGAGAAATACTATTCCCTGTGAGAAAACATACTTCAGAGCCTTTTGGGGTTTAATGTTCAGTCTGAGTTTTTCTGGGCCAGGTTGCTCTTGAATTTTGTGGTGGCAATAGGGTGTGTTGCACATTAAATGGGTTGACAATAAAAGCAGAAAAATAATTGTGCCCAGCTGGCATCTTGGCAGACTTAGAACACTGATCCATCTTTCGTGGCTGCAATCTTACTTGTGACAAATATCAGAGTTCATTACTGCTTTAATTCCAAAAGAGTTATAGCTGCCTGGCAAGTGCTTCCCTGTTGTCATTCCAAATCCACGTGAGGGGACCGCTGTCAGTGCAGCTAAAATGAAATTAATGCAGGGTTTTTTTGCTTTATTTTTTATATATTTACCAATGCTTTGCTTGTGGTCAGTGAGTATTAATGAGTTACACGTTGTGCCTTGTTGATTCTCCATCCAGTGAGCCCAGACTCTCTTGCTCCCATTCATGCCAGGGGGGTGTTGTGTCACATCGTTTCCCAATTAAGTGGCCCATCTTTCACCCTTGTTAATTAAATGAAGGGAACAAGCCAACCTCACTAGTTGTGTGGGCTTTTTTACTTTGTTTCATGTTCTCTAGCTGTCAAAATGTTCATTACTCACACACTGAGCTTTTGTTGCAGAATTCCTCTCGTGACTCCCCTCTGTGCATCTTTAACAATTGAAGGGTTGGGGTAAGATGTTCAAGAATGTGCAGCTTCCATGTAAGACAGGCTAAAAATCTATCTCCAGTATGAGGATGTTCTAAAAGAGATCACATTGTAGCTGGGCTTTTGGAGATGAGCCAGAAATAGTAGATGGCCTAGTGTTTTCTTTCCACTGTTTTTCCATTAGTGCTTGCTAAGAAATATACCAGTTCTGGAGGATGCTGAGTCTGAGTGCTGCAGTTATTGATTGGTTAACAATCAAAAGCAATTCCTGATTGAAGTTCTGGGTTGTATTACTAATTCATTATCTACCACAAGTGTGGATTTAAGAGTGGTTACCCCATTAACATCTCAATTAATGCAGCACTTGCTTCCACTTATTAAACTGCAAAGTCAATAACGTAGGCCACTCCTGCCTGTTGTATCCATGTTTTCTGGTCCAAAGTACATTGGAATAAGCTAAAATCTGATGCTGTGTATATCTGGACTAGTGTAAATTGCAGGTGTAACAGGGACCAGAAGGAGACCAGATGTGTAGTGAGTGTCAGACCACTCTGAGGTCACACACCTGCTGCACCGCATGTCGCGTATTCTGGACTTCACAGACGCACAGATTTGGGCTGTGCAAAGTAGGAACAGCCTGTATCAAATGCTTCAGAGCTGCTGCAGGTGTGGTTTGACTGCAGAACAGTTGTAAAAGGTCAGACAGGTGCAGGATTTAACATCCATACATCACACAATTACTGGCTCCCTGTTGAAGCCCTGGCTGGGTTGCTAGCAGTGTGCAGGAACATGTGTGCTGCCCTGGGTGTTAATGACAGTGGAGCTGTTGTGCTTCCTTCACCACATTTGCATGTGGAACTTGATTTGGAGAAGGTAGTTGGAATAATAAAAAGCATTAGCAGCATAGTTAGTTGCTCTATAATTACAATTAAAAGGTGCTAAAGCTGGCTAATGAATTCTGGAGATTGCTAGCACGTCCTTCAGTATTAACTGCACGGGTGTGGTGAGGAAAAGGCATGGCAGGATAGCATCATGGAGCATCCCCTGAGTTTGATTAATGAGAAATAGAGAATATCTGTTTATTCACAGGGAGAAACAAATACAGCTTTTCTTGAATTTCCTGGGTAAGAGAAAGAAATGTAAGTATAGACAGTCAGAGCGCAGGCAGCTCGTAGCGTGTAGAAACAAACAGAAAATCACAAAACCCCCAAATGAATAAACAAAACCAGCAGCAAAACCAACAGCAGACCACCAAACAATGAGAAGAACTGAAAGCCCTTAAAGTTAGGGAAAGAACTTGGCAAAGCTGGCAGAACAAAGCATGCCTGGAAATCTCCCAACAGATCTTGGGAACATCTGTGTTTTTAACTGGAGAAACTGAATTGCTTGTTTGTTAATTAGGAAGGCTGGTACGTTGCTATGAGGAGTTTGAAATGTGAATAATAAGCCTGTCATGAGGCACACCATTCACTTTTCCTAGATAAAATATTTCTCCTCAAAAGTGAGATTTCAGAGTTGCCACAACATTTAATACTTCTGTGTAACAGCTGGGAAAAAGCATATTATCAAGGACCTTGAAAAAAACCACTTTCTTCTTTCAATAACCATTCTTTGTTATAGCTGGGCATTAAATATTCCTGGCCAAAAATACTTTTTACTTCAAACAAATTCCAGTTTGGGAGGAAACACCACCAGTCTTTCAAGGGCTAAGAATCATTTTGGCTAAAGTTTAAGTCTTAAGAGGTAGGGTGAAAAACGATCTCGGCAAAGACCCTAGACACAAAACTCTTTCATTTAATGAACCCACCAAAATCGAGGGTTGATGGCAGAACAGGGAAGCCCCCAACCCCTTCCTTTTGTTCTTTAGAAACCAGGACCACCTGCTCTGGTTTTTAGGTTGCTGGAGGATAAATAGCCCATCCACCATCAACCTGTGCCTGTGTAAAGAACAATTCCACAGGACTTCTTACCTGTCCAGATAGAGAAGGATCAATTTTACCTTCAGTACATTAAACACTGCAGTCTGGAGGGTAGGGCACAAGGATGGTATTTCTCTGCACTTCATCAAAGCCTTGTTTAATGGCAGCTGTTAATCTCCCATTTGAGTCAACGGCATTGCAGCTGGGCAACACAGAAATTCAGATATTTTCAGAAGAGGGCAACAACTCCTGTCCTTAATATTTGTTCTGATGTATCAAGGTAAAGATCCACAGTTCTGAGTGGCCTTCAGTGCATGAAGAATGAAGTTTGTGTGGTGGGCTTGTAGAAGAAGTGCAGACAAAACTGAATTTGGCTCGAATGGAAAGAGGAGAGGGGAAGGACGAGCTCCTGCTCCCAGCTCTGCTCCCTGTCCTTCCCCATGGAGTTCCTGGCACCACCCAGGTGCTTTAGCCTCTGTCAGGAGGATTAGATATTTTGTTGGAGCAGGTGTATTATTTCTTACTAGTCAGGATCATCTGATATATTTCAAGCAAATTGACAGAGCCTGAAGGTGTAGTCAGAAAGTGCTGGTGATTTATTTCCCCACTGATTTTCAGCTCCAGTGGAATGCGCAGATAAAATGCAAAAATATAACAGCTTAGAAATAACTCTTCTGTGATTATATCCAGGTCTTTCCTCTTTAAATATTCAGAGTAAATGTAAATGTATTCATAGCATTGTGTATTCTGCCTGTAGAAATGCATTTGCAGTGTGTCAATGTGTTATAAAAATAATGGAAAATACTATTTTCTAATAAAAAAAAAAAAAACCCTCACAAAAATTGAAGGCAGTAAGGCTAGCAGAAGTTGTCCCAAAGAGGATGTATCGCTCCCTGTATTCTCTACTTGAAATTCAAATGGTAATTACAACATTGTACTTTGAGATTGCTCTAACAGTGATTTAGTTTCTTCCCAGTAATCGTTTCTCTGTGGTGGCGGGGCACTGCTGGTGACACATAAATTCCTTTGACAGATATGGTTAGCTGGCTTAATCCTGCATGGGCACTGTTCAGGGAGATGCTATAATTACTTGAAAAGGTTGTTTAAAAAGGCAAAAAAAAAAAAAAATCATCACTGGCATGTTTGTGTNTTGAGCATCTAACACTTTATTTTCAGGATGATGGACTTGGTATCTTTAGGGGTATGAAACTGTACAGGGAAGTGGCAGGAATGTGAGAAGGATCTGGAAGCTCACAGGCACACAGCACTGTTGTGGATATGAATCCATTTTTGTGGATTTTGCCAGCTGCACTGTGCTGGGATCATGGATAAAAATAATGAACATGATGTAAAAATTATAATTTAATATATAATTTATATGTATAAATATTATATTATAAATATAATTTTAAATTATATCTGTATCTATCTTTTTTAATTTCCTTCCAGAATATCTCCAAACCTTTTCAATGCAAGTAAATACATAAAACTGTAGCAATTAAAGTATAACCTTCAAAATAAGGATCTGCGTGGATTGGTATCAGAGACANATTTTGTTGGAGCAGGTGTATTATTTCTTACTAGTCAGGATCATCTGATATATTTCAAGCAAATTGACAGAGCCTGAAGGTGTAGTCAGAAAGTGCTGGTGATTTATTTCCCCACTGATTTTCAGCTCCAGTGGAATGCGCAGATAAAATGCAAAAATATAACAGCTTAGAAATAACTCTTCTGTGATTATATCCAGGTCTTTCCTCTTTAAATATTCAGAGTAAATGTAAATGTATTCATAGCATTGTGTATTCTGCCTGTAGAAATGCATTTGCAGTGTGTCAATGTGTTATAAAAATAATGGAAAATACTATTTTCTAATAAAAAAAAAAAAAACCCTCACAAAAATTGAAGGCAGTAAGGCTAGCAGAAGTTGTCCCAAAGAGGATGTATCGCTCCCTGTATTCTCTACTTGAAATTCAAATGGTAATTACAACATTGTACTTTGAGATTGCTCTAACAGTGATTTAGTTTCTTCCCA
Organism: Rhadina sibilatrix; assembly: GCA_013400275.1. NCBI lineage: Eukaryota > Metazoa > Chordata > Aves > Passeriformes > Phylloscopidae > Rhadina > Rhadina sibilatrix. The sequence goes on along the minus strand of VWYO01012919.1, from coordinate 20,764 downwards.
GTAATCGTTTCTCTGTGGTGGCGGGGCACTGCTGGTGACACATAAATTCCTTTGACAGATATGGTTAGCTGGCTTAATCCTGCATGGGCACTGTTCAGGGAGATGCTATAATTACTTGAAAAGGTTGTTTAAAAAGGCAAAAAAAAAAAAAAAAAATCACTGGCATGTTTGTGTTGAGCATCTAACACTTTATTTTCAGGATGATGGACTTGGTATCTTTAGGGGTATGAAACTGTACAGGGAAGTGGCAGGAATGTGAGAAGGATCTGGAAGCTCACAGGCACACAGCATTGTTGTGGATATGAATCCATTTTTGTGGATTTTGCCAGCTGCACTGTGCTGGGATCATGGATAAAAATAATGAACATTATGTAAAAATTATAATTTAATATATAATTTATATGTATAAATATTATATTATAGATATAATTTTAAATTATATCTGTATCTATCTTTTTTAATTTCCTTCCAGAATATCTCCAAACCTTTTCAATGCAAGTAAATACATAAAACTGTGGCAATTAAAGTATAACCTTCAAAATAAGGATCTGCGTGGATTGGTATCAGAGACATTACATTTGCTTAAAGAGAATTTATTTAAAGGTTAACATATCTATGAACAATTGTGTCCTACTGAGAGCTATAATATAAAATCCTGGAAGTCAGACTGTCAAAACTAAAGTTATTTTTATGAGAACTTCCACAGAAAAGCTGAGATAATATAGCATATCAATAATTTACTTTAGACATTTTGATTTGTATTTATTAATAAATGCAGCTTGCGTGTGTAGTTTCCACAGTAATTAAATTGTAATGTTGAAGGAATGGAAAAGGTGATAGGCCTTTGGCTGAGAGCAAGGGGAACATGTCATGTAAGCTTAAAATATTGCCAGTCCTCCAGAAGCCATTAACTATAAACAATGTAGGCATTTTGATTGCATTTTAAGGAGGAAAAATACCCGACCTTGAAAAACAATATATAACTTTGTGGGGAAAGAAACAAAACTATACTTTGGAAATTATTACAGCTCCACAGGGGAACTAATGCATGTGCTGCTCCAACATAACCTTTCCTACATCTTAGTTAAACATTCCTCACCCTCCTGCAAGCCTGTCATTCCATTTCTATTATTCTAATGTACCCTACACTGTCACACTGCCTTTGTTTTAATTCTGTGGTGCTGGGCTAAAAATCCACGTTGCTTGAAGCAGTGCTTGATGGATTCCATGTATTAATACTTGGGGTCTTCCTGCTTGGGAACAAACACTGGCTGGGGCTTTGGAAAGACTTCGTGGCATCCAGCATGGTAAAGCAGGGAAGTGCAGAATTCCCTTCCTTCCTCAGCTGCTTAATCCTTGCAGAAAACTTTTGAGCCTGTGTGATGCAAAGGGCCTCAGAGCTGAGTGGCTGACTCCTTTCATTAGCACAGGGCTCAAGTGGCTGGCACTGCAGAAACAGGATACACCTAATGGAATTAGTAGGGCTCTGCTACAAGTATGTAAAGATGCAGCTTTAAAATTATTCTGATAATCACAGAAATGCTTCATAAGTATCTTTGTGAGGCAATATCCTTACAATAAAACATCTATATGGGTGTATCAGAATTTGGGCTCTAGAACAAAAACATTTAGACCATCATTTAAAACAGATATAGTCCTCGCCAAGAATGTTAACTACAAAACTGACTTCACCTCCCTTAGAAATACAGGTTGATTGCTCATTGCAAAACAATTTTATTTCTTCTAACCATAACCTTATGCCTTTCCAGTGGTGTTTTTTAAATTGGTAATTTTGTATGAGTTGATCGTGATGATGCCTTGCCCACAAACAACTCATTCTGCAGTTTGTATTTAAACTCAGTTTTACTGAGATATGATAAGCAGCAATCAACAGCCATTTGTTAATGTGGCTGGGGTTTTTTGCAGCTACCTACTCTGAAGATTTTATCAAAAACCTTAAGCATGCCTTATCCACCTTTTAAGAGAAGTAGACAGAAAAATAAGCATCTTTCTAAGACTGCAAAGCAGGTGTAGCAGATAGAACTAGATGCTATTTCCTCTCCAAATTCTAACTGCTTAATCCCATTCTCCCAAGAATGTGCTTTGAAGGATGAATAGCCAAAATACATTTCTTGCATATACAAAAAAAAGTGTGTAAATAGAAGTGCAAAGAAACACATACATGGACACAGACTTGGTCTTTCCATTCACCATGGTGGCCTTTTAGTCAGGAAAATATCAGGGGTAGTGCTGATCTCTTTGCCTTACGCAACAAAGAGTGTAGGTCACCATTTGAGGGCTGCCTGGAAGGTTGGAAGGCTGAATCAGCTGCACAATTTTGGCTGCAGGAGAAAGACTCCAGTTCACACATGTTCTTCTGTCTTTTTTTTTTTTTTTTTTTTTTTTTTAAAAGGAACATCAACAACAGTTCAGCGGAGCTCAAAATTAAAGCTCAGGAATGATCGGTTGGATCTCAAAAAATTGCAGGGGGGAAATAGAGTGAGAAATTAGTTTCTTCATATTGACATGATACTTCAACCTTCATTATAAATAAGATTGTCAGCTGATATCACTCCAGTTTTACATATGGGTATTTCTTATGTCTGAGTGGATCGTGAAAATTTCCTCACTGTCCAGAGAAACCCAAGCAGACCTGTACAAAATGGGTTAAAATTCATTAAACAAGGCCTTCCTGAAGGGAGGTGGATGTTTGCACTACTTCTACCTGTGATGCCTGAAGACCTCTCTACAGATGACTCTGTTGTTAATGAGCTAAATTGACTGTGTGTCCTCCATTTGAAGTTGCAGTTGTCATTGGCTTTTATAATTTCTTTCCTTAAAGGAAAGAGGTCTTGTTTGACTTCTAAGTGAATTATTTTGTATGTATATGCACATATATACATATATATATGCTCATACATATATATAGTTAGGTATACATGGCATATTATTACATTCTTTTTTTAAAAAAACACATGATTAGTTTTGGTGATTTTAGAGGGGAAAAATCAGGGCTGAAATTAAATGCAAAATTGGGAAAGAAATGTGAAAACTGCAGAGCAGCTTCAGACTATTGCCAAGATAAGCCATTCAAGAATATCCCCTGAAGGACAAATATTTTACAACTATGACAAATGCCTAAATAGCTAGGAAGTTTTTTGTTTATGCTTTATCTGTCTTTTCTTCATCATGCAAAA